>BSBK01010779.1:0-180000 GCA_027943335.1 Chamaecyparis obtusa | reverse complement strand
TATTTTTCTTTTTTTACTACTCATCCAAACTGATCTATGACCGAACCTCATCCCCTTGACATCATTTTGCAATGTTTTATGCATTTTAACATGGCAACTTTTATGTCAACATGATAAATTTTTCATATGGAGTCCAAACATAATAAGAATTTTTATGGAAACTATAATTTACATCCTAAGATATAATAAAAATGACATATTACAACCATTCACCCTTTCCTGGGTCTTTTCACCATATTTTGACCTTCTTGACTAAATGAGGACCTTAATGGACTATTTGAACAAATTGGTACAAATGGCTCAAATTGCCTTACATATTGAGCCATAATGACTTGAAATAACTCATAATACATCAAAATGAACTTAAACACTCAAAACCATATGCAATTACTCATTTTACCTTATGGCATTCCTATCGTACTTGGTGCTCCTACACTACTACCAAGTTAATTTTCTATGTTTGTGCTAATTCAAACCCAAACTCTTAGAATTATAAAGTGTTCAACAATTGGTATCAAATTTGGGTTTCTCTAGATAGATAAAAAAAAGTCCCAAACTAGGGACATCCAACACATTGTTAATGTTTCTTATTCTACTCTTAGGAAACTTGATTTTAAGTTTAACATGACAAACAATATTTAAGAATTATGACTAGACTATATTTTACCTCTATCAAAGTATTCATATTTTAAAAAAACAATCTTTACCATAGGTTGCATGAAAAGATGAGCCTCGATCAATTAATCATGTGCCATCACATGCATTAGTATCTAAACCTATTATAATCACATAACCATCTACCTTCTTATACTCTAGATCAAATCAAATTATTATTTTTCTTCTTATTTGCAATATTAATAGATGTTTCTAGGATTAAAAAAGTGTATAAAATAACTTTGGAATTGATAAAATATTTGGATCTCCCTTTGAATTTGGATTAATTAAGCTTCTCATTCTTTACTTCCTTGTTCTTTATAAAATTCTATGAACAACTATGACATACTTGGCACTGATTAAAAAATGGATACCTTCTACCTCATGCATTTAAAAATTAAATAACCCACCACATATTCCATCCTCAAAATAGTATATATACAAGGAATGGTTGTAAACAAGAGAATCCCAGTAATTAGGCAAACAAAAAAGAAAGATTGTGCATTTCTCCTCCTCATCCATCTTGACACCTATTGATCCAAACTCAATAATAAACATATGGAATGATTCACAGTTATCAATAATTTGTCAACCATCATCCATTCTTAAATAATATAGATTCTTTCTTCAAGAAAATATTATTTGCTAAATATTTTTATTGATTCATCTTACCTAAAATTTTGAATACACTCGTTCCACATGACTCTTTATGGACATTAATTAAAATAGAGTCTTTGAGACACAATTTTATTAGACCCTAAGATTATATAATACATAATAGCATTACTAGTTTCATATAGATTTGCAGTTATCAATACATTCTCACCAATAGCTTCTCAAATACCACCATCTATTAGAAAATCCTCAATCTTCACATTCAATAGATCTCAAAATTATTTTAAAAAATATTTTCCTCGTTTATTCTCCTTGACAAACTAGCCATTTGTAAATCCCTAAACATGATAAGAAAGTATATTCTACACCAGATCCCACTCGAATCAATGATAGTAAAAAAAAAACCACCAACCCATAATTGAAACCAAAGGTGATCAGGTCATAGTACCACTTCTATAGAAGTTAGGTAGCGTAGGAACTTCCTACACTAACCTTGAGGAGAGAATAGTGTAAAAAAATCCTTAGATCTTTATAATAGTTTCAAAAAGTTAATAAAAATAACATAAATATTGTGCATAGCACAACACAGTGATTTACTTGGGAAAAATCCTTTTGATAAAAGAAACAAACACTCCCAAAGTTGGCCAATATATTATTTAAAAAATCAATGAAAAATTATAATCTACTTGTAGAGAAACATTATCTCAAAAGAAAGTATGAGAAATCGGATATCTAGAGGTAAACTAAATAACTATAAGACTCTTATATAAGCCCTCAATCTCACAACCTATTATATAGGATAAGAAATAGAAGAAGCCATCAAACTTCATTAGAAAACCATGGGCTAAAAATATTTATAAAGTGATTCACATCTAATATATGATTAAAGATGTCCTATGATGTTGCAATACACAAACAAAAAAATTGTAACTCTCATTTATATCTCATTTATTTGTTAAACACATTTTTATATTTCAAATTTTAGGAGACCAATCTTTCAGAGGTAGTAACTTTCCAACTCTATGTTTGACTGATAAATTGTTTTAAGCGTTGTGAGATCATGGAATACTAAATCACATTGTGAATGGACATGCCTTTTACTCACATTTGAATTTGAATTTCTTTTGGGCAATTTCCAAAAAATAGAAATTTTAATATCTTCTAAACTGGACCATGTTCTTGTAATGGAAAATTACCAACATGCTTATCTTCATAGGAATAGTCCCAACAGATAACCAAGAGGAGGCCGGGGGGGTGGGTTGAATCGGTTATCTACAAGTTTCAATTCTTTATCCAATTAAGTATACTTAAATAGAAAGCATAAATACAATAAAATAACACTTGAGCACAACACCAATATTTGGGTTATGGGGAAACCCAAATAGGTAAAAACCCTAGTGGGGAATTGATACCTGCTAATAATCTGCACTAGTGTATTATGATCCTTGTTAGAAGATCATTAACCCTGTTAGGAGTTGTCTTTACAATGCATTTAGTATAGTGATTTGGTCAAGGGTTGGACCCTGTCAGGAGTCTTTTACAATTAACCCTATTAGGGGTGAGGATGCACTATTTGAGAGAACACTACTTAAAGGGGTGAAGGTTGCAACCTTCTAAATAACATATACACACTATATCTGAATCTTGGTGAGCTGTGCTTTGACCTACTATCTGGATCAGTTCCAATGTATAGCATAAAATCTTCCATTGGTCACATAGACCTTCTACTGATGGCCCAACATTTCGCACACTCTACTCTGCTCTTCATAATTAACCATCAACCACACCTTAGCAATCACAAATGACTTCTTATAAATATCTTACCTCTAAATGATATAATCAAGTCAGCCTATTATAATCACCTTGAAATCATATTAGCAAAAATCATAACATACTCCAATAATAATTTTGTCAGCTCTACTAAGCACACAACACAATCTGACACCTATCCAATATTAATAAATGTAGACACAGGCTACACACTAATCGGCTCTACCAAAGTAATTGAAACTTTCTCAGTATGCATAATTACATCATGAACTCTTAATTGGACATTAATAACTCTTCTCCAAGCACTAATCCAAGGGCACATACTGAAATGACAAGCACAACTCCTGCACCAATAAAATTTGTGTCGACTCTTCTGAATAAACACATGAAACTGCTACTGGTGAATAGCAACTGCATATCTTCACTTCTACTAATCATCAAACTTTGCATCCATGCAAATAACATCACTAGTATGTCTCCATCACATATCCACACATGGAAGGCTCCATGATAACTGTATGGACCAATCATTCATAGAACACTACCTGCAACTCTGTCAGGAACACTGCTGACACAAGCTGCTATACAACTATTTGTACTAATAGTTAACCTCTGCATCCATGATATCATGTTGATAACATGTCTATGTTTTATATATTAAAATCTTACTTCATAGGTATTCCACACATGCTACTTACAATATGTTTTTGTCAATGAAAAACATACAGTCAACACTGGTTTCTAGAAAATCTCCAACAATCTCCCCCTTTGGCAATGATGGGAACATTTGGTATGAAAAACTCCACCAATCCAAATGAACATTTCTTTTATAAAATTCTCCATTTCCTCTTCAAACTCCCCAAAGGATGAATCCTCCATCTCCTACAATATTCTTCAACATTATCCATTCCTCAACTGAACTACTTCCATATTTGAATACTACACCCCCTTAGTATATTACTCCTTTTACTTCTATTTTTCATGACTATATATTACTCCTCCTTTGACATCAATGTGAAAGGGAACCAATCAGTTTAAGCACTAGTACTACTCTTGAAGTAGAGTAGTCAACCATCCATCAATCCCTAAGGACTGATGCTCTTTCTTCTTTCTTCTAAGAAGAATCAGGGATGGGAATTACTCCCAACGTCACCCTAAGATACTCAAAATTATCCTTTGGTAAGGGCTTTGTGAATATGTCTGCTAACTAATCTTTAGTACTCACATAGTCCACCTTGACTTCTTTTTCTACCACTTCTCTCTCAGGAAGTGATACTTGATCTCAATGTGTTTTGTCTTTGCATGCATCAAAGGGTTCTTTGACATGTTGATAGTGCTAGTGTTATAACATTAAATAACAATAGGATAACCAATCTAAATTCCAAAATGTTTTATCATCTACTTGATCCAAACAATTGTAGAATAATTCAAGGCTGTTGCAACATACTCCGCTTTTTCTATTGACTAAGAAATGCAATTTTGTTTCTTTCTTGTCCAACTGACAAGTCTATCACCAAGAAACACTGCTCCACCTGATGTACTCTTTCTATCATCAATGCATCCTTCCCAATCAACATCAGTATATACATGAAGCTCAACATTTTTTGAATTAGGTTACCATAGACCATAATCTATAGTGCCCTGCAAATATCTAAACATTCTCTTTATTGCCATGAGGTGACTTTGTTTAGGCTCTGCTGCAAATCTTCCAACTATGTCAACTGCATTGGAAATATCAGGTCTTGTTTGAGTAAGATATATAAGTTTACCAATCATAGACTTGTACAATGTTGTATCTACTGCTGGTGAGTCATCTTCTTTTGTAAGCTTGCATCTAGTTATCATAGGTGTGCCAAATGGTTTAAAATCATCCATCTTGAATATTTTCAAGATCTCTTTCACATATTTGGTCTGATTAATGAAAATACCTTTATCTTTCTACTGCACATTCAATCCCAAAAAGTATTTGATAGGTCCAATCATGCTCATCTCAAACTCATTCTGCATTTCTTTAGCAAATGCTATACTAAGTTTTTCATTACCTCCAAACATAATGTCATCAAAAAATATAGCTACAAGTAGTAAACGTTCAGATGTCTCCCTTATGAATAGATTGCAATCTTCTGCTCCTTTCTTGAATCCAATCTTAGTTACATATCCATCCAATATCTCATACCATGCTATAGGGGCTTTCTTAAGTCCACGGAGGGCCTTCTTCAATCTGCATACCATATCAGGTCTTTTTGATAAGGTGAATCTTTCTGGCTGCTCAATGGATAATTCTTTCAATTCTCCATTCAAGAATGATGACTTGACATCCATCTGATAAACTTTGAAGTTTTTGAATGTTGCATAGGCTAGAAAGAACTTTATAGCTTCTAATCTACTCACTCATGGAAAAGGGTCTGAATAATCAATGCCTTCTCTTTGCGCATATCCCTTACATACAAACCTTGCCTTATCTCTTACTACTATACCATCATCATTCATCTTGTTTCTAAATATGCATTTTGTTCCAATGACATTCTTATCAGTAGGTCTTGGGACTAGTTCCCAAGTATCATTCTTGATAATCTAATCTATTTCTTCTTTCATAGCATCATGCCAATCTGAATCATTTCATGCATCTTCAACACTTGAAGGTTCAATTTGAGATAGTAAACATACCACTTCATTGCTTGCTAAACTCTTTTCTTTTGATCTTGTTCTAACTTTTCCACTCTGATCTCAAATGATGTCATCCTTATAATGATATCTAGATGTAAACTTTAGAGCTTTAGGTGATACTATCTCAACTACCTTTGGAGTTTCTTCTTCACTTGTCTCAGGTTAATTCAATAACACATCAATACTGTCAAACATTTCTTCAACAACTGTCACACTAGTGGAGGGTCTAGGTTCTTCTTCAATCATAGGTGATTAATCATGATATATTTCTTGAACCATAAACTTTTCATCAATCTTAACATGACAAATTTCAATGATCTTATTTAATCTCAAGTTAAAAAATCTATAAGCTTTACTTTTAGTAGAGTAACCAAGGAAAATACCTTCATCACTTCTTGCATCAAACTTTCCTACCACTTCATCCCTCTTGATGTAGCACTTGCTTCCAAAGATTTTGAAGTATTTTACTATGGGAACATTACCAAACTGTAGCTCATAAGGTGTCTTGTCTACGCCTAGTCTCAATTATATTCTATTGATTGTGTAGACTTCTATATTGATTGCATCTCTCCAATAGGTGTGTGCAACTTTTCCTTCAAGCATGATGGTGTGCATTGTGTCAAGGATGATCCTATTCCTTCTCTCTACAATCCCATTCTTCTAAGGGGTTCTAGGTGCACTTAATTGTCCTTTTATGCCATCTTCTATTAGGAATGAATGCTAAATGTTTGGGAGCCATTCTGTAGCAGTTGTTGTTGCATTCATGACTATGATTGTCATTGATGTCAACACAGTGATTTACAGAAGACTTGCAGAGAAGAAAATAGACTTTGGATTAGCGCACAAGGGTTATTGTAATTGGAGAAATGGGATGTTGAGGTTATACTCTTTGATATGTTATATTTCTATGGTTAAGAGCACATATAGTAATTCATTTAATCATGGAAGTTATGATCATTTTGGTGGAAGCAATATTCAGGAAGTGTTCCTAAGTAGCGGTTTGTGGAAATCAAATGATATCTCCTAATCATGATGGAATCTAGTTTTACATAATTAAATGGAAGTTGAAGATGCATTTATATTGATTTTCATGATAGAAAAAACTTTTAGGTCACGCGAGTGAAGATTTATTGTATTTGGAAGCTGATAGTTTTGTGTAATTTTGGTGTAGCATGTGGAAACTTTTATTTTGTAATTGTATGCCGACTCATTTGTAATTATTTGAGTGTGGTATAAAGGAAGGAATTTATTTCCTTGTTATAATATCTAGGTGTGTAATTATGATATGGTAGCAGTGGTTGTGTGTGATCCTATATGCATGAAGTGAAGAAAAGAGCTAAGTATGGAAGTGAATTTGTGAAGGAAGACATGCAAAGTACGAAGATCTAAAATTGAGATCTGATGTAACAGTGAGTGTGGTTTGTCATAGTCAGAGAAGAGGTAACATATTATTCTATTGAGTAATGCAAAGGTGATTTGGATAGTGTGTTCAGTGATCTTACCCTGACATTGTTTGGGCAATGGGTCTTTTTGTCTTTCGTAACTCTTAACAAGGTTAGAATCCTTTAACAAGGATTCAAAATCTCCTAATAGGGATTCATATGTACTGAATGTATTTCATAAGACTCCTAATAGAGTCCATCCTTTCACAAGGAATATTCATATTAGTGCATCTTTTGTGGGCATCATTCCCACCTGGGTTTACTCTTTGATCAAGAGTTTCCCTAGTCAACATATCTTGTGTCATTATGTTATTGTGTATGAATATCTTTCTATGGTTGGTAATTATGTTGCTTATATGGTTTAATGCTATTTAATATGGTAAAAGTTATAATTATCTAATAACTAATTCACCCCCCCCACCCGCCACCCCCACTCATAGTTATCTTGGTGGACTTTACTTTCTAACAATTGGTATCAGAGCAGCAAGTCCTTGAAAAAGAAGTTTAACACCTTAAGGAGATCCATGGTGAATTTTAGGAAAGAAAGCCCTAAGTTTGATGGAGTAAATTTTGACAGCTGGAAAGAAAAGATGAAGACACACCTACTATGTTTAGAACCAGGTTATTAGTTGATTACAAAGAATGATAAGACTATCATTGAAGAGGACAATCTTGAAACATGTGCTGCTAATGAGAGAGATCTATTCATGTGTAACATACTTGCAAGAGAAGCACTTTTGACAACACTTCCAGAGAATGATTACAATCAGGTAAAATGTTTGAAAAAGTCTCATGAAATTTGAAAAGCTTTACACTCTACTTTTGAAGGTGATGATCATTGAAAAAGAGTTAGATTACATAATTGGATATGTGCAATTGAAGATATAAGAATGTTGGAAGATGAATCTATTAGAAGTTATATTGGTAGAATGTCAGAAATCATTACAGGTATAAAATCTTGTGGAGGAACAAAGATAGAGAATGAAGTGATATGAAAAATTCTGAGGACATTGACTCATGTATTTAAGCATACAACACAGAACAAGTCATCCCTTGTACAAAAAACTTTACAAGAGAGACTCTTCTTGGAAGATTGGAAGCAACAAAAATGAACCTGATATTATCAGGAGACTTAACTAGAATGGAGATAGCATTCAGTGCTCTTAGTGTTTGCCTAACTTTGTCAAGAAGCATCAATGTGAGTGGAGATTATGCTGGGAGCAACAGATCTAGAAATGAAGAAGACAAGAAGATTGAAGAAGGTATTGCCTTTCTTGTGAAAAGAGAACCAGATGGTAAGAAAATATTTAAATGTTGGACTTGTCAAGAATATGGTAATTTTGCATCTAAATGTCCTAAGAGAGATAAAAAGTACATAAACAATTTCAAACCTAGAAGATCTAAGGAATGTTATTATGCTAATGATGAAGATCTTGAAGCTAGTATAGAAAGAACCTTAAGTGAGAGTGATAATGAAAATAATGATGACATAGGATTTGTAGCAATTAAGGAAGAAAATCTTGAAACTGATGTTAAGGAAGAAAAAGCCTTAGTTTCTCAAGTCAAAAAAAAAGATGATCAGATTATAGATAGTGGTTGTTCACATCATATGTATGGAGACATGAAAAAGTTCATAAAGTTGAATAAATATGATGGAGGAGTTGTTAGAGTTGGAAATAATGCACCTTGCTCGATTAAAGGTATAGGATCTATTACTCTTGATGGAAAGAATAATACTGATGATGTTTATTTTGTGGATGGATTGAGACATAATCTTTTGAGTGTTGGACAGTTAGTTGATAAGGGATATCAAGTTTGGTTTACTAAGAAAACTTGCATGATAAAGGATAAAGATGGAAATCTGATTCGAACTAGATCTAGAACTAGAGGTAATGTATTTTTGTTGAATCATACTAAGATGACATGTTTGATTACTAAGATTGATGATAGTTGGTTATGGCATAGAAGGTTTTGTCATATAAACGTTGATAACATTGTGAAAGTAAGTACTACACTTGCAGTAAGAGATTTGACAAAAATTATGAAGCCTACTAACATGATTTGCAAAGAATGTGTAATGACTAAATAGAAGAGAAGTTATTTTCCCAGTAAGAAGTTTACATCTACAAAGAAGCTGGAGATTGTTCATATAGATTTGAGCAGTCCTACCAGGACTAGAGGATTCTATGGAGAAATGTATTTTATGATTCTTGTTGATGATTTTACAAGAATGATGTGGATTGCATTTCTTAAAGAAAAATCTGAAGCATTTGATAAGTTTAAGATTGTTAAGAATAAAGTTGAGAATGAATCTGGAATGAAGATTAAAATTTTGAGATCTGATAGAGGCGGATAATTTACTTCTAGAGAGTTTAACACCTTTTGTGAATAAAATGGCATTAAGAGACAATACTCAAACCCTAAAACACCTAAACAAAATGGCATTGCAGAAACAAGGAACAAATCAGTGATTGAAGCAACAAGAGCTATGTTGTTTGAAAATGATTTGGCGAAGATATTTTGGAGAGAAGTAGTGAACACATCAGTGTATACAATGAACAGAGTACAAATCAGAGCAGACACAGACAAGACATCTTATGAATTATGGTTTGGACATGCACCCTCAGTTAAGTATTTTAGAATTTTTGGAAGCAAATGTTATATAAAGAGAGATGATGATATTGGAAAGTTTGATCCTAGAAGTGAAGAAGGTATATTTCTTGGATATTCTTTGAAAAAAAAAGCATATAGATGTTTCAATAAAAGAACTAAGACTATTGTTGAAAGCACAAATGTTAAAGTTGATGAAAAGTTCAAAATTCAAGAAAGAATGCTTGATTATGAATCTGATGAAGAAGCTCATCGTAAACCTAACACTGGATCTACTAAATTGTTTTATGAAACTGATAGTGATTTGTTGAATGAAAGCCATAGTGAAGTTATTGAAGAACCTACATCTGAAGAGAGATCTAAGAAAATGACACCTAGCAAGAGTTTGTTAAGGAATCATCTTTTTGAATAGATTATTGGGAGCATCAAAAGAGGAGTTATAACTTGAAATAACGTACAAGAACAACTATGTTTGATTTCTGAAATTGAACCTAAGACTACTAATGAAGCTTGTGAAGATGAAAGTTTGACTAATGCTATGAAAGAAGAACTAGATCATATTGAAAAGAACAAGACATGGGAGTTGGTCCCTAGACCTAAAGAAAATAATGTTATTGGAACTAAATGGGTATTCAGAAACAAGATGAATGAACAAGGAGAATTAGTAAGAAAAAAAACAAGATTGGTATGTAAGGGTTACTCACAGCAAGAAGGAATTGAATATGAAGAAATCTTTGCACCTGTTGCAAGAATTGAAGTAGTAAGAATGCTTTTGGCATATGTAGCTTGTACAAGAAATTCAAAGTATATCAGATGGATGTGAAGTTAGCATTTCTAAATGGAGAATTGGAAGAAGAAGTCTACATTGAGCAGCCATAAGGTTTTCTTTTAACTCAAGAAGGATACATGGTATCTAAATTGAAGAAAGCTTTATATGGACTTAAACAAGCACCTAGAACTTGGTATGCAAGACTGGATAAGTATTTGTTAAAATTGAGATTTACAAAAGGAACAACAAATAACAATCTGTAAACAAAAGAAATTGAAAATGGTTTGTTAGTTATAGTTATTTTTGTTGATGACATTATCTTTGGAGGAGAAGATGAAGCTAGTGAGAAATTTGCTGATGAAATGAAGACTAAATTTGAAATGAGTATGATTGGTGAGATGAAATACTTTTTGTGATTACAGATAACACAAAACAATGACTTGTTGAAAAGATTTGGAATGGAGAATTGTAAACTAGTTGGAACACCTATGGTGACTAGACATAAGTTATCTAGCATAGATGAGACTCCTGCAATAGAATAGAAGAAATATAGATCTATGATTGGAGGATTGCAGTATTTGACTCATACAAGACCCGATATAGCACATTCACTTGGAATTGTAGCAAGATTTCAAGCTAAACCTAGAGAATTACATTGTGCAGTAATAAAGGGGATACTGAGATATTTAAGAGGCACAATGTACTATGGACTATGGTATGAAAAATCTGATGATTTTACCCTATGTGCATATGCAAATGCTAATTGGGGAGGAAATGTTGATGATAAGAAAAGCACCAGTGGTTGAGCATTTTTCCTTGGAGGAATATTAGTTTCTTGGCTAAGAAAGAAGCAAAATTGTATTTGACAAAGCACAGTAGAAGCAGAATATGTAGTAGCAAATGTTGAAGCAAATGTAATAATTGTAACTAGATAATTTGGATGAAGAAAATGTTGAAGGATATTGGAATAAAATTTGTTGAGCCTATTGTCATACATTGTGACAACACCAGTATAGTTAGTATGTCTAAGAATCGTGTATTACATTCTAAGACAAATCATATAGAGATTAAGTATCATGTTGTAAGAGAGAAAGTTGCTGAGAAAGAAGTCAAACTTGAGTACATAAGTAAAAAGGAGTAGATAGCAGATATATTCACAAAGCCTTTTCCCAAGGATACATTTGAGTATCTAAGAGCTATGCTTGGGGTTATGCCCTAGCCTACTTTTGAGAAGTGATGGAGTTGGTTGCATCTATCTAGTGGTATATGAGCCTTATCTTTCTTCTAGACTGGATGTTGGTACTTCCTCTATGGGGGAGTATGTGTATCTGAGCTGAGTCATGAGGACTCTAGTAAATGTATTTTTTGAAAAGTGTCTTTTGACATTGAGTTGTTGTTGACATAGTGATGAAATTTCTATCATTGATGTCAATAGGGGAGAAGTATACATGAAAAACAATTTGAGACATTTGTTGGAGAGAATTGAATAGGATAATGAAGCAAGATTTGATTGATGAAGAGGATTTGAAGAAGTAGTGTTGCAGTATTGGATTTTTGGAACATTAGATGTTTTTCATCTATGTTGCCATCATTGCCAATGGGGGAGATTGTTAGGAATGAATGCTAAATGATTGGAATCCATTCTGTAGCAGTTTTTGTAGCATTCATGACTATGATTGTCATTGATGTCAACACAGTGATTTACCGAAGACTTGCTGAGAAGCATATAGAGTTTGGATTAGCGCAAATGGGTTATTGCAATTGGAGCCTTGCGATGTTTAGGTTATAGTCTTTGACATGTTATATTTTTATGGTTAAGAGTGCATATAGTAATTCATTTATTCATGGAAGTTATGATCATTTTGGTGGAAGCAATATTCAGGCAGTGTTCTTGAGTAGCAATTTGTGGAAATCTGATGATATCTCCTAATCGGGATGCAATCTAATTTTGTGCAGTTAAAGGGAAGTTGAAGACATATTGATAGTGATGTCGATGAAAGTGTAGACTTTGAGGTCACACAAGTGGAGATTTATTGTATTTGGAAGCTGACAGTTTTGTGTAATTTTGGTGTAGCGTGTGGAAACTTTTATTTTTTAATTGTATGCCGACTCATTTGTAATTATTTGAGTGTGGTATAAGGAAAGAAATGTATTTCCTTATTGTAATGTGTAAGTGTGTAATTATGATATGGTAGCAATGGTTGTACGTGATGTTGCATGCATGAAGTGAAGAAAAGAGCTAAGTATTGAAGCAAATTTGTTAACGAAGACATGCAAAGTACATAGATCTAAAATTGAGATCTGATATAATAGTGAGTGCAGTTTGGCATAGTCAAAGAATAGGTAACATATTATTGTGTTGAGTAATGCAAAGATTACTTGGACAGTGTGTTCAGTGATCTTACCTTGAAGCTATTTGGGTAGTGGGTCCTTCTGTCTTCCATAACTCTTAACAAGGTTAGAATCTTTTCACAAGGATTCAAAATCTCCTAACAAGGATTCATATGTACTGAATGTATTTCATAAGACTACTAATAGAGTCCATCCTTTCATAAAGAATATTCATATTAGTGCATCTTTTGTGGGTATCATTCCCACTGGGGTTTACTCTTTGATCAAGAGGTTCCCTAGTCAACATATCTTGTGTCATTGTGTTATTGTGTATGAACATCTTTCTATGGTTGGTAATTGTTATACACTAAGTTTTCACCCTTGTTTCAAGCTCTCATAGTCTTGATAACCTAGTATAACATGGTAATCATCTCTAGGTTGTGGGACCTTTGCTAACTGAGATGAAACCTCTAATTTCTAGACTGGTTCCTCTTAGATAATCACCCTAATTTTCTTTTAGACATGCAAGTAAAACTTTTGGAGGGAAAAGGATAGAAGGAATGCTTGTAAGGGAAATGACTTGAAAGCAAACTACCTACTAGCTGATGCACCGAAACTAGGGTTTGGATCTTAGTATGTAGGAATGAGATCAATGAAAATCTCAGGTCTAGTAGGTCACACCTTACTGAATAGGCTTGCATAAATATTTCATAAGAGGGCCTGAGAATAAGGCACAACTTATGACCTGCAAATAGACATTCACTTCAGCAACTCAGTGTAGGATTGAGACAAGACTGTTAAGGGGGCTGAGGTATACCCACAAGAACATCTAAATCAAATCAAACACAGTAACACACAAAATTGCAAAGAGCAAGAGGGATCAGGAACCCTAAAATAATCATTAAAAAAATGCATATACTTTGATCTAATAAGAGATAACCCACACAAGGAAGCATAGGGACATGAAGGATTGTCACAAAATACCTCTGCAATATTTGAATCATCAATGGGAGAAATACAACTATATGAGCCAAAGGGTAAAAATGATAACACAAATGGCCTTTAAGAAAAGGTGAATTTTCTTCTACAAATTGTCCAACTCTTGAGCTCAAAAGGGCTCAAAACCAATATATACATACTCAACTACACACAGATAGGAGTTAAATTTAACCTAACTAGGGTTACAGATCTACAATAATGTCAAACCCTAATGGTACACTGATTACTCATCATGAAAATCTCTGAAAACATCTGCCAACAAATTAGATCTTTCTCTTTGCATGTTGATCCTGGACTGAGTCCACCTACAGACACAACAACTTTGACCCATCTACCCACCTGCAACTCCACTAAGACACGAAGGCTTCAAATTTGATCTATTTCCTTGGAAGAGGTACTGTTTGAAAAGGTGGCACCAACTCCTAGCACTTCCTGGCATGAAAATGTGGCACAATACCCTGCAACACCAGCCATCGGTCACTTCCATCACCCTCTAAACCATAACCATCCTGAGAAATCAATTCCTAAGCTAACTGATGTTGTGCATGGCCAAAAGAATGCAAAACCCTAGCAAAACCCTCACAAAGATATTCAAATTCAAATATTAACAGCTAGCAGATATGTTTTAAAATATGACCGTCGATGAATAACCTTCCTGGCAGATGAATGACCAAGATGCACCCTTTAAAAATAGTCTAAAACCCTTCTGAAAAGTCAACCACCACCATGGCAGTCAGCAACCAATAAAAAATGAGCAAATCAACATCTCTAACAAGTCACTAGAACCACGTCCTTGAGAACACCATCAGATGGCTGTCGCCATACCGCCATCATAACAATCGAGCACATTGAGCCCGTGGTGTAATGAAAGCCATGAGATCTGATCACACTCTACCTTCTTAGAAAGACTTGATCCCACAGGCCCACTAACATCGGCCACACAGACCAACCAAATTCAAGCAAGTCAGCACATAAGGACCCATCGAAGGAAGTTCTAACACCAACCAAGATCAGCGGTTGTCGTAAGATCACCAGCTCTTACACAAACCCTTGAGAACACAGACTGGCCATCAATCCTCTACAAATGTCAGAACCTCCTAACCGCTGAAAGGGCATAGCCCCACTAACAACCTTCCACCTATATTCGGCCTCAACTAATCATAGGCTGCTAAAATGGATCCATGGAGCATTTGTCTGTGACACAAGATCAATTGATAGAAGTCAGGTGATAAAGTAATATCTATGGCTATCGCTATACTGCCATAATAAAACACATGCATCTTGAGCCCTCAGTATAATGATGACCACATGATTTGATCAGAACTTAACCTGCCAAGGAAGATGACCCCACTGACAACCTGTCAAATTGGACACTGCCGATGAATCAAGAGCTGCCAAATCGGATGAGGTGGCACCGGTCCCACTGACACATTAAACTCTGTAGGTAGGAGAAATCGATGATCATCGCAAGATCTCAAGGAATCTTTCGACCCTATGAGATCATGCGACAACCATCAGATTGAGAATCTTGACCTAGCCGCTTGAACTAAGACCGCCAACCTAAACAGTAATCGCTCGTGGGATCATTGAATGTTTAGGGGTTAACCGCCAGGAATCAAAGACTTGGCAACTAAAGGATTAATAAAGGCACATGCAAATTGGGAACTTAAGTGATCGAGAAAAGGTAACATGAAAATATAATGCGGGCAAAGGGTTTTTTGGATTTTGAATACCAATGGCTAGTTTTTTAAAACTTTTCAACTACGGACCAGGGAGTAAAATAATTTGCAGAGACTAGAGAACATGGAATAAATTCATGAAAATTTTAGGGATGGTAGACATGTTAAAAACAGAGGCCTGGGTATGGTTTTTAGCCAAATTTGAATGCATAGGGAAATTTGGGTAACATTTTTGGTGATTTCTATTGGATGTCAGCTTGCTAGACATGGAAAACCGATGACCTTGAGCATCCATTCGGCATGGGGTCATGCTGAACACAAAACTTTGACAAAGGGACAAAACTAAATAGCAAGACAAACTTGTGCATGAGCACTTCTTGGAAAGTAGGAAAACTAGGCTAGAAAAAGGGAAAGAAAACAAGAAACACATATCTACAAGAATTTATAGGGAGGGATTAACCTCAAAGAAGGGCTTCAAGTGGAATCCATTGACTAAAATTGGTAGGGTATCTCCTTCTAGAGTTGAAAGTTGAAAAGCATTAGAGCCCCTACATTCTATGATTACAAATGGCCCACCCCAAAAGGAGTCAAATTTTGTGTGCTTGCCAGGCCTAGACCTGAATTCATCCCATTTCAGGACTATGTCTCCAACCTTGAAGTTTCTGACCCTAGCTCTTTTATCAAAGCTCTTCTTTTTTTGATTTTGATGAAACTCCATATCTCGCATTGACTTTCTTCTGAGTTCTTCTAATTCCATCAATTGAGCATATCTGATCTGTAAGGGATCCTTTTCATTAAACAGGGCATATTGACTAGCTAGGTCCAGAGTTGGTAATTCTGTTGAAATGGACAACCTAGCCTCTTTTCCATACACTAGCATGTAAGGAGAATTACCAATGATTTTCTTTGGGGTAATTCTATCTAACCACAAGGCAGATTTGAGCTTTGTATGCCAATCTCTCTGATTCCCTTGAAGAGTCTTCTTGATTATCCTAATCAAGCTCTTATTGGTGGATTCTGCAAAGCCATTGCCTTGAGGGTAATAATTTGAACTAGTATTCAGATAGATGCCATTCTTGACTGCCCAGTTTGATACTTTGAGGCCTGTGAATGCTAAGGCATTATCTGAAATGATAGAGTCAGGAGTGCCAAACCTATGAATTAAGTCATCATAAAAGCTTATGACAATGCTCTCATTGGCTTCTTTTAATGCAATTGCTTCTATCCATCTAGTGAAATAATATGTTGCGGTAATTATCCATTTATGTCCTACACTAGATGGAGGATTAATCTTGCCAATGAAATCTATACCCCATTTCATGAAGGGTTGCTCTGTTCTGACTGGCTGTAGGGGTAAGGCTGCAAGCCTCTCTTTTCCTACAAACATGGCACACTTGATGCATCTTCTCACATAATCATGACTATCCTTAAAGATAGATGGCCAATAGTATCTAGCCCTCATGATCTTAAAAGCAGTAGTCCTAGGAGAAAAGTGACCTCCAAAAGGTCCATCATGAAACTCAAATAGGATGTCTGCTATCTTTTCTGAATCTATTCATCTCAAAAGGACACCATTGTGATCCTTTTTGAAAAGAACATCATCAATCAGCACAAAAGGAATAGATTGTAACCTATAATACCTCCTTTTTGTTGAATCCAAACCTATAGGATATTGTCATATCCTTAAGTAATTGATCATATTAGGCAACCATCTTGTTGCCTTATCTTGTTCTTCTATAGAATGCACCACCAGAGATGCATTCGTTTGCTCTAATTTCTTTGAACTTTCATCTTCTACCAAATGTTCACAAAGACCTCTTCCTCTAACCAGCTTGGTAGTTTGAATATCAATGTCATATTCCATCACCTTGGTGATCTAACCAGCTCTTTTCTCATTTAGGTCCTTAGAAAGCAAAAACTCTTTGACACTTGGATGAGTAACTTTTAAATGTACCTTGCTATGGGTCAATAAATATCTAAACTTTTTAAGGCTCTTCACCATGGCAAGTACATGTTTCTCTATAAAAGAGTATCTCTATTCATACTCCTCTAAACCTTTGCTAAAGAAAGCAATAGGCTGCTCCAATCCATCTGAATTTTCTTGAGTCAACATTACAGATATGGCATCATGACCCCCATAAGCATAAAGGATGAAATCTTTACTAAAATTTTGGTTTAGGAGAGCAGGGGCTTCTGTTAGGGCCTCTTTGATAGCTTGGAAATTGACTTTCCCTTCTTTGGTCCAGCTAAAAGTTGAACTCTTCTTTAACATGCCTATCAAAGGCTTGAGTAAATCTATAATGTTAGGCAAGAACCTCCTAACAAAATTAATCTTTCCTATGAAGGATTGGAGACTTTTCTTGTGA
This sequence comes from Chamaecyparis obtusa, assembly GCA_027943335.1. Classification (NCBI taxonomy): domain Eukaryota; kingdom Viridiplantae; phylum Streptophyta; class Pinopsida; order Cupressales; family Cupressaceae; genus Chamaecyparis; species Chamaecyparis obtusa. Next base: position 162,098 of record BSBK01010779.1, on the reverse strand, counting down.
TGTGGTAGGGGTAGCTCTAGAATAGCTGCAATTCTCTCAGGATCCACTATAATTCCTTCTTTGGATACTACATATCCCAATAATTTTCCTTCATGAACTACAAACACACATTTCTTGGGATTAAGGGATATCCCAAATTCTCTACACCTTTCAAAAATATTTCTCAAATGTTTGATATGATCTACCAGATGTTTAGAATAGATAGTTATGTCATCTAAGTAGACCAACACAAACTTGTACATGAGCCTCTTAAAGGCCATATCCATTGCCTTTTGAAACGTAGCACCTGCATTTGACAAACCAAAGGCCATCTTTTGATAAGCCATGGTTCCCCACTTGGTTGTAAATGCAGTCTTATATTGATCCTCTTTATTAACTAAGATCTTATTATATCCTGAATACCCATCCAATAATGAAAATCTCTCAGATCCAGAGACACATTGTAAGATTTGTTCCATGGAGGGTAGTGGATGGTGGTCATTTAATGAGAGCCTGTTAAGATCCCTGAAGTCAACACATAACCTCAGCTCCCCATTCTTCTTCCTAATAGGAACAAGGTTGTAAACCCAACTAGTATGCTTAATGGGGTAGATGATACCACTTTCTATCAATTTGAGCACTTCTTTATGCATAAGTGGCTCAAACTTGGGATTAATAGGCCTTTTCTTTTGCCTCACTGGTTTGGTGTTTGGTTCTAATTTGATAGTGTGTTGGGCATGGGATGGATCAAAACCTTTGAGGTCCTCTTATTGCCATGCAAAAACATTAGTGAATTCTCTGAATAATTGAGTATAAGCTTGTTTTTCCAATTCAGTGTTTACCTTTCCAAATTGTAAACTCTTACCTAGTTCCAACTCTAGTTCAACACAATGTTCTTGTTGGACTACCACACCATCTTTTCTTTTCTTAACTTCATCATCCTTGTTGAAGATAGAATCCAAAGTGACAAGACCTCTAGGCATCTTATTAGACTTGAGTTGTATCACTTGATCACCATAGTTTTGAGATAGCCTATCTTGATTGTGTTTTGAAAACACATCTTCAAACAAGAATTGCAAAATGTGTTCATCATTATCAAACACCTACCAATTGACATCATTATTAGGAATAGAAGGTCTGACAATCACTTTGATATGTCATTGATCCATTTCTTTTGAAATGCTATTTGGAATGTCATATTGGGATCCAACAACAACTAACCTATCTGCATTTTGATTTAATTTCCTAGGGATAGCAACAATATTGAAAGCATGGAAATCTACAATTGCATCCCAAACTCTATGTTTGTATGCTTTCATGGTGTCATTTTTGGTTGCACTTATCCCTCTTACTTGGTTGACAACTAACTCATTGTCACCATAAACTTTTAAGGCCTTAAGCCCTCTTTTCTAGCCCATTCTAGTCCATTGACTAGACTTTCATACTCTACAGTGTTCCTAGTGCAGGAGAAACTGAATCTAAAGGTAGTATAATACCTTTCTCCTTTTGGGGACACTAGCATAGCACCGCCACTAGAACCATGTCTACTTCTAGCCCCATCAAAAAATAGTTCCCAAACCTGATGGCTCTAATATTCTGAATCAGTATCCTCTTTGAGAAGGTTTGGCTCTATGACTCCACTCTCTTGTATCAAATAACTTCCCAAACCAAAATGCCAAACAATACTTTCTTGTGCCTCTAAAGCTCTTTCATCTAAAAGAATATTAGGGATACTTTCTATCTTTGTGCTTGCTTCATTAATGGTTTGGAAGTCACTACTATCAAATATAGGGCAGTTCACATTGATGGTGTTGCATACATATGGTTCTATATGGTGTGTTGCTAATGGTTCTAACTTAATGGTAACCTTGGTCCCATACCTTGTATGAAATAACATGTGAGACCAATCAGAAGATAGATAACCTCCTATCTTGGCTGTAAACTCCCTTGAAAGACATATAGGAAAAAATGTAGGGAGATCTATGATATATATATCAAGGAGGATTGAGAAATTAGGACTAGCATGCAGGATTAGAATGGTATCCTTAGCCACACCTATAGTATTGACTAAGGATCCATCTAGTTGGGTAAACTTCTTTTGGAAGGGTTCATATTTCAGTCCTAATTGGTTAGCTACCTTCTTGGGCAATACAGTGCTAGTAGCTCCACTATCTACCATACAATTATGTACTAAAGATTTTCCAATGATTAAAGATACATAAAAGGGAGGTGGCTTTGAATTCCTACCTTGTGTGGCATTGCCTTTGGAATTTCTACTTGGATCCTCCTTTTCTTGGTCAATGTTAACAAACATTGGCTTTGTAGCTTTTTTTGTAGGTTGAGGAGTTGCTACCTCTAACATAGCCTTCTTCAAGATTTCAAGCTATCCTAGAAGAGCCAAAGATTCCCACATGGACATGGTGACATTTACCTTCTTCATGTTGTCTACAATGTTATAAGGTGTCACAATGTGTACTTTTTGTTGTATATTTGGCATGATGGGCTCTACCTCTTTGGAATGTTGGCCTTCTTTTCTTGTAATGATAGGAGTCTCCTTAGGTGTGATGGGAGTGGCTTGCTGTAGTGGCTCTATAGATGTAGTAGCTTTGGAGTTGGAATCCGCTCTCTCCATGTCTTGAGCTCTTCTCTTTGCTATTGTATAGGCAACAAAAGTAGCTTCATCATTGACTCCATTGAAGTTTGGTTGCTCCCAATTGAAAAGGGGAGTCTCATTTTCTTGTGATTCTTATTGAGGCACTGACCCACTAGATGAAACCTTTGATTGAGCTTGTGAGGCATTTTGAACCATTAGAGCTTGGTTCATCCATCCATTTGAACATGTAGCCTGATTGTGAGGTTGATTACAAGGAAAAAACCATTCATTCTCAATAGCCATATTATTTTGACTAGGAATCACATCCCTCACTGGGTTTGCAGAGTTTAGAGGTGTAGGCTTATATGGTTGAAATGGTCTCTGATTAAAACTTTGTCTTTGTCCTTGATAGCCTCCTTGGTATGATGGCCTATTTTGCTGATAAGGCTATCCTTGATTTTGATATTGTTGATTAGGACCTTGGCCTTGTGACTGAAATGGTGGTCTGATTCCTTGACCTTGCTTCTTTAGATTTGTGACCTCTTTAGTCAAGGTCTACAACAAGTTAGTCATTTCTTGCTGACTACTTTGCTGACTATTCTTTATCTCTTGCAACTCTTGAGAGAAGCTTGTTGTTAACTCTTGGCCACTAGTACTAGCTTGGGGTGCCAATATGGTGGGAATAGGGGTAAATGGGGGTACTTGGGCAGGTGCAATGGGTTGAACGTTAGGAAAAATGGGCATTGGAGGCCTTCTAGCAATCATGTTAGCTTGGATTAAACAATTTTCAGCCTTGAAAGCTATGTCAAAAGCTTGGGGTAGGGAAGTACCACCCATAGACTGGATCATGATAGAAATTTGACCATTTAGACTTTTTAAATAGTAAAGGAAAGCATGGTCATATGACGGTCTCATAGAGACTAGGATTCTATTCCATGTTTTGAGGAATCTACTATTGTAATCTGTCATCTGCTCTTGAGGGTCTCTCTTAATAGTTGTTAACTGCTCAACTAGAGACAAATTATCTGATTTATCCTCAAAATGTTTACTTAATACATCTCGTAACTCATCCCAAGAAGTAATAGAACCAACAGTTAGAGTTCTAAACTATTCTAGAGCCTTACCTTTTAAAGAGGCTGCTAATAACTTTGTGGCCACATCTTGTTGAGTAATGTTGTGTATGCTTCATATAGTGGTCACATCTCTTATGTGCTCAAAAGAAGTTGTTTTCCCTTCACCTGTGAAATTAGGTATACTCTTAAGTGCCACCAAAGGCACATCATGATGTTGAGCAAAATTTAGTGGACTACCATGATTGAATGGTGCAAAGACAAATGGTCTAGCCATTGCAGGAGTTGGAATCTAAAGATTTACAACTATATGAGTTTTATCTGCTGATTGATTGGAATCTTCTTCTAGATCTCTGGTTAGAGATCTGCCTCTTCTTCTAGAATGAAAGGGAAAAGGCTTCCTTTCTAAAGTATTAGGGGGTGTAGACTGAACTCTTATTGCAGGAGATGTTCTTTGAGTTGACCTACCTTTGTGACTTCTCTTTGAGGGCAACTCTAAAAATTGGGTAGGCTTTGAGCTTCTAGTCTCAATATTTCTCATAAAACTTTGAACAAGGTAGCCTGGATCCTTGAAATCAATGGAGCCACCAGATATACTTGGTAGAATGACTTCTAAAAGCCTGCACTATGCAATCTGCATATTAGAGATAGCATAACTTGAACATCAATCTAATCTTTAGTCCCACCAGGCATGCCAAAATTGTTATACACTAAGTTTGCACCCTTGTTTCAAGCTCTCGTAGTCTTGATAACCTAGTATAACATGAGAATCATCTCTAGGTTGTGGTACCTTTGCTAACTGAGATGAAACCTCTAGGTTCTAGGCTGGTTCCTCTTGGATAATCACCCTAATTTATTTTTAGACATGCAAGTAAAACTTTTGGAGGGACAAGGATAGAAGTAATGCTTGTAAGGGAAATGACTTGGAAGAAAACTACCTACTAGCTGATGCACCAAAACTAGGGTTTGGATCTCAGTATGTAGGAATGAGATCAATGAAAAGCTCAGGTCTAGCTGGTCACAACTTACTGAATAGGCTTTCATAAATATTTCATAAGAGGGCCTACGAATAAGGCCAAACTTATGACCTACAAAAAAACATTCCCTTCTACAACTTGGTGTAGGATTGAGACAAGACTATTAAGGGGGCTAATGTATACCCACAAGAACATCTAAATCAAATCAAACATAGTAACACAAAAAATTGTAGAGAGCAAGAGGGATTAGGAACCCTAAAATAATCACTAAAAACATGCATATACTTTGATCCAATAAGAGATAATCCAAACAAGGAAGCATAGGGACATGAAGGATTGTCACAAAATACCTCTGCAATATTTGAATCATCAATGGGAGAAACACAACTATATGAGCCAGAGGGTAGAAATGATACCATAGATGGCCTTTAAGAAATGGTGAATTTTCTTCTACAAATTGTCCAACTCTTGAGCTCAAAAGGGCTCCAAAACAATATATACATACTCAACTACGCGTAGGCAAGAGTCAAAATTAACCTAACTAGGGTTACAGATCTACAATAATGTCAAACCCTAAAGGTACACTAATTACTAATCATGAAAATCTCTGAGAACACTGGCCAACAAATCAGATATTTCTCTTTGTGCATTGATCCTGGACTGAGTCCACCTATAGACACAACAACTTTGACCCATGTACCCACCTACAACTCCACTAAGCCATGAAGGCTTCAAATTTGATCTATTTCCTTGGAAGATGTACTATTCAAAAAGGTGGCACCAACTCCTTCTAGCACTTCCTGGTGTGAAAAAGTGGCATAGTACCCTGCAACACCGGCCATCGGTCACCACCATCACCCTCTCAACCACAACCATCTTGAGAAATCAATTCTTGAGCTAACCAACATCATGCATGGCTGAAAGAATGCAAAACCCTAGCAAAACCCTCGTAGAGATATTCAAATTTGAATATTAACAGCTAGCATATATGTTTTAAAATGTGACCATCGATGAATAACCTTCCTGACAAATGAACAGCCCAGATGCACACTTTAAAAATAGTCTAAAACCCTTCTGACAAGTCAACCGCCACTATGGCAGTTAGCAACCAATAAAAAATGAGCAAATTAGCATCTCTGACAAGTCACCAGACCCACATCCCTGACAACACCATCGAACGGCTATCACCATACCACCATCGTAATGATCGAGCAGTTTGAGCTCGCAGTGTAATGATAGCCATGAGATCTGATCCCACTCTACCTTCTTAGAAAGCCTTGACCCCATGGGCCCACTGACATCGGCCATGCAGACCAACCAAATTCAAGCAAGTTAGCACATAAGGACCCACCGAAGGAAGTTCTGATACCAACTAAGATCGGTGGTTGTCGTAAGATTGCGAGCTCTGACACAAACCCTTGAAAACACACGCTGGTCATCGATCCTCTATAGATGTCAGAGCCTCCTGACCACTGAAAGGGCTTGGCCCCACGGACAACCTTCCACCTATATTCGACCTCAGCCAATTAGAGGCTACCAAAATGGATCCACGTAGCATTTGTCTCTGACAGAGGACCCATTGATAGAAGTCAAGCGATAAAGTAAGATCTATGGTTGTCGTTATACCACCATGATAAAACATGTGCATCTTGAGCCCCCGGTATAATGATGACCACATGATCTAATCGAAACTTAACCTACCAAGGAAGATGGCCCCACTAACAACCTGTCGAATCAGACACCACCAACGAATCAGGAGCTGCCAAATCGGATGAGGTGGCACTGGTCCCACTGACATGTTAAACTCTGTAGGTAGGAGAAATCAATGATCATCACAAGATCTCAAGGAATCTTCTAACCCTATGAGATAATGTGACAACCATTAGATTGAGAATATTGACCTAGTCGCTTGAACTAAGACCGCCAACCTAAATGGTAACCGCTCACGGGATCATTGAGTGTTTAGGGGTTAACCACCAGGAATCAAAGACTTGGCAACTGAAGGATTAATAAAGGCATGTGAAAATTGGGAACTTAAGTGATCAGGAAAAGGTAACATGAAAATATAACACGGCCAAAGGGTTTTTTGGATTTGGAATACCAACGGCTAGTTTTTCATAACTTTTCAATTGTAGACCAGGGAGTAAAATAATTTTCACAGACCAGAGAACATGGAATAAATTCATGAAAATTTCAGGGATGGTAGACATGGTAAAAACAAAGGCTTGGGTATGGTTTTCAGCCAAATTTGAATGCATAGGGAAATTTGGGTAATGGTAATTATATTGCTTATATGGTTTAATGTTGTTGAAGATGATAAAAGTAATAATTATTTGATAACTGATTCAACCACCCCCCCCCTTCTTAGTTATCTTGGTGGACTTTACTTTCTAAAATTTTCATCACATTAATCATAGAATCTGTCAGAGGTGAATTCTCCTCCTCTATTTGATCTTAGACACTTTATCTTATGTCCAGATTCATTCTCAACCATAGCTTTGAATATTTTGAACTTCTCAAATGATTTTGACTTATCTTTCAAGAATGCAACCCACATCATTCTAGAACAATCATCTACAAACAAAATAAAATACCTCTCACCATAGTATGATCTTGTTTGAGTTTCTCCACATAAGTCTATATGAATCAGATCCAACTTGTTATCTGTTGAGTTATGCTTGCTCCTGAATGAATTCCTCACATGATTTCCCATTACACATTCCTTGCATATAGTATCAACTGGATTTTCTATGCTAGGTAGGTCTCTTACTACCTTAACATTACTAATCTTTACTATGTTATCAAAATTGATATGACATAGTCTTTTGTGCCATAACCAAATGTCATCTACTTTAGCAACAAAACAACTTGCTTTTGGATTAAGCTGAAAAATATTACCTTTAGTTTTTTATCTTGATGCAATTATTTCTCCTTCTTTATTGTTAATGATGCACTTGTTTCCATTGAATTCCAATCTGTAACCTTTGTCAAGTAACTACCCAAAACTTAGTAGGTTAGTTTTCAAACCATCAACATAAAGAACATAACTAGTGCTATTCTTTCCATCCAAGGTGATTTCTCATCTACCAATGATGGGTTTGAGAGTGTTATCTCCAAATCTAACCATGCCTCCTTTATATCTATCCAATTGAACAAATCTATCTTTGTCTCTTGTCATGTGATGTGAGAAACCACTATCAATGATCCAATCTATTCTGATGTCAGCTTGTGAAATTAGAGCTAATTCTTGTGAATCCTTTTCATCTTCAAGAGAAATGAATCCAATTTCTTCTTCTACTGATTCTTCATCTAATACTCCATCTCTAGCATAATAGAATTCCTTTGTATACTTAGGGTTGTAGTTATTTTGGTACCTTTTAATTCTTGTAGGACACTTAGATGCAAAATGACCAATCTTATTACATGAAAAACATTTAAATGACAATTGGCCTTCATATTTCCCTTTTCCTTTTTTTTCTCTTTTAGCAATCATAGCATTAAAATCATCTAGTGTTTTCTCTTCATCATCATCATGAAAATTACCAGAAGTGCTTGAAGATTTCTTACCATGGATTGATGCTTTGATGACTATTTCACTTTTAGTTTATGTCTTCAATCTTGAAATCTCAAAAGATGAAATTTTATTGATCAGGGTCTCTCTTTTGAAATTTGATGTAAGTTGCATGGTCTCATCAAGGATGTTGATCTTGTTTTCATACTCTACTATGAGTGTGGTCATCAACTTATCCATAATGTCTTCTTCCAAGATCTCTCCACCATTGTCCTTGACTCCTGCGACTGCTTCATTAATCCTTTGTTTGTAAGATCTGATGTTTTCTTTAGGTAACATCTCTAATGCATTGTATCTTTTTTTCCAAGTTTTTCTACGAGCATCCTTTGCTTGTTTATCTCCTTCAAATATGTCTTCTAGGTGCTTCCATATCTTGTGGGCTGTATCTACTTTCTTTATCTCTGAAAACTCACTATCAGATAGGGGGCTGATAAGGGCTTCTTTGACTCTTGCATTCTAATGAAACAAATCCTTGTGCTTTTCAGAAGCATCATCCTTTGCAAGGTCTGCTAAAGTGGGGCTCTTGACTTCTTTGATAGTTACATCAAAAACTTCAAAAGAAATGCATTGTAAATGTGTCACCATCTTGTTCTTCTAGTCAAGATAATTCTCTCCATCAAACTTAGGACTTTCTTTTCTGAAGAATGCCACCTGATCAACCTCAAGCTCTTAAACTTTCTCTCTGAGGTACTTGGCTCTGATACCAATTGTTACGAATAGTCCCAAGAGATAACTGAGAGGGGGGGTGAATCCGTTATCTACAAGTTTCAATTCTTTATCCAATTAAGTATACTTAAACATAAAGCATAAACACAATAAAAGAATACTTGAACACAACACCAATATTTTGGTTATGGGGAAACCCAAATAGGTAAAAACCCCGGTGGGAATTGACACCCACTAATAATCTGCACTAGTTTATTATGATCCTTGTTAGAAGATCCTTAACCTTGTTAGGAGTTGTCTTTAAAATGCATTTAGTATAGTGACCTGGTTAAGGGTCAGACCCTATTAGGAGTCTTTTACAATTAACCCTGTTAGGGGTGAGGACGCACTGTCTGAGAGCACACCGCTCAAAGGGGTGAAGGCTGCAACCTTTTGAATAACATATACACACTATATCTGAATCTTGGTGAGCTATTCTTTGACCTTCTGTCTGGATCAGTTCCAATGTATAACATAAACTCTTCAGTTGGTCACATAGACTTTCTACTGATGACTTAGCACTTCGCACACTTTTCTCTTCTCTTCACAATTAACCATGAGCCATACCTTAGCAATCACAAATGACTGCTTATAAATATCTTACCTCTAAATGATATAATCAAGTCAACATGTTATAACCACCTTGAAATCATATTAGAGAAATCATAACATACTACAATAATAATTATGTCAGCTCTACTAGGCACACAACACAATCTGGCACCTGTCTAATATTAATAAATGTATACGCATGCTACACACTATCAGCTCTACCAAAGTAACTGAAACTTTCTCCTCACGCTGAATTACATCATGCGCTCTTAACCGAACATTAATAAATCTTCTCCAAGAACTAATCCAAGGGCCCATAGTGAAATGATAGGTGCAACTGCTAAACCAATAAATTCTCTTTCGGCTCTTCTCAATAAATACAAGAAACTACTACTAGTGAATAGTGACTACATATCTTCACTTCTACTGATCATTAGACTTTGCGTCCATGAATATAACATCACAAGTATGTTTCCATCACATATCCAAACGCGCAAGGCTCCATGATAATTGTACGGACAATCATTCACATAACACTGCCTATAACTTTGTCAAGAACACTGCTGACACAAGCTACTATATAACTGTCTGTACTAATAGTTAACCTCTGCTTCAATGATATCATGTTGATAACATGTCCATGATGTATATATATTAAAATCTTATTGCATAAGTCTTCCACGCATGCTACTTACCATATGTTGTCATCAATGACAAACATACAGTCATCATTGGCTTGCTAGCAAATCTCCAACATAGCTATCCCATCAAAAGTTTCAAGTAAGGTATATGAAAACTTCATGATCAAACAAATAAACTTACTAGAAAATAGTAACCACATCTTAATGCAAAGTTGAGGCTCATTTTCATAACATTTTGTAAACGAATAATCAGAAAAATGTGAGTTCAATAAATTTTTATCTACAAATTTTATTCTATTCCTACAAAAATATTTTGATGGGTTTCTAGATCTCCATTGGCTTTCCTAAATACAAGACAAAACTTTTCATTGTTATAAATTTATAATTGTTACTTATAATTTCCTTTGTATTCGAAACCTTCTTTGTTAGACATGTATTTTTTAATTTTTTCCACGTTGCACTATCATTATATAGTGTCTTACATAATTTGAGTTGTACATCAATGAATTTTATGCTCTCGTAAACCTTTATTTGAGGTTTAATTTGCATTGATTTGATATTAATTTTTTTTATAAATGAACTTATTTATTTTATATACAAACTTACACTAGTTCATTTCATTATCCAATTACCACTTTATGATGTAATGGTGTAAAATTAAATTTGAACTATTGGACAATTTTGCATAATAGGACAGTCCTTTGACTTTCATACACTACATGACCTTACCCTACCAGTTTGAATTGAAAGAATTTACTAAAATACCAACCTTTCCATAATATGGCATTTGCATCTAATCAAACCCTGCAGACAAATTATCAAACCCAACATAAATATTATGAATTTTAAAATGTGTTTATATAATCACATCTCTTAATACATTAGTAATACATAATCATGACTAATAGTCATCTTAAATTCATTTAATCATAATTGTACCAATCAATTTGATAAATTAGACTCATTTGAAGTACAATTAGAATCTCTCTTGAACATGTCTTATATGGAAATTCTAATGCATATTGAAAAATGATAGTCTTATCTTACTCTAATTTTAAAACCACCCATACTTTCTTTAGCTCAATATTCTTCACTATAATATTGTTAAAAACTAATTTACAATATATAATATTCATTCAATTAAAATGAATTGTTGACATAATATTCACATAAAAATAAAATCGTACACCTCTTAAGTGTTTTTATTAGAATATTTTCATTCTCATTCTAAATTTCAGTGTTCATCAACATCACAACACACAATCAACAAGATAGAAACCGAGATCACACTATGAATTATATTATATATTCTTTCTCGACCGATCAACAAGATTGCTCATATCATTGTACCGGGCACTAAACTAGAACCGCACTTCAATCTGTATCATTTAATATTCATCAAATACATTAGGTGATGACATAAAACTAGGACGTCATTTTCTAGTAATATTTAAGCTAAATATGTCCACATATCAATATCGAACGATATGAAGTCGCTAAAGATATCCATCAAATCTAAAGGTGAGCTGTCTATGTTAAATATAGTAAAATCGAGTTGCCCCATGAAACTTCGAAGAGTTGCCCGACCACAACACCTTAAAAGAGAAATGAAATTCGAAAATGAACGTTTCCCCAATCATAATGTCAAGCACATAAGTGAAAAAAGTGATTATTTTATATTATTCTATATTATAATGTGTAAGGCCATCTAAAATGACCCACATATAACTGTCCATAACCACAACCAAATAATTTCCGTTAAATATAATAAAAGGTATCCTTTAAGTGGGAGATTAAAAAGCTGAAAGTATTAGATTACATTATATTTTATTTATCTATGTTTATGGGAGACTAGAATTAGTGGATTGAAAGTGAAACACTATAAGAGGATAAATGATGCATTGGACCTTTCTTTCATACATAGATAAAAAGGTAAATAGTATAATAAGGAAAATAATGAAAAAAAATTGATGCAATTAGATAGTACTTTTAATACTTAAGATCAGGTGATATGATGTTAAAAAAGTAAATAGATTTATGATGCATTATTATAGAGTATGAGCTTTTATGTTGGTGTAAGATTTCTTTCATTTAATTAGAAATCATAAAAAATAATGTAATCATTCTAGTATGAGTTATATTGATAAATATGTATTTCTAAAACTATTAACATAGATCAAAACCATTTTAAAAGAAGAGAAAGAGTGATAGAGATTCTAAAATTTCTCTTAAAACATATAAAATTTTGTAATAAATACTTCATATACATCTTACAATTCTATCATTTATTAAATACAAAATTATATTTGAGTCCTTATATAAAAAGGATATTTTATTTTATTATCATTTTTTTCATTTGTATGCTTTTTCATTATGATCAAAATTGAATATTTTACAAGGTAAGATGGACTAGATGGTCTATGCAAATGTAAAATATCTATAAGATTTTATGTTGAATGTAAGAGCATGTATGATAGATGTGAAAATGTTGAGCTACATTTTGACAAACTTATAATGTATTTGATGGTACATCATAGAGCATTTTTGAAAAGCTAAAATGGACCATCAAGACTAGCAAGTGGACTACGAAAAGGTCATGATATATTACTATATGTTAAAGAGCACACTCTACAAATACTTAGTTAAATAATCTTATAATGTAGTGATTACTTTTCACACAAGAAAATGTATTATAGGTTGTCGGTTTTCATTCTTGCATCACTACTATTTATTTAGTGTCATAGATGGAAGTTTAGAATGTGTTGTCACTATGTTTTTTGAATTATTCCAAAGTGTACTTAACTATACTATTCAAATAATCTTTGAAACTTAATTTGTACCATAATATTATAGGTGAGATAATTTGTTTAAGTTTTTTGGTATGATTGTTTACCTCAAATACACTACATTATTTTGAATGTTATTCGTTAGTCCCATCGTACAAACTATTTTCAACGTATTTTGCATTGATCTCGTCTCACGTATTGCCATATTGAGGAATTAGTTGAAATAACAATAGAGATATATATGGGATAATCTTTGAAGTAACTTTTTCAGTCTAAATAATTATGTAAATTAAGAGATTTATTTCTTGGAAAAAAATTGATGTTCGAATTATATCATATATTGCTAAGGTGGCTAAGCCCATTTTAAGCTCTTTGACTTCTCTAACTAATTAATAAATATTTCTTTATACAAATCTTATTCTATTGTGTTAAAAGGAAAAAAACATAATGAAGATAATGATGAAAATAATAATTTTACATTTTATAACTACAATAATCATATTTTCTATTGTAAAAGTAATAAGTAAGTGAAATAAATGATTTGTCAATGATAATGACAATAGAGTGGAAATATTTTTTCCAAAAGTTAGAGCTATAAGAAATAAAAATATAGAATGATATTAAAATAGAGATTAAAAAATATTATTGCATCATTGGAAAAAATAAATTGATTAGAATATAATGAAAACAAATATGATTCAAGAATCACTAATATATAAGAGAAGAAGTAATGATATTTCCTTTTTTAAGGTTCTTTTTCTTTATTAAAACAAAGATGAGAAATGTTATATAAATATTAGACAATTATAAAAAATAATTACAATAGTATTTCAATTATAAGATGTATTTAGACTTAGTTTTTTATTTATATTCTATAAAATATATGTATCTAAAAATTAGTGTAATTGAAAAAGTTTAGTGAAATCAATGGTAAAAGTGTTGGCAAGTTGACTATACTAGTATATATGACTTAATATAGTGTTTTCATAATGGCAAAAAAGTCATATAGTGTTTTGGAGTCAGGGCACTTGATGAGAAGATCAAGAATTGACGAAGTGTAGAAGACTGGATAGTTAGCAGAGCATCGGTAGTTCAGAGCATTAGAGCATGTGCGTATGACATAGTTATGGTATGCGCCCTAGAAGATAAGATGATAAGAGTGTATTCATTTTTAGTCTATGAGCGCATGATCAGATATGCAAGCATGACAAAGTTACAGACAATTGAAGTTACACAACCAATGAATGCCAAAATAGAACAGTGTATGCAGCCGATTGATGGTAAATTGATTAGCGCCTATAATATTATTGTGTAAGGGCTATGTGCCTATTGTAATTAGGTTGTAGACATATAATTATGTTTGTTTGTAGACACACATGAGACAATTCAATTGGAAGTGTTGTATGTAATCAGTGAAAGGGCCGATGTAGTTAATTGTTTTGTATGTGCATATAAATATTAGATGTGCCCTTGTAATTAGTCATGGCAGTTGATATAGAGTTGAAATAAGAAGAGAAAAAGTATGTGAATAGTTTTTAAGATGTATTAAAGCTTTGCAAGAGGTCAAAGCATCAGCGCATCAAAGGAACTGATCAGACAAGCAGTGTCACAATGTCAGTTCCTCTAGCAGATATAGTGTGTATATGAGATCAAAAGGTTGTAGCCTTCACCACTTGATTAGTGAGCTCTAGGAAAGTGTGTCCACACCGCTTAGAGGGTTATTGTAAAAGACTCCTAATAGGGTCTGACCTTTGACCAAGTCACTATACTAAATACATTGTAAAGCAACTCCTAATAGGGTTAAGGATATTCTAACAAGGATCATAAAACACTAGTACAAATTATTAGTGGGTGTCAATTCCTACTGGGGTTTTTACCTATTTGGGTTTCCCCATAACCACATTGGTGTTATGTGTTGAGTTCATGTTTCTTATCTATGTTGATGTTCATTTCAATACTTAAGCATTCAAGTTAAGTTTAAAGAGTAAAGAAAAAATATTAAATTAAGTGGACACCGATTCACCCCCCCCCCCCCCCCCCCCCCCCCCCGCCTGTTAGTGTTCCAATTCCTAACAATTGGTATCAGAGCTCTAGCTGTTAGAAAAGAAGTTTAACCACTTGAGGAGATCATGGACAAAGCATAATTGAAACATCTGAAAAGAAATCTTGAAGACCTAGACAGATCTGAAAAAGAAATTGAAGAACTAAAAGAAAAAGTTAGTGATGATCAAGAAGTCATTAAAAGGCTAAGAAAAGATTTGAAAGAGTGGTCTACTGGTGATTTAGGGAGAACAATCAAGAATATGAATGAATAAAATTCATCCCTCAATGAACTGAATGAAGAATTTGATGATAAGCTAACCAACAACCAACAAGTCTATGATGAACATATTAAAGAGAACCTTCAATTGATTGAAGAATTGAGGCAAGCAAACATGGAAATCTTGGAGCTAAGAAACAACAAATAAAGCTTGGAATTTGAATTGAAAGAGGCTAAGAATCACATTCATAAATTACACACAAGCAAGAATATGATTAAATCTCAACTGTATGCTTGGAAGCTTAAAGGAGATACTAGTGACATTTGATTCAATGAAGCACAAAATCAGATTGACAACATGTGAGAAAGAATGAAAGCACCATAAGACACCACAAATGCTAAGGAGACTGGAAGTCAGACTAAAGATCATGTTGAACCATCCAAGAATGAGCGCAAGCTAGTAGATCGAACTTGTTATGCATGTAACAAGAATGGACATATAGAAAGGAACTGTACAGAGGTAAGACATTTCAATGGTTACTGTTACTCATGCAATAAATTTGGTCATAGAGCTATGAATTGTTAGACAAGTAGGAAGAACAAGACTCAAAATAATCAAAGAAATCAAACTTAGCCAAATGTAAGAAGTTCTCAAAATGTTACATGTCAGATATGTAATTATAATGCTCACTCAGCTAGACAGTCTAAAATAGTAACTCGTGTCAATGCACCAAGGAATATAAGGCTTCCAGTTATTTGTCACTCATGTAATAAGGTTGTACACATCTCAAAGTTCTGTAGATAAAGAATGCAAACTCAGGAAATCCCTAAACAGCCAAAAGAATCAATACTGGATACCAAAGGAGAAGTCAAGTTTGTGAAATCTTCAGAAGATGTGAGCATGATTTTGGTCAGAGGCAAAGAAGGATAAGGTTGATGAGAATGTATTGGATGCATCCATAGTGGAAACACCCTCTACATATAGATGAATGGCCCTTAGGGTCATAGGGGGAGCTAATTTAGCTCTAAACCCCTATGCGGCTGGTATACACAGCCTCTGAGTATGCACCTTTGGACTTAACATTTTGGAGAATAATAGAGGTTGTGTGCAAGAGTGCACTTCTTGATTCATGTAGTAGAATAAAAGTTAGAAAATTTCAATGAAAGTCTGGTTTATGCAGCAAGCATTAATGGCAGAATTTCTACTTTAAAGTACATAGAAGCCTTTAGATCTCTCATTGCATTTGAATTCAAAGTGATTGGAGAGCACATGAGACCTAGAATTTATTTGTGAAGGATTGCAAATTGATTCACTAGTGTTTAACAAGTGTATTTGATCGGTTGCGGAAGCCCTAATCCGTCGCACCGATGCAAAAGTCTTTGAGATCATTTGGAAAGTGATATACAAGTAATGGCTACTCCCATTGTATTTGATGTGTAGAGAAGAAGCGATATGTGTTTAAGATGCATCTATTCAAATCCACACTTGACGACCTAGAAGGTGCATTCTCCCGCACTCCCATGGGTGTTATGCATGTGGAAGATGTTAGGGCATACATATATTGCAAGAAGGAACCAGTAGGTTTGGATAGAATAAGAGAGTGCATGAAAAAAATGATGAAACCTGATAAAACCTTCATGAATGAGTATGTGCAGTTGGAAAATCATCATATAGTGGAATATGCTATGGCATATGAGTTCTATGAGTCGAAATGGATCAAGATCCTACACAGCAAGATTGATGATGATCTATTTTGGATAGGTGAAGTACTGGTTACGATAACATGAGAACTAATTCATGAGATGACAAGACTCTCAAGGTTAAGTGTCATTCTTCCAGTAGGCAAGGATGTCATAAAACTTGTAGAATAGGCTTGCAAATCATTAAGTGATAGGGGCAAAATCACAATATAGGCTATAGAGGAGAAAGACATCAAATTGATGTCCATGATACTAGGATATAGGTTCCAACACACCAACAAAGTAAACACCATGTCAGCGGCCACCATTATAGCAACAATAAGATTGGTAAGAGAGAATAGAGAGTTTAATTTTTTTCAGATCTTGCACGCACAACTAATAGAAAACATAAAATCCATCAAGCATGACAAGACCAAGATATTTAGGTTTGGGTCTTTAATAATCTATATGTACTTCCATATTCTTGGAGAGGTGTCTAATTTGTATCTAGAAAAATCTATTCCCACTATGCCATAGATATCCTTTAAGGTATCCATAGAAAGTACCCTTAAGGACTACATGGAGTTGGAGTTGAAAACATTCAGAGTGAGAATGCAGATGAGGTATAGGATACCTAAAAAGATAGTTAAAAAATACAAGGATAGTATTTGTTTCATGGTAGAGACTGATACAACATCCATAGAGGCTGTTGAACCAAAAACAAATTGGATTCATCCACTGGGATATGAATTTGAAAAGCCTATTCTAGAGGCTTATGCTCAAGTTTTGTTGTTAGCACCTAAGGACCTCAATGAACCTAGATGTGGGACTTCTTAAGAGAAAACAAGAGAAGTAGATGCTATATTAAAAAACACAGCAACAAAAAGAAAATTTGCCAAGGTTACCTCAGAGATCTTGAAAATTCATGGAGTATCTCAAGCAGACCTAGACAAAGAAAGGAAAGAGAAGATTGCTTTGGAAATAGAGAGTGGAACTATAGCAAAGATAGAATTTGATGATCCAAAGATGAAGAAGGTGAAAATTAAGAAAGTAGATGATCAGAAGGGTAAAACAGTTGTTGTCCCTCCTGCGCCCATAGAAACAATTGACCTTACTACTCCTCTTGAGTGTAAGACAATGCCTAAGAGGAACAAATAGATCAACACAAGTCATCCATCCTCATGAGCAACACGAAGTAGGAAGAATACTCAAGCACCTCTAGAAGTAAGCTTCAAACTGAGTCTCAATGTGAGGATTGTTGATGAAGGCATAATTGATCAAGTAGGAAAGTTCTATGAGAAATACAGTGAGATTGACAAATCAGAGATTCATGGAATGATTGTCAAACATATGATGAAGTTTAAAAGGAAATTCCTAGAACTAAAAGTAGTGAATCCATACAATGTATGGAAAATTTTGGAATTCTTGAAGAGATAGGAAAATGAGGAAGATCTAAGAATAAGAGAGAAAATTCTAGTTGAAAATCTCTCGATATATTGTCTTGAAGAGAAAGCTCTATTGTTAGATTTGGTGAAACCACACCTCTAGACTAAGACAAGAACACTATATATCATGGATAAAAAATATGAGTTAGTAGCTAAAGAGACAAAGAAAGCCTTTGAGAAGGTAATCTTGAATAGACACATGTATCCATCTACTACACACACAACTCAAGTGTCTCCCAAGGAAGCCAAGGAGTCAGAGACCACAAAGGTATCAATGATAGGTCCTCAAGATTCAGCACCTATAGTAGAAACACATACAAAGGCAAAAAATTCTATGCCCATGATAGAGTAACTAAAAGATAACACTATCATCATTAATAATGTAGAAATAGCCATGGCAGCCACAAATAGAGACCTAGATAAATTTGAGGAAGCTTTTGTGAGCACACAAGAAGCTGAAATATTTTGCATTAACAATTCACCTAAGACACAAGAAGTACACATTGAAGATATAACATTTGAAAAAGAAGAAGAGAAGGAAACAAAAAAAGAGGAAAAAAAGATGGAAGATGAGAAAGAAATAGAAGAGGAAAAAGGAAATGAAACAATAGATAAGCCATAAGTTGAGATGCTAAGCAAAGTAAAGAAAGAAGTGATGGATAGCACTCCTATCACTCCTTCAACATCATTGTTGTCAAGCTTGACACCTGGAACCACTATTTTGGACTCATGGAGAGAAGAAGACCTAATCATGTTCAATGTCTTAGCTATGGAGAAGGCCAAAGAGAAACAGGTAATGAGGAATAACCTCCTTGTAGAATCAGTAAGTATCATGAACAACTTGTCACCAATAGATAAGAAAGTGTCCAAGGTACACTCTGTTGATGATGTAAGTGCAATTCTTTCATAGTTCAAGAGTAATTTCTCTAACTTGGGAGAATCAACATCATTAGTTGAAAAGGAGAAGTATATGAAGAAAAGACTAAATGAGTTGGTCAGTAACTTCTCACTAGATCTTAGTTCACTCAAAGTTGGACAAGCAACTTTGAAAGAGTTTGCAACAAAAAAGAAGGAAAATTATTGCTGACTGTATGAATCAAGATGAGTTGATAGCCATTCACTACAAGAAGATTCAAGAAGTAGAGGACATGATTGAAAAATTGAGGAAGTTAGTAGAAGATCCCTCTACTAATGTAAACATGTGTAGCAATGCATATTAGGGATAGATTGACAAAAATGAGAAGGCAGAAAAGGAGATGTCAAAGATAAGGGCTAGGAAGACTCAGCTTAGAAATGCTCTTGTGCCCTCCCTAGATGTGTTGAATTAGAATATCAAGGAGATCGATGCCACCATGGTGACATATGATCAAGGTCCTAGTTCAGATTTGGAGAAGATAAAGAAACTACAATATGCCTTATGTGCCCATCTCCAAACAATCAATGCATTGATCACATTCTAGAAGCAAGAGATCCAAAATTTATAGATTGCATACCCATATGTACTTTTAGTGTAAGTACTTTTACCGATTTAGTTTTGTAACACCTTTGTCATTAATGTTAAAGGGGGAGTATGTATAGAATATGGAGCTATAGCTATGTAAAGAAAATATATAGTATCAAGATATAAGGGAGATATAAGATAAAGTATGATTAAGTGTTTTTTGTATTAAGGGACAATTAGTAACTTTGTGATATTCCTTTGTTGCCATCAATGACAAAGGGGGAGATTATTGGCAAGTTGACTGTACTGGTATATATGACTAAATATAGTGTTTTCATTATGACAACAAAGTCATATAGCATTTTGGAGTCAATGCACTTGATGAGAAGATCATAAATTGGCTAAGTGTAGAAGACTGGATAGTTAGCATATCACCAGTAGTTCAGAGCATTAGCACACGTGTGTATGACCAAGTTATGGTATGCACCCTAGAAGATAAGATGGTAAGATTGTATTCATTCTTAGTCTATGAGTGCATGATCACATATGCAAGTATGACAAAGTTACAGTTAGTTGAAGTTACACAACCAGTGATTGCTAGAACAAAACATTCTATGTAGTTGATTGATGGTAAATTGATTATCGACTATAATATTATTATGTAAGGACTATGCACCTAATGTAATTAGGTTGTCAACATATAATTATGTTTGTTTGTAAACACGCTTGAGCCAATTCAATTGGAAGCATTGTATATAATCGGTTAAAGGGCTGACCTAATTAATTGTTTTGTATGCGCATATAAATATTATATGCGCCCTTGTAATTAGTCATGGCAGTTAATATAGAGTTGAAATAAGAAGAGAAAAAGTATGCAAATATTTGTTAAGATTTATTAGAGCTTTGCAAGAGGTCAAAGCATTAGCCCATCAAAGGAACTGATTAGACAAGTAGTGTCACAGTGCCAGTTCATCTAGCATATATAGTGTGTATCTAAGATTAGAAGGTTGTAGCCTTCACCACTTAAGCAGTGAGCTCTAGGATAGTGTGTCCACACTCCTAATAGGGTTATTGTAAAAGACTCCTAATAGGGTCCGACCCTTGACCACGTCACTATACTAAATACATTGTAAATAAACTCCTAATAGGGTTAAGGATCTTCTAACAAGGATCATAAAACACTAGTACAAATTATTAGTGGGTGTCAGCTCCCACCGGGGTTTACCTATTCAATTTAAGTTTAAAGAGTAATGCAAAAAGATTAAATTAAGTGAACACTGATTCAACCCCCCCTCGCAATGTTCCCATTCCTAAAAAAATTTTTATTAGAGAATAAAGGTGTAACTAGGGAGAAAGAAATTGAACAAATATTAAAGAAGACAAAATAATTAAACAAGATTGATATTGAGATTAAATATGAATAAACTAAATGACCAAAAAGATGAATGTGGAGAAAGTTTTTTCTTATAGAATATTAAATGATAATCTATTCCAATGATCACATGGAAATAGAACATGAAGTGGACTTTACTAAATAAAAAATTAAAAGATAATATTTTAAAAGTCCTAACAAAATTTTATATAATATGGATATTTGCATAATACATGTCTAGAATTTTTTTTAAAAATTATTATTCTAGGAATTAATATTGTTTAAATGTATAAAAATAGAAATAGAATTTTGAAAATAAATATTTAGTAATTAGTATAATAAAAAATAAGAATGATAGTTCTTAAATGTGATCAAATCACAAAGGCCAAATGTAGTTATATCATATCCCAAAATTCAACCTGAGACTAAATACTCATAATTTGTGCTGAAAAAAATCAACATAATTTTATAGTAATGATTTAAATTCTATATGAAGCCCAATAATGACCATCCACAATATTCTATACAATAGATTATAGCATGCATTGATACTAGTCTCAAACAAAGAGCTCAAAAACATCATGTGAAAAAAAAACCAATATTATATTCTTTTAGTTGAATAGGCTTCCTTCAGCTTTACACTACATTATTTTCTATGTAGATCTATAATTCCTATCTATTTTCCATATTTGAATAAACTATGGTGAATATTTCTTGTACAAATAATTTTTTTTTTCTTTAGGAGCTAAGAATTAAAATCCAAAATTTAATTTTGTCTTAAAAATGGATTTTAATAAGAGTATTGAAGTGTCTCTAGTTATCATTCAAAATAAGGACATAGTTATTAGTGTATAATGCAAAGTAATCTATAAATTAATTCAAACTAAAATTATTTATATAAATAATGGAATTTTTTAATGTAAATATGGGAATTCTTATATGGTTCTTTCCTATTTTCTAGGAAAATTCTACCACATTCTATTAATATATTAACTCTATTGTGAACTCACAATAGTTTAGGAGAAAACATTGTGATCATGTTCATGGTTAATGAAGATTGTGAGAACCCTTTTATATTAAGCTTGAACGTTTTGGCCTAAAATGCCATTATATCCTAACATTGTTTGTTTACTCTCATTTTCATTATTGTTCTAGCTAATTGTAGGGTTTCCATTAGGTTTTGTTTTATCCTTTGTAATTGTTTGTTTCTAGATTCTAGATTTATTCAAATTTGTTTGTATAAGGCTTTAGACCCCCTTCAAAACCTATTCTACCTTAACAAACAATACATTTTGAACCCAGTACAAAATTTGGATGAAAAGGAGAAACAAAGTTTCCAATCACTCTTATTTAAAGGTACTTGTTTGGTTGAAATTAATTGAATAAAATGAAGATATAGCATATGTTACCTTTATTAAAACTTCTTCCTTCGTTCTAGACTACTTTTTCTATTTAGAAAAATATATTTATAAAGAGTTTAGAAAAAAAAAATTGGTCACAATTGAAATTTAAAATCCTTTTTGCACATGACCCTCATAATGCATTAATATGAAATAATTTGAACAAAGAGTGTTGGATATTAGTTTGTTTGAATTTGTAGTAAATTTGTAAACTTCAAAGAACTATTTGGATTAACAAATGGAATCTACATGAAAATATAATTTTTACATTGAAAACACTCAACATAACCTATCAAAATATGTATTATTTTCAATATATTTAAATTGATTATTATATCTATTTTTTATTTTTTAGTGATGAGAGGTTCTCTAATTATCAAAGAGGTTATTATTTTAGACAAAAGAAAATATAATTAAATTTATTAAAAATACCATCTATAAAATATTTATTTATAGTGTCCACAAATATCCTACCTATATGTTATATATTGTTGTTCCTCAATGTGTATGATTTCCAAAATCATGTACAATATTGTTTTGATTACTAGAAAAAGTAGGTTTTGAAGGAGACTCGAAACCCTTTACAAATCTAGTAACAAAAGATAGAAAGAAGTAGCACCAACAAAAAGAGACAACATCATTGAACTACCCATAGGAAGGCTACACGGGTAGAAAAAAAAATAGGAAAAAACAAATCCGGAGATAAAAACTAGCCAAGACACTAGCTCAGCTGACATAATACATTACTCAAGCTTTTTCATCCAAAGTCTTCTCCATTCTGGCATGGATATTATCCATCCTCACAATGACCCATTTGATGAAGGGTGCTCCCCTTAATACCACAAACACATAACAGAAATAGAGAAACAACAACAGTAATATGCAAGAACAGAAAATTGGCTTCTTATTATCTCCACAAATGTGGAATTACAAACTTTCAGAATTACAATATGCAAAGCCACATGGGCATTCCCTTACAATATTCTATAGGACAAAGCCTCGAACTATTACCCAGATCTACTACCCAGAACTATTCTGAACTCCTAAGACAATAATATAGCCTTCCTTATATAGGCAATTTTCCACCGCCTGGGAAGGTTCCAGAATTTTAGCCAATAAGGCCGACCAAACTTAGAATTATCTTATTTTACATTTCATTACATCATAGTCAGCTCAAGATAACCTTTGAAACCCGAACAGAAATTTTGAAGAAAATTATTTTCTGCCATTTCAGGTAGCCCAACTTCCGAAGACCATAAGTCATCACCAGTTGACCCGCTCGGCTATTATAACCCCATTTCGGAAATGCCACGAAGCGCTCTACAGGCTTGACCGGCACAAGCGCTTGTCACCCAAATTTTTGACCTCATCCGGGGCCTCTAAAGCCTTCAAAACTGAGTTCAAAGTTTCTGTACCCTGCTGCCAATACCGAAAATCTTCAATATCTTCCAATATACACTTGATCTGGCAATGAAACTTTACTGGCAGACTTATACGACCAAAATGAACCTCCAAGAAAGAAATCAGATCATTCTGAGCACATACAAAAATTACCAAAAATAGTAACTTTCCATAAATAGCAGCTCTGCACAAAATAGCCCTTATTGAATACAAAAAAAAAAATATTTTTGGGTGATGCAAGATTGCTCTTAAACCCAGGATGCTCCTGCATCAGACACCTAGGGTAATTTGAGAAGTGACCCTGTCATGACTCAGGTGTGGAGAGGAAAACCAAGACGGCTAACCTCCTCCTTTGTCAGCCATGATGAATCTTCAATAGGTCATCCTTTCCACTTGACCAGATATTCTTCATATGTCCTATTCCTTGTGCTTCTGCCAACACGACTGTCCAGTATATCTTTGATCTCCTTAGTGTCTGAACTAGTTGCTGGAATACTCCACTGTGCTGCTGTGATCTCATTTTCAACACCTCCTTCATGATACTCTGTCAGATCTGAAATGTTAAACACTGGTGAAATATTTAGCTCAGTAGGCAATTCTACCTCATATGCATTTCCTGAATCATGTTTCTTTAGTATCCTACAGGGCCCAAACTTCTTCATTTTCAGCTTGTTATATGTACCAACTGGAAACCGCTCCTTCCGCAAATGAACCATGACTTCATCATCAACCTGAAATTCCTTATGCCTCCTTTTCTCATCTGCCTTAACCTTATACTGTGCATTCATCTTGGTAATATGCTTCCTCACCTCCTCATGGATGTTCTTCAAGTGTTCTGCAAAATCTTCAGCTTCAGCACTACTTATTTCTCCTTTATCTATCTTCCTCAATTCAGATGCATTTCTTGGACTACTTCCATATACAATCTGGAATGGTGATTTACCAGTGCTCCTGTTGACAGAATTATTGTATGCAAATTCTACCTGTGGTAAAATCAAATCCCATCCTGTTGGCTTATCTCCAACCAAACATCTCAGCAAATTTCCCAAACTCCTACTCACCACCTCTATCTGTCCATCAGTCTATGGATGATGTGATGAACTGAACTTCAAATCTGTCTTCAACTTCTTCCATAATGTACGCCAGAAATATCCAACAAACTTAGTGTCCCGATCTGAAACTATGGTCTTTGGCAAACCATGAAGTCTCACTACTTCTCTGAAAAACAATTCTGCTACATGAACAGCATCATTAGTCTTCTTGCAGGGAATAAAATGTGCCATCTTTGAAAATCTGTCAACTACCACAAAAATTGAATCGTGTCCCCGCTGTGTCCTCGGTAAACCAAGAACAAAGTCCATGCTGATATCCTCCCAAGGCTTCTCTGGTACAGATAATGGCTGATATAACCCTATATTCTGCTTCACTCCTTTTGCCATCTGACATACTCTGCAACTCTGTACAAACTTCTTCACATCTTGCTGCAACTGTGGCCAATAATAATTCTCACTAACCAAACCAAGGGTTTTGTCACGACCAAAATGTCCAGCCAATCCTCCGCTATGCTTCTCCTTGATGAGATTCTCCCTCATAGAACTTTGTGGAATGCACAACTGACTCCCTCTGAATAGCATATCATCCTGGATGATGAAATCCAACCATTTCGTCCTATCTAGAGTAACAGGTTCTGTACAAGCTCTCCAAGCTTCACCAAAATCAGGATCCTCTGGATACAAATTCTTGAGTTCCTTGAACCCAACCACTTCAATCTGCATTTCTGTCAGCAATAGTTGCCTTCTGCTAAGAGCATCTGCAACCCTATTAGACTTTCCACTCCTGTGTTTCAAAACAAATGTATAACTCTGCAAAAACTCAACCCATTTCAAATGCCTCTGATTCAACTTTCCTTGACTATTCAAATATTGCAAAGCTTGATGATCAGTATACAAAACAAACTCATTAGGAAGTAGATAATGTCTCCACTTCTTTAATGCCTGAACTATAGCATAAAATTCTTGATCATAAACAGAATATTTCCTCTTGGCATCATTTAACTTCTCATTGAAATAAGCAACAGGTTTACCTTCTTGGCTCATAACAGCTCCTATTGCAGTACCACTAGCATCACAATCTACTTGAAACACCTTATTAAAATCTGGAAGTGCTAAAACTTATTGTTCTGTAACTTTTTGTTTCAATAATTGAAAACTCTTTTCTGCCCCATTAGTCCACTTAAACTCTTTTCTATCCCCTCTCATTGTTTCAGTCAAGGGTCCACAAATACTGCTAAATTTTTTGATAAACTTTCTGTAAAAGCTAGCTAGACCATAAAAAGATCTTACCTCAGTAGCACTCCTTGGAGTAGGCCATTCAAGGATAGCCTGTACCTTCTTTGGGTCCATTTTTAGACCTTCTGCTGAAACTACAAATCCCAAATACACTAACTCTTTCTTCACAAAACTGCACTTCTTCAAATTAATCAACAATTTCTCTTCTCTCAACTTCTCAAATACCATACGAATATGCATCATATGCTCATCCAATGTCTTACTAAAGATCAAAATATCATCTAGGTAAACAATGACAAACTTACCTATAAATTCTTTCAGAACCTCATTCATGAGCCGCATGAAAGTGCTCGGTGCATTGGTTAGCCCAAAAGGCATGACTAACCACTCATATAGTCCTTCCTTTGTCTTGAAGATAGTCTTCCATTCATCTCCTTCTCTGATCCGAATCTGATGATATCCACTCTTCAGATCTATTTTTGAGAAATACACAGCTCCACTCAAACAGTCCATAATATCATCCATTCGTGGCAATGGAAACCTGTACTTGATTGTGATCTTGTTTATTGTCCTAGAATCTGTACACATCCTCCATTCTCCATTCTTCTTTGGTGCTAATACTACTGGTACAGCACAGGGACTTAGACTCTCATGGATCAATCCTTTCTGTAACAGTTCATGTACTTGTCTGTTCAACTCCTCACTTTCTGCAGGTGTCATTCTGTGTGCTGCCTTATTCGGCAAACGCACTCCTGGGATCAAGTCCATCTGATGACTGATCTTCCTGACTGGTGGTAATCCATCAGGCACGTTATCAAATACAATATCCTGAAACTCATTCAACAAATCTGCAACTTCTACAGGAACATCTTCTACTTCCTCTTTACCAACTTTTGGAATTAAAGCAAAACATACATGCTCATGCCTCATACCATCTAGGAAATTTTTTCCATCAACAAAAGTTATCCTTGCATTACCACATACCTTTTCTTCAGTCTCCTTCAATGGTTTTAGCTTATGCCGCACTCCATCCTTTGTCAGGGAATAGGTATTCGCATGACCATCATGTACAACACATCTGTCAAACTGCCATGGTCTACCCAACAACATATGACATGCATCCATAGATATGATATCACACAATACCTCATCTTGGTATCCACCAATCTTGAACTTCACCAGGCATTGTTCATTGACCATGACCTTGTGGTCATCTTGTACCCAAGCAATCCGATATGGATGTGGGTGTTTCTGTCTCTTGAGCTTCAACTTTGTCACCATCTCTTCTGACACCAAATTGTCAGTGCTTCCACTATCAACAATCACATCACAACATTTACCTTCACACTTGCACCTGGTGCGAAACAGGCTCCTTCTTTGCTCAGGTTCATTCTCACCACTCAACAGAACTCTTCTGTTAATCAACGTTTCTCCTCTTTCAGCATCTTCAGAATTTGATGATCTAGCATCTTCATCTACATGTGCAACTCTGGCCTGGCCTTCATTTCTCCTGTCTGTTCTTCCTTGGTGCTGAGGACATTCAAATGCCCTATGACCTTCTTCTCCACAGTGAAAACATGTTCCACGGAAGCCACCTCTTCCAGATCCTTGTCCTCTTCCTCTTCCTCTCTAATCTCTATTATTCTAATCTTGGAAATGATTGGAATTATTTCTTCATTGATTCTGACTGCTACTGGCCTCATCCTTCTTTTTCGGATCTTCATTTCAGCCACCGTATGACCGTCCACCAGATCATCCACTGCGACCTCTTCCATTTTGTCTACTCTCAAACTTCTTGTCCAGCTTTTCCTCTACTTTTAGGGAAAACTGGTATGCCTCTTCAATACTGTTCATTCGAACCAGATTCAGCTCCTCCTGAATGCTTGGCCTTAACCCATTAAGGTATCGGGCAACTTTCTCCTTATCAGCTTCTGCATGGCCTGTTCTGATGAGAAGTTGATAGAACTCCTCTGTATACTCCTGAACAGATCTTCCTGCTTGCTTCAAACTCTGCATTTTCTTCAGTAGGTCAAGCTCATAATCAACAGGAATGAACTGTCACTTCAATTTATCCACCATCCGATCCCATCTTGTGATTTTATCTTTCCCTCTTCTATTTCGCTCCAATTGAATTTCTTGCCACCAGATCTTCGCATGACCTTTCAGTCTAGTTTTCGCAAATTTGACCCTATCAGGATCCTCAACATCTTCATACTCAAAATATTCCTCACATTCATTGATCCAGTCGATCAATTCCTCTGGGTTAAGATTTCCAGAAAATGTAGGAACCTCAATCTTAGGTCTTTTTCCAATCTTGGAAATCGCCCGAAAAAGTCTTTCTTCCTCCTGGTTCACAATTTCAGCTTCTCCTTCTTGATATTCTTCTTCGGCTTCATCCTCGCTCTCATCTCTGACATTAAGATTCATTCCTTTATGAATCTCTTCTTGTAATGCTCGCACTTGTCTCTACAGCTCTCTAACCTCAGGTGTTACAACACCAGCTCTTTCGCCACGTTCCCTTCGTGGAGGCATTTTCGCGATGCACGCTGAAACCCTAGCCACGATCCTGGTGCAAACTGCCTCACAGTCGGCGATCTGTTTACACACTCAAGAACTCCTACTCTGATACCACTTGATGAAGGGTGCTCCCCTTAATACCACAAACACATAACAGAAATAGAGAAACAACAACAGTAATATGCAAGAACAGAAAATTGGCTTCTTATTATCTCCACAAATGTGGAATTACAAACTTTTAGAATTACAATATGCAAAGCCACATGGGCATTCCCTTACAATATTCTGTAGGACAAAGCCTCGAACTATTACCCAGATCTACTACCCAGAACTATTCTGAACTCCTAAGACAATAATACAGCCTTCCTTATATAGGCAATTTTCCACCGCCTGGGAAGGTTCCAGAATTTTAGCCAATAAGGCCGACCAAACTTAGAATTATTTTATTTTACATTTCATTACATCATAGTCAGCTCAAGATAACCTTTGAAACCCGAACAGAAATTTTGAAGAAAATTATTTTCCACCATTTCAGGTGGCCCAACTTCCGAAGACCATAAGTCATCACCAGTTGACCCGCTCAGCTATTATAACCCCATTTTGGAAATGCCACGAAGCACTCTACAAACATGACTGGCGCAAGCACTTGTCACCCAAATTTTCGACCTCATCCGGGGCCTCTAAAGCCTTCAAAACTGAGTTCAAAGTTTCTGTACCCTACTGCCAATACCAAAAATCTTCAATATCTTTCAATATACACTTGATCTGGCAATGAAACTTTACTGGCAGACTTATACGACCAAAATGAACCTCCAAGAAAGAAATCAGATCATTCTGAGCACATACAAAAATTACCAAAAATAGTAACTTTCCATAAATAGCAGCTCTTCACAAAATAGCCCTTATTGAATACAAAAATAGAAATATTTTTGGGTGATGCAAGATTGCTCTTACACCCAGGATGCTCCTGCATAACCATTTTATCTCTTCAACATTCTTCTTAATAGTGGGAGATTTCTTCTTGCTGCTAGCATGTGGTCTGCAGCTCGGCCCGCCAGTAATGTCCAAGGTATGACTCTTATGATCAGTTTCCTCATCAAGGCCGTTATCGAACATATTGACCAAGGCTTTCATATTGATGCTAGAAGATTTCTATTATCCTTAATGTGCTGGATAATGTCAATAATCATGCTCTCTATATTATCCCTCCTTTTTTGGACATCAGTGATAACAGAGTTTGAATTGGGAGTCAAATTGCCCTCATTGAGACCTTTTTCCAGATTCTCCTAAAGGCTGGCATTTATGCCTTCAAGTTTCATGCGCTTAAGATAAAACCTATTTATCTCATGGAAACACAATTTGTTGAAACTAAAAGAGTACAAAGCCTCAAGTTTTTCAATTTTCAGGGAACCAATAGTGACTTCCTCCTTATCATCGAAGTCCTCAAAAATTAATTTAATGGATGATTCTCTAACACTTCTTTCACTTGTGTCCTCGTTCTCTTCCTCAATGTTGTCCTGGGTATCTTTAGAAACATGCACATTATGCCTCATACCAACCACAAACTCATGCATAGTGGGCACTTCCCTAGTTTGGAAATTCCTATCAGGGTTATGCATCTTGGGATAATGGATAGGAGTATCACCCAATTCCTCAACACTTTAAGAATTTTGAACCAAAATTTATTTAGACTTTAAAATATCCCGAGACTTACATTCCAATCTGAAAATTTCCTCATACTCATTTTTGCTCTTCTTCTCTTTATCTATGTTCTTAGAATCAATATCAGTGTTCCTATTTTGGGTTCCAAGATCTTCATTTTGTTGGGTACCATCATTGCCTTTCTCATTAGAACCAGTCTCTAGCTCTACATTTTTCACAAACCCCTCACAATATTTTTCATCATCCTCTCCCAAATCCTTAGAGAGGACATTATCTTTAGATTCCTCAATTTCCTCTTGTTCTCTATTAGATATTTTCATATTCTTGGTATCACAGCCTTCCTCATCCTTTGAATCTTGAGTAACATTGTCTTAATAGTTACCGTGAGAAGTTTCCTTCTTCACAATCCTCATTTTCTTAGAATTTCTTTCAATATCACCTATTGTAATATGTTAACCTTTACCCAAAATAGGAGTAGTGACAATAGGGTTAGGGATGGAATCCCTTATGAGTTAAAATTTCAACAAGATCAACCCCTCATACCAAATGGCCTTCCTGGACTTCTTCTTATGCTCATTAAGGATTTTAATTAAAGAGTTATGTAAGTAATAAGGAATCTTGATAATATCCTTATACCTAAATTTATTAAGGCGCATGAAGTGATAGGAATGTACCCATGTAAACCGACCATCAAGAGTAAGGTACTCCATAATAACCAAGACAATGTTACGAAAAATTTATTTGATCTTGTAAACATCAATGAGCCCATTAGCATGAGCTTTCGAAAAAGCCTCCTTCTCCTTCTCAGACTTAATAAATTTCTTAACCACCATGTTTGAGATCTTTCAGAATTTATAAAAATTTAAACCCTCATTTGGGATACCAGTAACTTGAGCTATGAGCTCGACTGAGAGATTAATAGTCTTCCCATCCATCATGATGGTCCCATTTTTCCATCCATCAAAGAATTCCTGAGTGACAGATTTTTGAAATCCATGGAGTCTTTCTAGATATGGAGTGACTCCGCCCTTCTACAGTTTACACCATAACATAGCCATTTCTTCTTGTTTAAGAATACGATAGCTTTCAAGATCCTTCCTTTTAAGATTTCCACCCATGATGATAGAGATAAAAACTAGTCACCGATAACTCTTCCCAATTTCTTGATTATGCTTGCAAAGGTCATCTTTCTTAGAAATGTTAATGCAGATGGAAATAGTAACCAAGAAAGCATGGGATATAATGATGTTATTAATTCCAAGTGCACTACTCCACTCTTTCTAATAACTATCTGAATGCTCCGTAAAACTCATGCGTGTAGTTTTAAGCATCTTAAAGCTTTCCTTCCTTATGGATGATTTTGTCATCAATAATTTTTTATTTTATGTCCTCATTCTAATTCACAAATCTCTCCAATGTGAAGAGATCATTAGAGTTAACTCCCACATTAGCCAAGATATCATCTAGTCTTTTTCTTTCTTTGTACATGTGTGAGATGTGAACTTTGGCATGGTTTAAAATATTTTCCTTTACTTTTTAAATAACATTATCAATGGTCCATGAAGGTATAAACTCTCTCTTAAGAAACTTAATAATGTTCATAGAGTCTCCATCATACCAAATATTATTAAAACTGATGTTTTTGGCAAGTTTAAGACCACCAAGTGCTCTCATAGCTTGAGCAATGTGATTGGTTTAATTTTCGAAGGGGAAACTGATAGCAACAATAAAATTTCCATTGCAGTTTCTAATTATGCTACCACACCTATTTAGGCTAGTATTTCCCTTAGAAGCCCCATCAAAATTTATCTTTATCCACCCTTCTGGAGGTGAAATCAAAATATTGTTCTCATATCCACCCTCCTTAGACTTAGGTTCCTTTATATTCCAGTAATATAGAGTGTTTCCCTTAGTTACATTTTCATAGCATCCTCTTTGCACTTTTTCAAACATAATAGCAGGATTACTGTGATCCTCCTGAAAAAATCTATTTTTCCTTTCTTTCCATATGTTCCAAGACACATTTGGAGCCACCATCTTCCAAGTTTTAGTAACCAAATCATTGGCACTAGAAAAATGCCATTGCGAAAAAAATGCCTAGATATAATAGGGAAAAATATAGCATATATTCTATTTCTACAAAAAGAAAGATGAAACTTGTTGAGAAAAAGAACAATGAAAGAAAATATGGTTATTATATTCCTTAGTAGCACAACACAAACAACATCTATTAGCGATATAGACTCCCCTTCTTTTGAGATTTTCTAGCGTAAGGGATTTATTTTGGATAAAAGTCCAATAGAAGATCTCAATCTTAGGAGTAAGAGCATTGTTCCAATTCTTGGCCCAAAAAGGTTGAGAAGCATATGGTTCAAATTGGCATAAGCTAGCAATGGCAACTGAGAAAAACCCATTTGTAGAAGGACCCCAAATCATGGAGTCATCCTTAGTAACACAAATTCATAGAGCCATAAGGGCTTTGTCAATTCTATCAAAAGAAGGGTTTATCCTTTCCAGATTCACACAAAATTTGTTATTCCGGTAATATTTAACTTTAGTACCATATCTATTTTTGCACCAGTTCATAGAGTCAAGATAATCAAATTTATCGCTCAACGACCTCTCCATCAACCAGGGATCATAATAGAACCTAATTTTTTGGTCATTTCCCAACTTCCATTTCTTCCCCTTGCTAGAAATATTTATGGAATTATTTATATTTCTCCAAAAAATGGAGCCTTCAACTTTATTCATGTTCGATAGAAGTGTTGGATATTCTGTAGCAACCCAGTGTTGATTGTATGTTTGTCATTGATGACAACATATGGTAAGAAATGTGCATTGAAGTCTTATAGAGAGATCCTTGAGCATATGTTTCTTAGATATGTTATTAGGATGATATCATAGACACATAGGTTGATTTTGAGTGAAGATAGTTATACAGTTGTTTATATCAATAGTGTTCCTGACAGTGTTACATGAAGATATTTGAATGTGATTTTCAGTATAGTTATGGTGGAGCCTTGCAATTTTATATTTATATCAAAGACATGTTTATGATGCTATTTTCATGGACATAGAGTTATTTATGGAGTACAAGTTGAGTTATGATGTTTCAATTTGTCAGTTATAGTCTCCTGAGTTTATCTGATGGAGTCGACATCGTTTATATTGTTTTAGTAGTTGTGTAAATTAGTTTGATATGCATGTTTGGTTTTGTGTTTTGTGATGAGTTAAGAATGTTTGGTTAAGAGCACATAACATATTTCAGCAAGAGAATAAAGTTTCAGTTAATTTGGTGGAGTCGACTCTGTGAAGCAACAAGTCTACTCATATTGAGTTGTGCAGTCCTATTTGTATTCCGTGCTTTATGTAGCCATTGGAGATGTTGTTGGAGAGTTATATTGTTTCTCTAATATGATTTCATGAAAGTTCTAATAGACTGACTTGATCATATCATTTGGGGAAAGATATTTAAAGCCAGTCAGTTGTGATTGTTGAGTGTGATTGTGAGTGCAAGAGTAGAGCAGAAGATGTGAATGCACAAAGAGAGTCATCAGTTAAAGATCTATGTGAAAAAAAAGAGAGTATAAGCTATTCATTGGAACTGATCAAGATAAGAGGTCTACCTTCTAGTTCACCAAGATCCACATATAGTGTGTATCTATTATGCAAAAGGTTGCAGCCTTCACCATTTGAGCAATGTGCTCCTAGACAGTGTGTCTGCACCACTAATAGGGTTAATTTTAAAAGACTCCTAATAGGGTCCGACCTTTGACTAGGTCACTATACTTCATGCATTGTAAAGATAAACTCCTAATAGGGTTGTAAGATCTTCTAACATTGATCATTATACTCTAGTGTAGTTTATAGTGGGTGCTAATTCCCACTAGGGTTTTTACCTATTTGGGTTTCCATGTAACCAAAAAATTTGTGGTTTTGTGTTAAGTGTTATCTTATTGTGTATGTTCTTAATGTTCTTCTATACTTAATTGGAGAAATAATTGAATCTTGTAGATAACTGATTCACCCCCTCCCCCCATCAGTTATCTCTTGGGACTATTCCTAACAATTGGTATCAGAGCCAAGTGCATCAGAGAGAAATTTTAATAGCTTGAGGTTCATCAGATGCCATTCTTTAGAAAATAAAGTCCTCAGTTTGATAGAGAGGACTATCTAGATTGGAAGAACAAAATGACAAAAAATTTGCAGTGCATTGCTTTTGAGATTTTTGAAGTTGCTACTAAAGAAGTTAAGATTCCCTCTTTATCTAATCTTGCAAAGGAAGATGTAAATCTTAAGCAAAAGGAGATGTTCACTCAAAAAGTTATTGTCAAAGAAGCCCTTATCAGCACCTTGTCTGATAGTGAGTTTTCAGAGATCAAGAAAGTGGATAAAGCCTGGAAGATATGGAAGTATCTAGAAGACATGTTTGAAGGAGACATCGAAGCCAAGAATGTGCACAAAAAGCCATGGAAGAAAATGTACAATACATTGGAGATAATACCTAAAGAGAACATTAGAGCCTACAATCAAAGGATTAATGAAGCAGTTGTAGCAATTAGAAACACTGTGGAGAAATTTCGGAAGAAGACGTAATGGATAAGTTGATGACTACTTTGACAGCAAAATATGAGAGTAAGATAAACATCCCAGATGAGAATATGTAGTTTTCAAAAGACTTCAAAAGGGAGACCTTAATAAGAAAGATTTCAGAATTCAAGATTTCAAGTTTGAAGATAAAGCCTAAAAGTGAAAAATCCTTTAAAGCTTTAGTCCTTGGTAATAAATCCTTCAACACTTCTAGTAACTTTGATAATGATGATGAAGATAAAGAACTAGATGATTTCATTTCTATGATTGCTAAAAAATAAAGAAAAGGAAAAGGAAAATATGATGGTAAGTTACCATTCAAATGCTTTTCATGTAACAATATTGGTCACTTTGCATCTAAGTGTCCTACAAGAGTCAAGAAGTTCAAAACTAGTTACAAGCCTAAGTATACAAAAGAATGTTAGAATGCTAGAGATGGAGTATCAGATAAAGATTCAGTAGAAGATGAAAATGGATTCATTAATATTGTTGATATGGAGAAGATTTTTTATGAAATGGATATTGAAGATGAAAATAAAGTACAAGAGCTAGCATTGATTTCACAAGAAGTCATCAGAATAGACTGGATCATTGACAAGGGTTTTTCACATTACATGACACGTGAAACAAAGATAGATTTGTACATCTAGATAAGTACAAAGGTAGGATGGTTAGAATTGGAGACAACACTCCTAAACCTATCATAGATAGAGGAGCTATCACCTTGGATGGAAATAATAACACTGGTGATGTTCTATATATTGATGGTTTGCAGCATAACTTCCTAAATGTTTGACAGTTGCTTGACAAAGGATATTAGTTGGAATTCAAAAACAATAAGTGCATCATTAATAACAAAGAAGGAGAAATGATTGCATCATGTTCAAAGACAAAAGGTAATGTTTTTCATCTTAATTCAAAATCAAGTTGTTTTGTTGCTAAAGTAGATAACAGTTGGTTATGGCACAAAAGACTATGTCACAACAATTTTGACAATATAGTAGAGATAAGGAATGTAAAGGTAGTAAGAGACCTTCCTAGTATTGAAAAACTAGTTGATACAATATGCAGGGAATGTGTGATGGGAAAACATGTGAGGAATTCATTCAGAAGCAACCATAATTCGACAGAGAACAAATTGGATCTAGTGCATACAGACTTATGTGGACCAACTCAAACAATATCCTACTATGGTGAAAGGTACTTTATTTTATTTGTTGATGATTATTCTAGAATGATGTGGGTTGTGTTCTTAAAAGATAAATCTGAAACATTTGAGAAGTTAAAAAATATTCAAAGCTAAAGTTGAAAATGAGTCTAGATTAAAGATAAAATATCTAAGATCAGATAGAGGAGGATAATTCACCTCTGATAGATTTTATGAGTATGGTGAAGAACATGGGATAAATAGAGAGCTAAGTGCACCTAGAACCCCTCAAAAAATTGGAATTGTAGAAAGAAGAAATAGGATCATACTTGAAACAACGTGCACTATCATTATTGAAGAAAATGTTGCACAGACCTATTGGAGAGATGCAGTCAATACTGCAGTCTATACTATCAATAGATTTCAATTAAGGCTAGGTGAAAACAAGAAACCTTATGAGCTATGATTTGGGAATGTACCTACAATAAAATACTTCAGAATCTTTGGAATAAAGTGCTACATCAAGAGAGATGAAGCTATTGGCAAGTTTGATGCAAGAAACTATGAAGGTATTTTTGTTGGTTACTCTACTAAAAGAAAAGCTTATAGATGTTTTAACTTAAGATTGAAGAAGATTATTAAAAGTGCACATGTAAAGATTGATGATAATTTTATGATTCAAGAGAGATATCATGATTATGCACATATGATAGAAAAAGAACCTAGACCTACCAGTAGAGAAAGAGTTGTTGAGGTAATGTTTGATAGTATTGTTGTATTATTTAATGACACAGAAACAAGTGAAGAAGAATCATAAAAGACAAATGAGAGAGTCACACCTAATGTTCCTAAATTCACATCTAGATACCATTCAAAAGAAGATATCATTGGAGGCCAAAATAGAAAATTCATGACAAGATCAAAAGAAAAAACTTGCACAGTTGATGAAACGGTATGTTTACTTTCATAAATTGAACCCTTCAGTGTTGAAGATTCTTGTACTGATTTAAATTGGCATGAAGGAATGAAAGAAGAGAAAGATAAGATATTTAAGAATGATACATGGGAATTGTTCCCTATACCTAATGATAAGAATGTGATTGGAACCAAGTAGATATTGAGAGACAAGATGAATGAAGATGGAATAGTAGTAAGAAACAAAGAAAGACTAGTATGTAAAGAATATGCCCAAAGAGAAGGAATTGATTATTCTGATAAATTTTACCTTGTAAGAAGATTGGAAGCCATAAAGTAATTTGCAGCCTATGCAACACTCAAAAACTTAAAAGTATATCACATGGATGTCAAGTCAACATTCCTGAATGGAGAGTTGAAGGAAGAAGTCTACATAGAGAAGCCCGAAGGATTTACTTTATCAAAAAAACCTGATATGGTATGCAGATTGAAGAAATCCCTCTATGGACTTAAGCAAGCCCCTAGAGCATGGTATGAAAGACCATATGGTTACTTGAAAAAGATCAAATTCAATAAATGAGCAAAAGATTGCAACTTATTCATAAGAGAGACACCTAATGGATTATTACTAGTTGCTATTTTTGTTGATGAAAAATTTTTTTGTGGTAATGACAACTTTACTGTAGAATTTTCTAAAGAGACACAAAGTGAATTTGAAATGAGCATGATTGGACCTATCAAGTACTTTTTGGGATTGAATGTGTAGCAGATAGAAAAAGGTATTTTCATTAATTAGTCTAAGTATGTGAGAGAGATATTAAAGTAATTCAAGATGGATGATTGCAAGCCAGTAAGTACCCCTATGATAACAGGATGAAAGATTTCAAAAGAAGATGATTCTAGAGTAGTAGACAAGAACTTTTATAAGTCTATGATTGGTAAACTCATATATCTTACTCAATCTAGACCAAATATTTCTAATGTAGTTGGCATTGTTGGAATATTTGCAGCAAAACCTAAACAAAGTCATCGTATGGAAGTATAGAGGATATTTAGATATTTGAAAGGAACTATATCCTATGGTTTATGGTATCTTAATTTGGATAATGTAAACCTTCATGGGTATACAAATGTAGATTGGTTAGGTTGCGTTGATGATAATAATAGTACCTCAGGAGGAGCAATATTTCTTGGAGATAGACTTGTTACTTGGACAAGAAAGAAGCAAAATTGTATTTCTTAGTCCATAGAAAAAGCATAGTATGTAGCAACAACATTAAATTATTCTACAATTGTGTGGATTAAGAAAATGATAAAATATTTTTGAATTCAGATTGATTACCCTATTGTTATTCATTGTGACAACACTAGCACTATCATTATGTAAAAGAACCTTGTGATGCATGCAAAGACAAAACACATTGAGATAAAATATCACTTCCTAAGAGAGAAAGTTGTAGAGAAAGAAGTAAAATTGTATTATGTGAGTACAAAAGAACAACTAGTAGACATATTCACAAAGCCTTTACCAAAGGACACTTTTAAGTATCTCAAGGAGAAGCTCAGAGTAATTCCCTTCCCTAAATCTGATTAGCATTTGCAGAAGTGCATCAGTCCTTAGTGACTGATGAATGGTTGACTACTCTACTTCATAACTAGTACCTATTCTTATTTGGTCTGGCACCATTTTCCATTGATGTCAAAGGAGGATTATATAGTCATGAAAAACAATACAGTAAGGGGGAGTATATACACTTGAGGAATATGAAGTAAGATGGAGTATATAGTAACAAAAGCTGAGTATACAGAGTCATAGTAGTTGATATTTAGAGCATTCATCAGTTGATGGAGGATTCATCCTTGGGGGAGTTTTTTTGAGGAAATGGAGAATGTTATAAAATAATTGAACATTTGGATTGGTGGTGTTTTTCATTCCATATGTTGCCATCAATGCCAAAGGAGGAGATTTTCCAGCACGTTAGTGTTGACCGTATGTTTGTCATTGAAGACAACATATGGTAAGCAATGTGTGTTGAAGTCTTATAGAGAGATCCTTGAGCATATGTTTCTTAGATATGTTATCAACATGATATCATAGATGCAGAAATTGATTTTGACCGAAGACAGTTATACAATTATTTATATCAGTAGTAATCCTAATAGTGTTACAGGAAGAGTTTTGTCTATGATTTTTAGTATGGTTATGGTGGAGCCTTGCACATTTATATTTATGTTGAAAATTTTTTTATGATGCTATGTTCATGGATGCAGAGTTATTTGTGTGGTACAAGTTGAGTTATGATGTTTCAATTTGTCAGTTACAGTTTCCTGAGTTTATCTAAGTTTATCTAGTGGAGTTTATATTGTTTTAGTAGTTGTGCTTATCAGTTTGATATGTGTTTTTATTTTCATGTTTTGTGATGAGTTAAGAATGTTTGGTTAAGAGTACATAATGTATTTCAGCAAGAGAAGAAAGTTTTAGTTAATTTGGTGAAGCCGACTGTGTGAAGCGACACGTCTACTCATATTGAGTTGTGAGGTCCTATTTGTATTGCGTGCTTGATATAGCCATTGGAGATGTTGCTGGAGAGTTATATTTTTTCTCTAATATGATTTCAAGGAATTTTTAACAAGTCAACTTGATCATATCATTTGGAGAAAGATATTTATAGCAAGTCAATTATGATTGTTGATTGTCATTGTGAGTGCAACAGTAGAGCAGAAGATGTGAATGTACTGAGATAGACATCAGTTGAAGATCTATGTGAAGAAAAAGAGAGTTATAATCTATTCATTGCAACTAAACAAGATAGTAGACCTACTTGCCAGTTCACCAAGATCTAGATATAGTGTATATCTACTATGCAGAAGGATGTAGCCTTCACCATTTGAGCAGTGTGCTCCCGAATAGTGTCTCCTCACTCCTAACAGGGTTAATTGTAAAAGACTCCTAATAGGGTTTGACCTTTGACCAGGTCACTCTACTTCATGCATTGCAAAGATCAACTCCTAATAGGGTTGTAAGATCTTCTAACATGGATCATTATACTCTAGTGTGGTTTATAGTGGGTGCTATTTCCCACCTAGGTTTTTACCTATTTGGGTTTCACCGTAACCAAAATTTGTGGTGTTGTGTTAAGTGTTATCTTATGGTGTATGTGCTTAATGTTATTCTATACTTAATTGGATAAAGAAATTGAATCTTGTAGATAACTGATTCACCCCCCCTCTCATTTATCTCTTGGGACTATTCCTATAAAGAAGGACATATATGGAAGGGATGTCATAGAGATAATTTTGTCTAAAAATAGTGTTCCAATACTTAGGTTCCCCAAAGATCCTCCAAATATCTTTGGCCAAAAGAGAATTATTGATAACCTTGATTGGTCTTAACCCCAACCCCCCATAGATTTGGGTTTACAAACCTTATACTAGGTAACCAAGGGGATGCGGTTTTTTTCCATAGCTCAAAACTAGAGAAAACATTTGAGAATGATTTCAATTTTGTTAGATAATTCAACAAGTATCTTAAATAGGCTAAGATCATAAACCACCAAAATTTGCAAGCAAGATTTAATGAGGGTCACCTTTCATTCTTGAGATAACATAGTTCCTTTCCATCAAACCATATTTTTGTAACAATTGTCTAAAAGTATATTCCAAAAAGAATTAGTAACATTTAGCACAAGGGGTAGGCCATAATATGAAGAGGGAAAGTTAGTGATCTTGCAATCTAAAATATTTGCAATTCTGGCCTGCCTATTAGTTGGGGTATTGATGAAAAATAAGGAGCTTTTGTTCAAATTGGTCAATTAGCTAGTAGCACTAGTATAAATATTAAGGCCATTTTTCATAGCTCTATATTTTTTGATAGTGGAAGTACCCATAGTGATACTGTCATCCATAAACTAGGCATGGGTGCACGCCAGATGGTTGGAGGAAGGTTGCAATCCTTGGATAACACCTTTACCAACCAAAAGCTTAAAGTAAGTCCTCATGCTTTCATCCAATAGAGTAAAAAGAATACAGGAAATAGAGTCCCCCTTTCTCAAGCCTCTAGTATTTGTGAAGAACTTGGAGGCAGAACCATTAATGATAATAGTGTTACCCAAAAAATTTTGTTTCATACAATTTTGGTCACAGCCCTATTGTTCCTTCTTTTAATTTTTGAACATGATCCATAAAGTTTCATGGAATGTGAAGTGGTCCAGAGGTAGTCCATGATGTCACTAGGCTCCAGTTTTGATTGCATGTGCTTAATCACAAAACCCAGGGAGATTTTCAATTTTAAAGTCTGTAGGAAATACTTAGGTCCCAAGGTTCTAAAATTGTTTAAAGCTTAAAGCCCTCAATGTTTTCTATTTCTCTGATTATTTTTGGGTTTTAAGTGAAAACCCTAGTTGTTTTTTACCTTGTTCCTTTTCGCAATGGTGCGCTTATCTCTGATGTCAACATTTTTTCTCTGCGTTGCTGCAACTGCGTGGGACCTAGTTCTTCTTGGTGGTTCGGTCACTTGATCTCCAAATTTTTTTGGTAGATAGGTTCTTATTGGGTGATTGGGTGACTGTACAGTTTCTTAATCTCTTATCTCTAGGAGTTAAGTGCTTTCCATTCAGTGACCCAACATTTTCACAGTTGCATGTTCATGCAACCCTAGCAAGCAGTTAATGTTATGTTTGGTAGTCTCCGTTCTATGGTGGTTGAAGTGTAAAAGGATCTATGGTTGTCACATGATCGTAAGGAATATTCTTCCCATTTGCGATCTTGCGACAATCATTCGATGGAAAGGAGATCCGACAGGTGGGTCCGAGGTACTAGTCATGCAATGGTGCTCATTTTTAGTTGGCCAAAGGGTGATGATGAGGATATTTTGGTGGGATAGAATTTTTCAAGTGGGTTGTGTGTGATATAAATGTGTCACAGTTCTATGGATCATTACATGCAAGGAAACTCAAGAATGATCCCT
The DNA here is from genome assembly GCA_027943335.1 of Chamaecyparis obtusa. NCBI lineage: Eukaryota > Viridiplantae > Streptophyta > Pinopsida > Cupressales > Cupressaceae > Chamaecyparis > Chamaecyparis obtusa. The sequence continues at coordinate 120,137 of BSBK01010779.1, read as the reverse complement.
CACAAATCGATCCATAGCTCCCTAAGCATGGAGTGCAAGGGTTTTTAAGAATGCTCTCAGCTAGAGCTATTTAACCTATAACCTTGCTAGTAAACCATGCAATGGGAGATTCAATGAAGACAAGGGCAAGAATGCCAATATCCTCAAGAATCAAGAATGAAAATGCAATGCAATGCTATGCTAGAAATGGAAATGCAAGCTAAGCTATGAAAGGAAATATGCAAGTGTTACAACCCAAGCTAATTAATCTATGTGAGCTAATCTAGAGCATAGAAATGAAGCTAATCTAAGAAAGCATAAATATGAAGCTAAGCTAAGAATGCAAGAATGAGATGTAGAATGCAAGAATGAGATGTAGATGCTAAGAATGCTCCAAATCTCCAAAAGCTCCAAAGTGTACCTAGAAATCCTGCAGCATAAAGTTAGCATAAAAAATTTGGGATCCAGAATGAAGAAGAGAGCTCTTCTTTTATAGGAAATGAGGAGAAATGGACCATGGAGATTAAGGGGAAAAAGATTTAATCAAGGGTGGAGCTTGAAAGAGGAGCAATCCATGTGCACAAATATCCTCCAATGAGAAAATAAGAGTTGACTTTTGTGTCCATATGAGACAAAAAGTACTTTTTCTCTTTTTATAAATAAGAATAATGCTTTATTTGTGCAACTTAGGATAAGAGGAAAAGTGGGGGATTTTTATTTATTAAAAGGGGAGGGAATTCCTTTTAAATAAATAAAAAATTAGGATAAGATGGTTAGCCCATAGAAAATAATTGAATAAATGATAGAACTACGATTTGATCAAGAACAAGCAATTTATGATTTAGCAAAAGGGGCTAATAGTCTAGATGACCATTTTTAGGTGTATACATTTGCCCCTCTTTGACTAATGTGTGATTGATCTGGGAACACATGCAGTCAAAGAATGAAGTTGAAATGTGAGATCGATTTGGGATCACAAAGCAACTCAGATCAGCCAAGAAGGCAAGCAGATAGTGATCTGACTCCAAAGAATGAAGTGCAGAGAGATAGAAAATCCTGCATGGTCAGCCTGGTAGTGACAGTACTAAACACTTAGGAAAGAGATAACCAATAATATATGATCTGTCTGCCCCCTGGGGATCGAAAGTGAAATCTAGGTAGAGGGAAAGCAGAAGCAAGATCAACATGATCAAATCACTAGAAATCATAATCAAAGAGAGAGAATAGAATAACCATCAAGCAATGAAGATATGCCCCACACATGGGACACGGGGCACAAACCTATCGGTCCCTCAACCCGTAAAAACCATGGAGGGGGATTGGAACTTGGGATGTGAAAGTGAATGAAAGACTAGAAGTTTGAAAGAGATGGAGATGAAGAGGTGAAGAATTCCCCAGCGAAGATCGAAGGATCAGGCCTAAAAAGGTTAGCCAACTGCATGAAAGAAGGAGAAAGATGATTGGGAAGATCAAGGTGAAATCGAATTTCGGTTTCGATCCCGAATGAAAGGAAAATGATGGGATATGAAAGACAAGAAGTGAAAGACATGATCGCGAAGAAGCGAAAGGTGAATGCAGTTGATTAACAAGTCCATGAAAGATAAAAAGGAGAGCTCTCTCCATATGCAAGATGCAAAACTAAACTAACATGAACTTAAAATGAAAGCTACATGAAAAGTGGTTTACTTGCAAGGTTACAATGCCAATAGACATCTAATATTCATCATCGAGCGTTATTGGTAGTGTCACAAGATCATACAATACACACTAGCATAACTATGTGGATCTGAATATGATCTATATCAGATAGAAATGTGGAAATCTCACCTAGGTATCAAAGACATGTAGGTCAAGATGACTAGTGTAGTGAGATTACCTAAGTTTGATATAGCAAGATTATGCTTGCATCGAGACACAAGAAAGTCAAGATGACTATAAGCATGCACTTGTGAAACAGTCAAGGATAATACCTTGTCAATCCATAGTGTCAAGTAAGACCAACATAAATTCTCATGACAGTGAGGACCATCAAAATATACCCACAAGCAGATAAAGAAATAAAACATGTTCTCATTCCCTCAGTCTTCTAGCTATGCATCATCAAAAATGATCACAGGGGGAGAACACTCAGCAAAGAAAGCATCATAGATAGCACACAAAGAAATAAAGCCAAGCAAGTCTCAGTGAGTCAACTATTTAAGTGCATGTGTGTAGGTCATAGAGTCAAACTTTGAGTATCGCATCTACCAGTGAGAAATATTGCATCATCTAGACTGCAAGTAGGACATCTGATAAGTGTTAAGAAACACTTGATGCTAGGGTAGTGTTGAAAAAAATAGTTGAGGTGGTGTTGAAAAACACCATTTGCGAGGTGCCTAAGAAACCCAGATGCACAAAGAGACCCAAGATAAGCTTAAAACAACGTATGCCCCCTAGACTAAGACAAGAGTCAATTCCAGGCTAGGAGAGGCAAAGCGAGAAGTGGAGCGAATGAGCACCACACAAGACTGATAGACATAGGTGCAAAGGGTCTCAAGCAGTGCTTGTTTCTAGGTTTTCACCACTTGATAGATTTTTTACAATTTTTTTTAGGACTTTTTATAATTTTTTTTGTATTTTTGCTACCAAGGCGCCTATTTCTAGGTTTTCACCAACGCACTTTTTCTATTTTTTTAATTTTTTTAATTTTTTGATTTTTTTGGTGAGACATCAAAGCGCCTATTGCTAGGTTTTCACTAGGATACTCATTTTTTTAGTACTTTTTATGATTTTTAAGATTTTTTCAGCATCATATATGAATTTTTTTGGTATTTTTTTCAGGATCATAAAATATGTACAAAGGATGCCCAAGACAGAAATGGGCATCAAGAATCTGCTTCCTCTGATGTAGAGAACTGATAGGCCCTAGGCCCAAATGCTGCAACTATGACAATAGGAGGTCTCAACCAGTTCGACCAATAATAACCAGCCCTAAGCAATGTCTAAGCTAGCGGAGGATTGTTAGAATGTGATCCACATATGCCATTGTGGATTTCAGCTAGCACTTTTTCTGACTCCTCTATTTCTAGACACTGAAGGAGAGTTCTATCTAGACCCATCCTAGACAAGTCACCAGAGACAAAGGCAAAGTGTAAGGGATGGTGGAAGGAATGGCGTGGTGGATTTGCAAGAGGAATATGAGGTGGAAGATATGAAAAGATGGTAGGATTGTAAGATTTGTGAGCATGATAGTGTAATTCATCCACCAGGAACTTGAAGCAAAATTTATGCTTTTTCATTTGTAAGATGGATGTTGAAGTAACCAAGGCATTACCAACTTTGTTCTTAGCTCTAGGAATGGGTTGAAGTGTAACAAATATGAGATCATGCTTGAAGTAGTGCATCATTCTTTTGTAGAGAATCAGCTTGTCATCTTTTATTTGAGAATCATTATTTTTGAGCAGATTTTTATTTTTACTTTTCTTAGGTGTGGATACCCCACAATGTGGTTTTCTCCATTCGACCATTGCTCTTTTCTTTTGACTTGATGACTGTGATGTTTGATTGCTGATTCAATCTTTTTTGTTGCTAGTTCTTTGGTGGAAGAAGTAACAGGTGTTGATGTGAGATGAAATGAAGTGACTGGTTCAATAGTATTTATGTGAAGGATGTCATCTCTGGTGACATGAGAGGTTGAGCCTATAGAGTAAGCTCCAAAAGTAGCTAGATCTAGACTTGTCATAGAAGAACTAGCGTGGTCCGCTAAGGCAATACAAGGAACAAACTCATCAAACCCCACACAAGACCCATCAACCACGTCGGGATGGTTACTACAAGAATGAACCATATCAACATCCATATCATCAGTAGATATACATTTTTCTCCCCAAAGAAGTGAAGTAGAGGGAAGATCATCTCCCATGTGAGCCATAGTGTGTAGTGGTGACTCATCTGTATCTGTGTCTGAATTACTGAGCATGGGAGTATTTCTAGAATCCTCTCTATAGATCCACTCTTGAATAGCTTGTTCTTCTCTATCTACTTCTAAGGGAATGGATGGAGGAACAAAAGTATCAAAGATCACCATAGCAGAAGTGGAAGGCTTCATGTGATCAGAAGGTCTCCCATATGACCTAGGAGAAATAGGTATAGAAGAAAAGGAATCCAGTGTATATTCACCCATACCAAGGCTCATCATCTTAAGTGATTTCTCAGCAGCAGCTAGAGATGTACTAGGATCAACAAAAGGTTCATTATGAGGAACAAATTTTTTAGTAGCAGCAAGAGCATTGATAGCAATAGTATGGTCTCCAGGAATCACAACCTCAGTGCCATTGTACAAAAATTTGACGCACTGATGATAAGTGGAAGGAACAGCCTACATGTCATGGATCCAAGGATGACCCAAAAGAATGTTATATGTGAGTGGGATGTCCAATACTTGAAAGCTAATATCTTTCATGATAGGGCCCACTCGGACAGGCAGCGTGACAAGACCTTTGGAAGATCTTTCCACTTCATCATAAGCTTTTATAGTAATCTTCTTCTTGGAATCCACAGCCAATTCTGACAAACCCAATTGTTGTATGACATTGAAAGAAACAATATTTAACCCTGCACCATTGTCTATCAAGACTCGGCGGACTCGGGTATTGTAGACTAGAACTTCAATGTGTAAATCTAGATTATGTGTGTGAGCAATAGATATGTCATCTTCTGCAGAAAAGGAGAGAGATAGCAGAGATGAAATGTGGTTGACCATAGCCTGAAATTGATCTGGATCAATGTCATTGGGAACACGTGTTGTACATAGAGCCTCATCAAGAATCTCTCTATGTGAAGAGGATAACTGAAGCAACTCAAGGATAGATATCTATGCTGGTGTCTTTTGCAAATGTTGGACAAGATCATAGCTAGGGGTGGCTAAAGGAGCTGCTTGTTTGGAAGGCAAAGCTTGCTTGGGATCTTGTGCAGTTTTAAGGACAATCTTGGCTTGCCCCCTAGTAACAGCATTCAGTGTCTCACTTTGGGAAGATGAACTACCACGTTTTTGCAAGACTAACTTTGGCTTACCATGATTGGTGTTATTATCATCTTGAGACCTCATCATTAGAACACTCTCAATGGGCTCTACCATGTTAATCATAAGCGTATTAGAAGGATACGTGTAATTGATCTTAGCATCATGATTCTTCTTATGTGCTTGAGAGGTTTCCCCCTTATCATGCTTAGGTAGAGGATCTTTGAAAGCTGTGTGATCAGAATTTTTAGTTAAGCCATCAGTGGAGATTGTGCCACTCTCAATAAGATCTTGAATATCATCCTTAAGCCTAAAACAATTATCTATTTGATGTCCCTTGTTTCTATGATAATAGTAGTAATGATCCTCTCTCCACCAATCAGGCTTATTTATCGGATCCCAATTACCAGGTTTATCAGGAAGCGTAAGATATCCATTGTCAACCAAAGTCTTAAGGATCACATTGTAAGGTTTTGACAACTTGGTATAGACTCGCTTTTGAAATGACTTCTTAGGCTTATCTGCATATTGAGGTTTAGGAGCATTGTGAGTGTTGCTAGCTTCTTTTTGTTTTGCTGCATAGATAGCATTGGAGAGATTGAAAGCGGGCTCTTTAACTTTAGGAGCATCAATAACCCCATCATTAACAACATACTTGTTCTTATTCCAAAGTTTTTTCTTGTCTTTGCCATTGCCTTTAGCATCTTTATTAATAACAATATCCCCTTTTCTTATAGGTACATCCTCAATCCGATATGCACTTTCAACCATGTCATGGAAGGAGGAGAACAGTTGCTTCCTTAGATCATAAAATAGCTCAGGCACAAGTGTGTTGATGAAAATGTCAATCTTTTCTCTTTCGGGTAGCTGACGAGGATATCGAGAATACAATGACCTCCAACATTGTAAGTAAGTTGCAAATGGATCACCTTGATGTTGTCTTAGATTACCGAGATCTATCACAGTGACAGGTTATTGGATGTTGTAAGAGTACTGCTAGGTAAATCGCTGAGCTAACTCATCAAAAGTCTTAAGCAGTGGTGTCAATTTCGCAAACCATTCCAAAGCTTGGCCTCTTAAGCTTTGAGGGAATAAGCATAGGAGATATGTGTCTTCATGAATAAAGTCCATACTAAGAGCATAAAAATGATGCACATGGTCATGAGGGTCACCATTTCCATCATACTTGTCATATTTAGGAACCTCAATATCCTTAGGGAATGGGACCATGTATAGATCTTTATCAAAAGGAAGAGCACAAATTGATTCTACAAAAGAGACCTTTGGAGGCTCTCTTTCTAATGCCATTTGGGTAAGGTGTTGATTTGTCCAACATAATTCTTCTTGAAGGACTTCCAATTCAGTTGGTACTCTTTGTTGGACAATTTGTCTGACATCATAGCTGGGAGGAAGCTTGTATCCTCTAGAAGTCATATATTGAAAATATTGATCACCATTATGCTCTAAAAGCTTATGCATCATTCGTTGGAAATCCACATCTTGTTCACATCTCATAAGATCCTCACTAGAAATCTCATCATTAGCCTCTGCCTCATGTTGAGAGGGAGGAGGTCTAGGTGGTGAAGAAGGCATAGAAAAAGTTGGCCTTGGAGGAGATCTTGGTGGCGTGTTGTTTTCATTGTTGCCATTGTTAAAAAGAGGTCTATGCTCATGGTCACTAGTCTCAGGTTGCTCATGAAATGTCCCTCTATAAGCCATGCACCTAGTAGTATCCATCCTTTTTTGATTGTATTCTTTGTCTAAGCGCGCTTGATTATCCTTACGCTCAAAGTGTTCTTGCAAGAGTTGAAACTTTTCTTGTTCAGTCAAAGTGTGTGAGACACTGTCTGTGTTTTTGGGGGTCTTGAATGTGGAAAAGAGGAAACCTCCTTTATACCATGGTGTAGCCTTAGAATTCTTAGATTGGTCAGAACTAGAACTTTTGTTGCTAATGAGTGCTTTTGAACGTCTAGTTGGAGAAGGTAACTGTGTATAATTGAATGGAGGATGACTCTCCTGCTCAAATTGAGACCGAGTTGTAACTAGCATGAAAAGAGATGTTGGTTGACTAGTAGAATGAGATAAAGTTTCTCAGATTTGAGATAAGCAAGGCTAATAAAGATCACTTGTCAAAGTAGAACAATAGAGAGATGGCTCGTCAGAAGTGCTCAAGCACTTACAGTAATCAATTGACTAAAGCCAAGCAACGAGCAAGAAGCTTAGTAAGCAAGTAGCTAAAGAGGTAACCGTGATGCGACAAGTGATCAAGAGTAGCATTTGTTAAACTCAAATCCAATAGTTTTAGCTCATTTGTTTCAGTCTAGAACAAATCTAAGCATGTAGGTAACAAACCAGTTTCAAGTAAGAACAGAAAAAGACACTCTACGACAGGTCAAAGTGCAAGTTTAGCCACTCCGAATTGCAGCAATGACAAGATAGCAAAAAGATTCTAGGCGATACTTTCCAGGCAGACAGGGTGATACTTCTCAGTTCAGGTGATACTTTTCCTTAAGCTAGGTGATAGACTGCAGTATGGTTGGGTGATAGACTCTAGGCTAGCGGGGTGATAGTCCAGAAGGCACGAACTATCGCGTGATATACTTAGCAAAGTGCATGATAAAATAGTAGGGTGCGAACTATCGCATGATATTTCTCAGTAAGGCATGCGATACTGTTGCAGATTCGTATGACTTTTTGACTAGTGAACATAAAATTCTTAGTTTTAAAGCATTTTGATCAAGTTCAAATGTTGGATAGTGCAGTTTCTCAGTTTGACAAGCAGTAATAGTAGATAAAAGATAGGTTTGCAAATAGTAGGTGATCAAACATGTCATAGAACACTTGAAACAAGGGCAAAAGCAACCTTGCCAAGACAAGCACTTGTGATATCAAAATAGAGAACCTTATGAATGCTACTGTTTGTTTGAATGTTTACATTGGTATAGCACAATCGAAGACAATTCAAGCAATTACTACCTAGAAGGACAAGGCTCATTACTTAGCAACGTGGCCCACAACTTGATGCTCCCTTGCCTCACACCAAGTGGTTGCCCACAAGAGATATTGGTGTTGTCATGGAAGTGTCAAAAACACAACCACAGGAACACATATGGTGAGTGTCTTGGGGTGATCCGGGTAAGTCCACTTGGATCAATCCTTGCACCAAGAAGCTAAGTGGCTAAAATAGGGTGGCCTGTATCTAATGGTTCATAGTAAGGGTTTTCGTTCATAGCACCCCTCTTGCTCCTCATAAAGGACTAGGACCTTGCGGCCTAAAGAGTACCTTAAGCATTCTTGCTTAATGCTTTCCTCATGGTCACAATCCCACAAGTTACTCACATCAAGCAAAGATAAGTACTATGTCTACCAAGTTTTTGTGTCGTTGATAGCCTTGAGATTATAGTGAGTTGGAATCACTCACCACCAAGGAAAATGATGACAAGGTTATCCCCACTTGGGTCATTCCTCTTGATTGCTCAAGAGCAGGCCCGCTAAAGGATCCTAAGCTAAACAAAGAGTGGATTAATTCTTGAGGTTCAAGGTTTTTGGTTCACCACAAGGGTGAAGAGCATACTCCCCTATCTCAAAAACTTCTCCCAAACACACCAAGAAAAGATTCAATTACCCCCTTGCTTTCAAAATCCCAAGATGGGTCAAGATTTCTGTTTCACCACAAGGGTGAAGAGCATACTCTCCTACCACCTCAAAATTTGTACAACAAGGTATTAAGTGCCTATGAAAGGAAACAACTAGTATATGCCACACATAATAAAGAAAGCAATTAAACAAGCACTTGATTTGGTTTTTATGCTTAGGGAAGCCCTGCAAAAACCATTAGTAGCCCTCTTTGACATGCGATTTTAGCAAATTTCAAGCAAGAAGCACCTACAACCACAACTTGTTAGACCAACAAGAGTTAGGAGAATCAAAATCCAAAATCTAACAATGATTAGTATCATGAAAAAAATTAGATAATGTGCAAAAATAACTAATCAAATGATAAAATCTGAAAATGAAACCATCATGGTTGGATTGGGCTCGGAAAGACCTTTCCAACGATATATCACACTTAAAATTTTGATACCATTTGCAAAATTTCAAAAAAAATGGGCACCCATTATTGGTTATCTCTTTCCTAAGTGTTCAGTACTGTCACTACCAGGCTGACCATGTAGGATTTTCTATCTCTCTGCACTTCATTCTTTGGAGTTAGATCGCTATTTGCTTGCCTTCTTGGCTGATCTGAGTTGCTTTGTGATCCCAAATCGATCTCACATTTCAACTTCATTCTTTAACTGCATGTGTTCCCAGATCGATCACACATTAGTCAAAGAGGGGCAAATGTATACACCTAAAAATGGTCATCTAGACTATTAGCCCCTTTTGCTAAATCATAAATTGCTTGTTCTTGATCAAATCCTAGTTCTATCATTTATTCGATTATTTTCTATGGGCTAACCATCTTATCCTAAGGTTTTATTTATTTAAAAGGAATTCCCTCCCCTTTTAATAAATAAAAAGCCCCCACTTTTCCTCTTATCCTAAGTTGCACAAATAAAGCATTATTCTTATTTATAAAAAGAGAAAAAGTACTTTTTGTCTCATATGGACACAAAAGTCAACTCTTATTTTCTCATTGGAGGATATTTGTGCACATGGATTGCTCCTCTTTCAAGCTCCACCCTTGATTAAATCTTTTGCCTCTTAATCTCCATGGTCCATTTCTCCTCATTTCCTATAAAAGAAGAGCTCTCTTCTTCATTCTGGATCCCCAACTTTTTATGCTAACTTTATGCTACAGGATTTCTAGGTACACTTTGGAGCTTTTGGAGATTTGGAGCATTCTTAGCATCTACATCTCATTCTTGCATTCTACATCTCAATCTTGCATTCTTAGCTTAGCTTCATATTTATGCTTTCTTAGATTAGCTTCATTTCTATGCTCTAGATTAGCTCACATAGATTAATTAGCTTGGGTTGTAACACTTGCATATTTCCTTTCATAGATTAACTTGCATTGTCATATAGATTTTATTTGCATTGCATACATTTGGCTTCATTGGAGATATTGACATTCTTGCCCTTGTCTTCCTTGAATCTCCCATTGCATGGTTTACTAGCAAGGTTATAGGCTAAATAGCTCTAGCTAAGAGCATTCTTAAAAACCCTTGCACTCCATGCCTAGGGAGCTATGGATCAATTTGTGAGGGCTCATTCTTGAGTTTTCTTGCATGTAATGATCCATCAAAGTGTGACACATTTATAGCACATAGGTTGAAGAGTAAAATGATTTATGGTTATTGCATGGTCGCAAGGAATACTCTTCCCCTTTGTGATCATGCGACCACCATCTGATTTAAAATTGATAGTTATCCGTGGACCCACTAGTCATTGTGTTGAGGTGCTTGATTTTCATTAGTCATTGATGTAGTGATGTGGCTAGTGATTTTTTAGTGGTTTGCAGCTATTATAAGGGATGACCTACGTCATTCGATCTGCTTGGAAGAATGTGATCGATGGTCATGTTTTAAACTTGGACCTGGTAGTTGTTGGAGCCCAAATTTGAATCCTTATGTCATGTTTTCACCAGTGTTTGATCTAATGGGCCGTATGCAAAGTGGGGGTAGCTCAGAATTGATTTTTCAAGATAGTTACAAGTTTTGAAGATGATGAGAAAGATTTGGGTGGCTGTCATGGGTTGATTTCTTGTTTCCTGAGGTACTACGTCAATGTTCTTGCACTAAAGGAGCATTAAAGGGTTGGGGCCACCTATGACAATTTATACTTTTAAAATTAAAATATCTATGAGGATTAGAATTAAGCATTCATGGTAAGCCCAACCTATAGAGATAAAGTCATGGCGGTGGTGTAGAGCTTTCAATTTGTAGCGAGGTGGTTATATCAAGGCAGCTTGTCTACAGGCAGATGTCTTGGTTGAATTATGTACAAGGACATGTATCTGATCAGAAAAGATATTTTTCAAGTGCATTTATGATTAGAGATGATAGAATTAGGGTTTTCTATTATTCTATGAAAATTTATGTAACCCTAAAAGATTTTGGACTCTTGCCTGTGTGGAAGGGAGATGTATATATTGTTTTTTTGGAGCTTTTAGAGCTCAGAGTTTACAATTGTAAAAAAGAGTTTCTCTTTCATAGGAGTGATTCCTGGAATTTGTTCTACCCTCTAGCTCTTACAGTCTATAACCTTTCATTGAAATCTTAGATTCAATAGAGGCTATCTGTGGCATTTGTTCTGCCCTCTAGTCTTTTCCTTATTTGTATTTCTCTTATTGAGTATGATATACTGGCTTTGTTTGAGAAATCTTAGAGTTCCAGAGCCCTTCTTTCTTTTAGCTTATTTGTGTACTACTGTGTCTGATTTGATTTGAGTGAGTTTGTGGGTATAACTCAAACCCCCTATCATTCTGTCTCATTCTTGTGCTTTTTTGCTGAAAAGAACATTTGCTTGCAAGTCATAGTCTATGTCCTTTTTCCAAGCATCTCTGTGAAATACTTATGGAAGCCTGTTTAGGAAGATTGTGTTCTATTAGATCTAAGAGTTTTCATGCTAATTTGGTTAGGGTATTGTGTTCATTTCATTTCAGTGTATCACCTAGTAGGTAGTTTTCTTTCACTCATTTCCCTTTTCAAGCATTCCTTCTATCCCTTTTCCCTCAAAGTTTACTTTCCTATCTAGAAGAAAATTAAGGTGATTATCCAAGAGGAACCAACCTAAAATTTGGAGGTCTCATCTCAGTTAGCATAGGTCCCACACTTGGAGATGATTCTCATGTTATACTAAGTTATCAAGACCAAGAGAGCTTGAAACAAGGGTGCAAACTTAGTGTATAATAATTCTAGCACACTCGGTGGGACTAGAAAGAAGTTAAACTTTAAAGATTATGGTATCTCTGATATACTAATTGTATAATATAGACTTTGAGAAGTTTTTCTATCAAGTATATCTAGCGACTCCACTGATTTCATAGATTCAGGCTAACCTTGTTCAAAGTTTATGAGAAAGATTGAGACTAGGAGCTCAAAGCCCACTGAATTTTTAGAGTTGCCCTGAAAAAGAAGTTACAAAGGTAGATTAACCCAAAGAACATCCCCTACAAGGAAAGTACAATCTACACCACCTAATAGTTCAAAAAGGATACCTTTTCCCTTTCATCTCAGAAGAAGAGGAAGATCTCTAACTAGAGATCTAGAAGTAGATTCAAATCTAGTATCAAATACAACTCACACAGTTTCTACTTAGCAAATTTCAGCTCCTACAATGGATAGGCAGTTTGCTTTTTCACCCTTTAACCAAGGGAGTCCATTGAACTTTTCTCAACATCATGATGTACCCTTGGTGGCACTAAAGAGTCTACCTAATTTCACAGGTAAAGGACAAACTATATCTTTTGAACACATTAGAGATTTGACCACTATCTGCAGCATACATAATATAACTCAAGAAGATGTGGCCAGTAAGTTATTAGCAGCCTCCCTCAAGGGTAAGGCTCTTGAATGGTTTAGAACTCTAAATATTGGTTCCATTGATTCATGTGATAGATTAGGAGATGCATTAAGTAAACATTTTGAAGATAAATTAGACAACTTATCTTTGGTTGAGCAGTTGACAACCATTAAAAGAGACCCTTAAGAGAAAATGATGGATTATAACAATAGATTCCTCAAGACATGGAATAGAATTCCAGTCTTGGTGAGGCCATCAGCTGATCATGCTTTCCTATACTTCTTGCAAAGCTTGAATGGTCAAATCTCTATCATGATCCAATCTGTGGGAGGTACCTCTTTACCCCAAGCTTTTGACATAGCTGTCAGAGCTGAAAATTATTTAATCCAGGAAGGTATGATAGCAAGAAGGCCACCCATGCCCATCTTTCCTAGCCTTTAGCCCACTACACCTCTACAAATACCTCATTTTACCCCTATTCCCACCATATTAGCACCTCAGGCTAGTACTAGTGGTCAGGAGCTAAAGGAAAGTTTCTCTCAAGAATTGCAAGAGATGAAGAATAATCAACAAAATAGTCAGCAAGAAATGACAAATTTGTTGCAGACTTTGACTAAAGAGGTTACAAACCTAAAGAAGAAAGGGAAAGGAATCAGACTCCCTTTTCAGCCACAAGGCCAAGGTCCTAATAAACAATATTAGAATCAAGGATAGCCTTATCAGCAAAATAGGCCACCATACCAAGGAAGATATCAAGGACAAAGGAAAAATTTTAATCAAAGACCATTCCAACCATATAACCTTGCACCTCTTAATTCTGCAAATCTAGTTAGGGACATGGTTCCTAGTCAAAATAATATAGCCTTGGAAAATGAATGGTGTTTCCCTTGTAATCAACCTCATAATCAAGCTACATGTTCAAATGGATGGATGAATCAAGCCCTACTAATTCAGAATGCCTAACATGCTCAATCAGAGGCCTCTTCCAGTGGATCAATTCCTCAACAAGAATCACAAGCTGATGAGATTTCTCTTTTCAATCGGGAGTAGCAAGACTTCAATGGAGTCAATGGTGATTTTTCCATTGCTGCCAACACAAGATCAAAGAGAAGAGCTCAAGACATGGAGTGAGCAGATTCTAGGACTAAAGCCACTACATCTGCAGAACCACTACAACAAGCTATTCCTATCATATTTAAGAGGGCTCCTATCATTACAAGCAAAGAAGACCAGACTCTCAAAGAAGTGGAACCCATCATAGTAAAAGTACATTAAAGAGTACATACTATGACACCTTTAAACATTGTAGACAACATGAAGAAGGTGAATGTTGTTATGTCTATGTGGGACTCTTTGGCTATTCCAGGACAACCTGAGATTTTGAAGAAAGCCATGACTGAAGTTATAGCTCCTCAGCCTGCAAAAGAGGCTGCAAAGCCAGTGTTGGTCAACACTAATCAAGAAAAGGAGGCTCCAAGTTGCAACTCCAAAGCCAATACCATTCAAGGTAGGAACTCAAACCCCCTCCCTTTTATGTGTCTTTAATTATTGGAAAATCCTTAGTACATAACTATATGGTAGATAGTGGAGCTACTAGTATTGTAATGCCCAAAAATGTGGTTGATCAATTAGGACTTAAATATGAACCCTTCCAAAAAAGGGTTACACAACTTGATGGATCCTTAGTTAACACTATAGGTGTAGCTAAGGATACTAGTCTAATCCTTCATCCAAGTCCTAATTTCTCCATCCTACTTGATATATATATATATATATATATATATATATATATATATATATATATATATATATATATATATATATATATATATATATATATATATATCAATATCATAGATCTCCCTGCTTTATTTGCCACATGTCTGTCAAGGGAGTTTATAGCCAAAATAGGAGGCTACCTTTCTTCTGACTAGTCTCACATGCTTTTTCACACAAGATATGGTACCAAGGTCACCATCAAATCTGAATCATTAGCAACACACCATATAGAACCATATGTGTTCAACACCATCAATGCAAGCTGCCTTGCATCTGATAGCAATGACTTCCCAATTATTAGAGAAACCAACACTAAGAAAATATCCTTGATATTTTACTTGATGAAATACAATCAGAAAAGGCTTTAGAAGCCCAAGGAAATTCTATTTGGGATGCTAGTTTGGGAAGCTATTTGATAAAAGAAAGCTGATCCATAGAGCCAAACCTTCTCAAAGAGGAAACTGATTTAGAAAATTAGAGCAACCTGATTTGGAAATTATTTTTTGATGGAGCTAGAAGCAGACATGGTTCTAGTGGTGGTGCTATGCTAGTATCGCCAAAAGGAGAAAGGTATTATACAACTTTCAGATTCAGTTTCTCCTACACTAGCAACACTGCAGAGTATGAAAGTTTAGTGAATGGACTGGAGTGGGCTAGGAAAAGTGGGGTCAAAGCCCTAAAGGTTTATGGTGACAGTGAGTTAGTAGTCAGCCAAGTGAGAGGGATAAGTACAACCAAAAATGACACCATGAAAGCATAAAAACATAGAGTTTGGGATGCAATTGAAGACTTTTGTGCTTTCGATATTGTTTCCATCTCTAGAAAGCTAAATCAAAATGCAGATAGATTAGTTGTTGTTGGATCTCAGTATGAAATCCCTAATAGTATTTCAAAGGAGGAGACCCAACATCATATCAAATTAATTATCAGACCTTCTATCCCTAACAATGATACTAATTGGCAAGTGTTTGACAATGATGAGCAAATTCTAGAATTCTTGTTTGAAGAAGATGTCTTTTTAGAACATAATCAAGATAGACTATCACAGAACTATGGTGACCAAGTGATACAACTTAAATATAAGAAGATTCCTAGAGGTCTTCTCACATTAGAGACTATCTTCAACAAAGATGATCAAGTTAAGAAGAGCAAAGTTGGCCTGGTAGTTCAACAAGAACATTGTGTTGAATTAGAGTTGGAACCAAGTAAAAGCTTACAATTTGGAAAAGTAAATACTGATTTAGAAAAGAAGGTTTATACCCAATTATTCAAAGAGCTCAATGATATATTTTCATGGCAATATGAAGACCTTAAAGGTTTTAATCCAGCCCTTGCTTAGCACACTATTAAACTAGAGCCTAATGCTAAGCCAGTAAGGCAAAAACAAAGGCCTGTTAATCCCAAGCTTGAGCCACTTATGCATAAAGAAGTGCTCAAATTCATAGAAAGTGGTATCATCTACCCCATCAAGAATACTAGTTGGGTTTCCAACCTTGTTCCTATAAGGAAGAAGAATGGGGAGTTGAGGTTATGTGTTGACTTTAGGGATCTTAATAGGGCCTCTTTAAAAGACCACCATCCATTACCATCTATGGAACAAATATTACAATGTGTCTCTAGATCTAAGAGATTTTCATTATTGGATGGCTATTCAGGATACAATCAGATCCTAGTTAATAAAGAGGATCCATACAAGACTACATTTACAGCCAAGTGGGGAACCATGGCTTATCAAAAGATGCCCTTTGGTTTGTCAAATGCAAGTGCTACATTTCAAAAGGCAATTGATATGGCCTTTAAGAGCCTTATATACAAGTTTGTTTTGGTCTACTTAGATGACATAACTATTTATTCTAAACATGCAGCAGGACATATCAAACATCTAAGGAAGATCTTTGAAAGGTGTAGAGAGTTTGGGATATCTCTTAATCCCAAGAAATGTGTGTTTTCAGTTCATGAGGGGAAATTTTTAGGATATATGGTGTCCAAAGAAGGAATCATAGTAGACTCTAAGAGGACTATAGCCATCCTAGAGCTACCCTTGGCACATCATAAGAAAAGCCTCCAATCTTTCATAGGAAGGATTAATTTTTTAAAGTATTTTTTGCCTAATATTGCAGATTCATTGAAGCCTTTGACAACCATGTTAAAGAAGAGTTCAGCCTTCAACTAGAGTTGAGAAAGGAAGGCCAATTTCCAAGCTATCAAAGAAGCCTTGACAGAGGCTCCTGCTTTATTAAACCAAAATTTCAGTAAGGATTTTATGCTTTATACTTATGGAGGTCATGATGCTATATTTTCTATGTTGACTCAAGAAAATTTAGATGGATTGGAGCAGCCCATTGCTTTCTTTAGCAAAGGTTTAGAGGAGTATGAACAGAGATACTCTTTTGTGGAAAAACATGTATTCACTGTGGTAAAAAGTCTTAAGAATTTCAGATATCTACTGACCCATAGCAAGGTACACTTGAAGGTTACTTATCCAAGTGTCAAAGAATTTTTTCTTTCCAAGGACCTAAATGAGAAAAGAGCTAGTTGGATTACTAAAGTAATGGAATATGACATTGATATCCAAACCACCAAGCTGGTTAGAGGAAGAGGTCTTTGTGAGCATTTGGTAGAGGATGAAAATTCAAAAAAATAAGAGCAAATAGATGCATCTTTGCTTGTGCATTCAACAAGAGAACATGCCAAGGCAGTAGTTTGGTTACCTAACATGATTCATTACTTAAAGATAGGACAATGTCCTACAGACCTAGATTCAGCAGGAAGAAGATATTATAGATTACAATCTGTTCCCTTTGTGCTGATAGATGAAGTTCTTCTTAGAAAGGATCACAATGGTGTCCTTTTGAGATGTATTGATTCAGAAAAGATAGTTGATGTCCTATTTGAATTTCATGATGGACCTTCTAGAGGTCACTTTTCTCCTAGGACTACTGCTATTAAAATCATGAGGGCTAGATACTATTGGCAATCTATCTTCAAGGATAGTCATGATTATGTGAGAAAATGCATCAAATGTGCCATGTTTTCAAGAAAAGAAAGGCTTGCAGATCTACCCCTTCAACCAATCAGAATAGAACAACCTTTCATGAAATGGGGCATAGATTTTATTGGCATGATTAATCCTCCATCTAGTGCAAGCCACAAGTGGATAATCACTGCAACTGATTATTTAACTAGATGGACAGTGGTAGTGTTGGAAATTTGGCTGAGTTGATTGAATAGATGTTGTCATTATGGAAACATATGATCCACATCAAGATCACACAAGTCAGAGAGAAAGTATGATAGAGTGCATTGCATATTTGTCTAAGTGCGAGACAGTAGTTTTACCAGTGTACCCAGACATAGTTTTTGTTTGTGACATTGACTGGAGTGAGTTCAATGCTTGGGCACTTGAACATAGACTCTATGGTGACTAATGATGACCCATCTCAGAGTGCAAGTTAGTGTGGCATGTACAGAAGAAGCTATGATAGTTTTACCGAAGATAGTGTGAAGCCGACAAGATAGTATATGAAGGTAGAATTGGTAAAGAGTTAAGGAATTATTTTTTTATCAAAATAATGTCTTAAAAATATAAAGGGATGACATCTTAGATGTTTACTCTTGGATAAAGCTATTGGTATATATGTAAATTTAATTGTAATTGTAAAGTGTAGTAGTAGAAAATAGTTGTAATTGAGAAAGCAGCAAGCAATTGTTCTAAATGTAATCTCTAATGGGGCATAGATTTTATTGGCATGATTAATCTCTTAGAAAGTAAAGACCACCAAGATAACTGAGAGGGGGGGGCTGAATCAATTATCTAATAATTAAACCATTTATCAACTTCAACATCTTTAAACCATATAATCAATGTAGTAACCAACCATAGAAAGATAATCATACACAATGACACAATAACACAAGATATGTTAACTAGGGAACCTCTTGATCAAAGAGTAAATCCCGGTGGGAATGATGCCCACAAAATGATGCTGTAGACACCTAAAAATCCTTTAGAAAATAAAGTATTTTTATTTTCTGAAAAATCCCTGATGACATCATCATTTATTAATTAATTATTTATTTAATTAATTAATTTATTTTTATGTCATTAAATCCCTTTATCTTAATTAAAAATATTTAATTAAGAAATCCCTCCCAAAAATGTTTAAATCTTATTTAAACATTAATCCCCTATTTATTAATTATTTTAATTAATAAATTGACCAAAAATCCCCCAAAAAATAATTAATTTATTTTTTGACCAAAACTTGGCCAATTTCCTTAAAACCACTAACCTCTTCCAAAATCTTCTAATCCCTTCTTAATTTCGATTAAAAGGCTAATCCCACCTTTTCTAACCCTAATCTCAACTCAAAATATTTAATT
This sequence comes from Chamaecyparis obtusa, assembly GCA_027943335.1. NCBI lineage: Eukaryota > Viridiplantae > Streptophyta > Pinopsida > Cupressales > Cupressaceae > Chamaecyparis > Chamaecyparis obtusa. Next base: position 101,530 of record BSBK01010779.1, on the reverse strand, counting down.
AAGATTAAATATTTAATTTTCATATTTATTGAAAATATTTCAATAAATATTCCCAAAACTTAAGCTTTTGGAATGAATAAACTTTTATTCCATAAAACCTAGGAGAATTCTAGACTCTTCTAGAAACTTCTCAACCCAACCTCTTCACCCATCCTAATCCTAAAATCCCCTAATCCTAATCATAATCCTCCCCCTAACCTTGTCACATTCCCTAAACAAGGTTAGCCAACTCCTAAGCTTGACCCAAAGTCAACAAACTTCTAGAGGCTTCTCTTACATGCATTAAGTGCATTTAAAGCCTCCTTATCCCTCTTACATGCATTTATGATGCATTTAAGAAGCCCCTCACCCCTTTCTTACACCCTTTGACCTTAGGCACATTTCCCAAATTGTGCACATTCCTCCCATCTTTCAACCCAATGCCCTTGTGACACTTGTCACAAGGAGGTGGCCTTGAACTAGCACAATCCATGTGCTCCCCTTTGAATGAATCTTGGCCTCTCTTAAGGATTTTGATCTTAGCCACTCATTCATCCTCCCAAAAGTCTATAAATAGTCCTCATTTCCAAGAGCAAAATATCCATTCACCTTTCATTTTATGCATTGTTATCATGTCCATTTAGCTCTAGACTTAGCATAAGCAATACTAATTGTTAGTTTCTTTTTATCATCTTCAAGCTTTCTTAAAGAACATCATAGCTTAGCAATAATGGATTAACATAGTTTCTTTTATTGTTTTGCATAGCATATAGCATCATATCACACCTATATTTGGTCTAAAATCAATCTTAGTATGCATTAGAATATGCTCCAAGTGCTTAGAGAGCACACCCACATCCCTCTAATTGAAGCGAATCAAACATTTGCTCTATAGCACTTGTTTTTTTAGCAACAATCTTGAGGTGGCTTTGGTTTTGTTTTCATGTCTTATGCTATTTTTTTAGTTCATGAATATGTTAGATTAGTCTAATGTTTGAATGTTTCAGCCTTTCAAGACAGGTAACAGGTTCAAAATCATAGTCTACATTCTGGCACGCCCGGTGGGACCCACTTCACGGGTTCTTTGCAAACATTCTGATGGGTTTTAGACCATTTTCAGATTTTTCAAGCTTATAGGTGGACGGAGCACTTCGATCCCTTCTTCTTCTTCTTGTCTATATTCTTCTTCCTCTTCTTGTCTATATTCTTCTTCTATTCCATCTCCTTCTTCTTCTTCTTCTAGCAAGGAGGTCATGGCCATTTTTTTTTCAAAAATAATAATAAAATCCATAAGGAAGCAAAATCATACACACCTTATTTTAGTGCTTAAAATGAACCCCCAAATCATTCTTGAATGCATTAAGGACTAAAATTTGCAAAATTTGTTCTAACAAACAAAACAAAAAAATTAATCAAGGCATTTGCATCCTTGCAACATCAAGGATTTTTAACAATGCATTCATGCAAAGTAGGAATGATCATATCTTTTTGGGCATAAAAAGAACATCAAATCTGTATTCAAACGAGTCAAAACAAAATCTTGAATGAAGCTAAAAGGAAGAACTTAGGTCCTAAAGCATCACTTTCCATTTGAAAAGAAAACACAATCTTGAATGCCTTAAAGATCAAAACAAAGCTTTTTTAAAAGTTCTTAATCAACACGCACACTCAATCTTGAATGCCCAAGTCAAAAAAACTTGCAAATGCTCGATTTAATTTTTGGAGAAAGAAAAAATCAAAATCTAATCACGAGTGTCTTCATTTCAAAGTTCAAACATCACTTAATCAAATTTGGGAAAATGAACAAAATCTGCTTGATGTGCATGTAGGAGTTTTTCAATTCTTGCATAATCCTTGTTAGAGTAAGCAACGTGGAACATTTGAACTTGGACAAGTTCACTTGTTCTACTTTTAGCGAGGCCTGTCCAAGGAGAAGCGCTTCCTCCTCGGAGAATGACCTCAAACCGGTATCCCCCCCGGCCGGTATACAAATAAGTGAATACCAAAAGAATCACTTACATCTCCTAATCACCGGGCGTTCGTGCCAAACACGTGACTGGGGATGGTAAACATTCCTCTCCCCCAGCATAATTGGCAAGGCTCTTAAGTGAGTCACGGATGATCAGCATAACCGGGTATGGAGACACCACGGAATCATTAGCAACCTGATAAAATAGAGGCTACCCTATCTACATCCGAAAGTATCAAAATCCTTGTGCAAGGACCGATTCCAAGGGGTTTACCGGGTCGCCTCAAGATTACTCACCATTTGTATTCCCTTCTAGGGGATACCAAGCTGTGGGCAAGCGATTTTGATACTCACCTTCCTTAGGTAGATCTGTTTGAAGTGCTTGACAGTCAAAGACTCCGTGAAAACACTTGTTGAAACATACACTTTCAAAGCTTTGTCAGAGTAAGTTGCCTTTGTTTATATCTCGCAGGGTTGCTTTGTCCCTTGCGGAGATTACTTTGACTTTAACTTTTTCCATTGGAAACCTTTGCCTCAAAATCAGAAGCCCTTTTTTCCAAGTGATGCCCAGCAAGAACAAACATCCTAAAGCAAAGTTGCCCAAATCCCAAGCCTATCAAGAGAAAAAAGTTGCCAAGAAGAACGCCAAGACCTATCAATCCATTATCCAAGCAACCCAAGTAGAAGAAAAGTCTCAAGCCAGACTTGAGAACATTTCCCATAATGCTCGCATCAAACAGTTCGCCTTTCGTTTCCGAGTTAACCATCACTTTGTCAACCTTGAGCCAGAAGATTAGCCAATCCTTGTTCATGTCTTGTTCCATCTTCAGATCTTGAAATCTTGTCTCCAACATGCCTTGCATCTTAGTTTCATCCTAGTTTCACCCTTTGCATCAGCATCAAAACCTTAGTTGCATTTCAAAACATCATAAAGTTGCATTTGCATTCATCTTCCTACCAGCATTCTAAAATCAGTCCTTGTCATTTGCACTTGCATCATCCTTCAAGAGCATTGTCCCTTCACCCTTCAATACCTTTTCCACCAGCATCCCCCCATCAGCTTTCCATATCTTTCCAGCAGATCCATCATCTTTTGTTCCAAATCTAGAGATCCACCAACACTTAGTGTTCTACCTTTTGAGTTGTTCCTATCCTATATCCAAGATCAGAGACCATCATCCTCTTTTTTGGCACAACGTGTTGTCATAAAGAAATCAAACCTTGTCCTTGCATAGCCATCATCTCGAGCAAGAGATTGGAGTGTATTGATAAGAAACTTGTTGACCGAAGATCATCAGTCTATCTTAGGTTGACCCCATCATATCTCTGATCCTCCATTTGGGAAAAATAGCAGCTCATTTGTTGACCACTCAGTAATCTTTCACCAGCTTTCCATCAGCAACCTATCTTTCCTCCACCATCTTGATCCATACCAGTTCCATCCAGCTTCCATCATCGCCATCTTGATCCCTATCTTTGCATTTGTATCTTAGAAGTCATCATCTTTAGAAGTTCATCAACTTTGCATCCATCAACATCTTTTAGCCAAACATCTTGCATCCATTTAGCACTTGCATCTCCATGCCTGTTGAGACCAGATCTCGGAAAAGAAGAAGCATGAATCCTTATCCACCAACAACCTCATCCGATCCCAACCTTTTCACCAACGCCATGATGACCTACAATCCCCAGATCCAAGCCAGTAACCCATGTGAAGATCCAAACATCCCTTCATCCCCGTTGGCAAACCAAGCATTTGTGAATCCTCCAGAAAGCCCACCAGCAACCAATGCCCTTGTACCACAACATCAGCAAAGCACGTTTGTTCACTACCTGCCAGAAAGTACCTCCATCCCACCATCTCTCTATCCATGCATCCCCATCAAAACTATCCAAGTTCCAGCACAAGCATATTCTCCGTTTGTCCAATCATTCCCCGATCCTATCATGCAAACACCCCAAGAGCTTTCCACCATTCCCCTTTTCTTGCAAGGAAGCGTCGCCAGTCCCGCAACACAAGCTGCAGCACCATCCGCTCCATCTCATACCCCTTTTGCTTCATCATCTGCTATGGCTGCCCAAGCCCAAATCCAACACTTAACCCAAAGTCAGCTTCCACCTCTCACACAAGCTTTTACACCACCGCCATCCACAAGTCAAGCAACGCCTTTCACCATCAAAGGAGCACCGTCACCCTTCACCCCCCAAGCACCTGTACCTTCTTCTTTGGGGTTAGCGCAATCGGTCCCCATTCCAACCTCATCCTTCTCTTGGGTGTTTCCTTCATTTTCCTCTTCACAAGCATCCGCTCAACCACAACCACAACAAGCTCCTTTCTATCAACCATCATTCGTGTCCCAAGCTCCCATTGCTCCTACCATTCCATCATCCGCTGCAGTGCACCCTAACACAAGCTCTCAGTGGGGCCTTACACAAGAAGAAATGAAGGCATGGGGGATCCCATCTCAATCCCCTACATCTATGGTTGCAAGTCAACAAACTGCCTTCGCCCAAGCAGCACAGCAGCAATTACCCCAAACACCGCCGGCTTCAAGCTATTCATCCCAAATCCCAAATACCTTCCAGCAAGTTCCACCACTTCAACAGCCAACTTTTCCCAGCTATCTTACCCCATCACCCTTTGCTTCTAGCTTCCCCACATTTGTTCCACCTCTAAACAACGCAGGCATGCACCTAGCTTATATCAGCCAAAACCAAAGCCAACCTCAACAACTACCACCATCATACCCGCAAGCAGCATCATTCCAACAGCCTCCCCCATAGCAACCACATGTCCCCTTTCAGAAAACACCCATCATTCCTCCACAATAGCAAGTCCCTTGCTATCAGCCTCAGCAACAAATTCCTATCATCCCCCATCAACAAGTTCCCACCCATCAGTTACAACAACAAGTTCCAAATGACCACTATCAGCAAGCAGTCCCACAACAACCGCCAGTTCAACAACAGCAAGTAGCCCAACAACATCAAGAGGTCTCATATCATTTACCATAATATCCCCCTATGCCACACCAGCAATATCCCCAACAACCATTGCCCCAAAATCAGTTCCAACCTATTTATCCACTGCAAACGCCATATCTAGTTCCACAGCTTCCATCGCAAGTAGAAGTTCTAGTTCCCTCGCCACTCAATGCTGAGTGGGAAGCAATGAAAAATGCTCTAAAAGAGCTACAAAGTGGAACAGAGAATAAAACATACAAGTTCGAAGAGGTGTGCTCATATCCCTTTGATCGGTCCATAGCAACTATCCCTTTCCCCAAGCATTTTGAGATGCCCAAGTTCGACAAGTATCGGGGGAAAGGAGATCCAGTAAACCATATCAAAGAGTTTTACATGGCGTGCCAAGAAGTAGCTTACAGTGATAACTATCTCCTGCGCCTGTTTCCCAAAAGCTTGGGAGGAACTGCTATTGAGTGGTTTTACAAAATACCACATGGGACAATAAAAACCTTTGCTGAACTCTCTGAGAAGTTCATCACAAACTATGCCCATAATGTGGAGAATGAGTTTTCCTTGCTAGACCTATGCAACTCAAAGCAGAAAGATGGAGAAAGCCTTGCAGAATACTTGCAAAGATGGCAGAATCTTACAACTAGGTTATCATATCAGCCGCCAGAGAAGCATCTAACAAAGATCTTCATTGATAACCTGCATCCAAAGCTATCCCATCACATGCGAATGAACTGTCTCCAGACATACCAAGACATCAAGAGCAAAGGCATAGGCATCGAGAAAGCTCTCCTAGACGAAGGCACTATTCGTCACTTCAAGGATGATTCCAAGAATAAACCCAACAATGATAAATCTCGTTACTGGAATCGTAACAAAAATGTTGTTACAGATGGAGCCACTGACACTAAGAATGTACAATTCGTTGTGGCTAGTCCTACACCAGCTCAAACATACCAACCGCCACAAGCGCCCATCTATCAGCAACCACCAGCTCCCGCATATCAAGCACCTATTTATCAGCAGCCTCCTCAAGCTCATCGACCACCTGTGTAACAGTATCAGTAGCAATATCAACAGCAACAGCCAGCACGTCAAGGCAATCCTGTTAACGCAGTTAACATTGCCCCAAGGCAGAACAAACCCAATAATCAGAACAATCCAAAGAGGACTTTCACACCTTTGGGTAAGCCTCTGGATCAGATCTTTTATCAGCTAGCCAAGGCAAATATGATCACATATCCGCCCATCCCACAGAAGGATGACAACGCACCAAAGTCTGATTGGTATAAAGAACATGAATACTATGATTACCATCGTGTGAAGGGGCACACAACATTGAAGTGCATGCGGCTTAAGCACTACATCCAGGATCTCATCGATCGCAAGGAAATCCAGGTCGATGCACCAACTCAAGCTTCACCCAATGCCGGTTTGCAAATATATCAAAATGTGTTCCCTCAACACGATGCCGGGAAGAATCAAGCTAACGCCAATCAGCCCCAAAATCATGGCAAAGGCAAGCAAGAAGATCACACAGCGGCCTACATCAACTATGACAAGTATGTCGGATGCATAACTCAAGTTGAGCCCATCCAAGATGAGCCCACCATCAATACCATCCACGTCAGAGGGCCGGATCGACAATGTGCTGCAACTACCCGCAGTGGTAGGATAACTGTTGCCGGTGCTCCTCTGAGATCAGCTGCTCCTCCAAGGCCAACATCTACTGCATCCACAGCACAGTCTAACACCAGGCCAGCATCAAATGCACGCACAACACAGCATAATGCACCAAGTGCACAATACAATATCATAGAGCATCTTGGGAACATGCCAGCCCAAATATCTATCTTGGATTTGCTCCGCACATCACCCATCCATCAGGAGATCCTGGACAAAGCTCTAAAAGAAGGTCATGTCCCCACGGACATTAACACAACTCAGTTTGAAACTCTTGTGGGACACCTATCTGCAGCATGTGCCTTATCCTTCAAAGAATCTGATATACCAGATGTCACTCCTGACCATACTCTCCCTCTCCGCATTGCTGTCATGGTCAGAGATTTCGCCATCAAACGAGTTCTAGTGGATAATGGCTCAGCCCTCAACTTGTGCACATTAAAATTCATCAAGAAGATCGGGTTCACGGAGGCCGACATACAACATGAGCAAATCACTATCAAAGCATATGATAACTTGGAGCGTACCTCTGAAGGTACTATGACTTTGCCTATCCAGCTAGGCCCAGCAACGCAAGATACTCTCTGCCACGTTGTTGATCTTGACCTACTGTTCAATATCCTCCTCGGTCGTCCATGGATCCATTCCATTAAGGCCGTACCATCTACTTACCATCAGTGCATCAAGTTTCCACATCAAGGCACTGAGGTTACCATCCACGCTGACCCTAACCCCTTCGCATACTGCCTTGTGATGGAAACATCTTTCCCTCATTCTACTCATTGTCTAGGAACCGATATTGGTACTTCTATTGCTAGCTCATCCTGATCCCATCGCGATCCAAAGACCATCCTCTCTTCCACCTTATCATCCGTCAAGATCAACAACCAGGGTTGTGGCGAATACAGCCTCAGTGATGCATTTGCTGTAGGAGCTCTTCCACATGATCCACATACTCAAGGGCGCCCAAGTTGTCAAAACAAGCCTGCTGAGGAACATTATAAGCTCAAGCAAATCGGAAACATGACTTTTGAGTCTCATGGTACCATCAATAGCAAAGAAATGGATCCAGATATTAACAAATGGTTATACAAAGATCCCCCATCACGTGACACACAACTTCTTGAGTACTTCAAAGAGAAATACCCAATCCCCTACAAAAATGTCACAGAACACTATAATTATCAAGGTGGTGGTCTAGGACCACAAGAGGACGGAAATTTGTTTCCTATCATACCATCCTAGAATCCAGAACAGCAAGGACTTGGCTTTAATACCTCTCGCCTGCTTGAACAAGAGCCCAATACCACAACTGCGGGCACTAACATGACCAACGTGAACTTTTTGAATAGCCAGGATGACCTTGTGGAAATCGAAGACATCCCCGAAGAGAAAGACATCCGATCCTACGACGATATCTTTGCTGACAACACCCTCCTGGGGACTTCTGTCCTCCAACAACTCTCCATTAACCTCATAGATCTTCCCCTCACAAACCCCGACCTCATAGATTGGGACCAACCAAGCATCGCACACATCGACGAGTTCCAAAGCCCACAAGCACTCCTAGAATTCATGGGGGCATCAGGTCCAGCAAGCAATCAGGATCCAACATCAATCTCTGTCTATCAGCTTCACCCAGAAGGATATTTTGGGGAAGAGGCAAGCTTTAGTCACAAAAATGAAATAGCAAGAGAACATCATGAGTCTTTATGTGAAAACCCCCTTGGGGCACATTCTGATTCCAAAATAGTAAAAATAAAGGGCGTATCTTCTAGTGAAAACCTGGCAATTCAGGCGCTAGAAGATGAAGCCTTGCCTCTTCCCCCTATCCAAGATTATAGACCAGAGCAGTCGCCAATCATCATAGAGGAGACCAAGCCAATCAACTTGGGAACAGAAGAATGTCCAAGGATCACCTACATTGCAGTCAACCTAACAGAAGGAGAAGAAATGGCTCTCAGCACCTTGCTCAAGGAATCAGTTATCAACTTTGCATGGTCATACGCCCACATGCCTAGGCTTGATCCAAACCTTGTTGTTCATCATCTATCAGTAGATCCAAACGTTAAGCCAGTGAAGCAGAAGCTAAGGAAAATGCATCCAAAGGTAGCATTGCTCGTCAAAGCAGAGCTTGAGAAGCTCCTCCAAGCCAAGATCATCAGAGCAATAGATTATTCAGAGTGGATCTCTAACATGGTGCCAGTCACAAAGCCTTCTGGCGACATCAGAATCTGTACTGATTTCAGGGACTTGAACAAGGCATGCCCTAAGGATGACTTCCCATTGCCAAACATAGACATGCTTGTAGACCTCACAGCGGGTCATAAGATGTTATCATTAATGGATGGCTTTTCCGGTTACAACCAGATTCATATAGCAGAAGCAGATCAACATAAAATAGCATTCACAACCCCATGGGGTACCTTCTGCTACAATATGATGCCCTTTGGGCTAAAGAATGCAGGAGCAACATATCAGCGAGCAATAACATCGATCTTCCATGACATGATCCACAAGATCCTTGAAGACTATGTGGATGATATCCTTGCAAAATCCAAAACAAGGGATGAACACCTCAACATCTTAGAGCGTGTGTTTGATCATCTAAATCATTATGGCTTAAAGCTTAATCCAAAGAAATGTGTCTTTGGTGTTACATCTGGAAAGCTCCTAGGTTTCATAGTATCGCGACGAGGCATAGAGATAGACCCCAAGAAGGTCAAAGCAATAACAGAGATGCCTCCACCAAGAACACTCAAACAGCTCAGAAGCCTACAAGGAAAGCTTCAATCAGTGCATCGGTTCATTTCTCAGTTAGCAGACAAGTGCCAACCTTTTACGCATCTCCTATGCAAAGACACAAGCTTCAAATGGGATCCCATATGTCAAAGAAGCTTTGATAAGATCAAGGAGTATCTTGCCAATTCTCCAATCCTAGTACCACCAATTCCAGGACGCCCTCTCATACTCTACATCTCAGCAACCACTATAGCACTGGGGGCACTCTTAGCTCAGCATGATGATGACAACAAGGAGAGAGCCATCTATTACATCAGTCACACTCTTGTCGGATATGAGCTTAATTATTCACCTATGGAAAAAGCATGCCTTGCAGTGGTCTTTACCACTCAAAAGCTTAGACATTACATGCTCAGTCACACAATCAAGCTCATTTCAAAGGTGGACCCCCTCAAATATCTACTATCAAAGACAACTCTCACAAGCCGTATGGCAAAATGGGTCATGATACTCAGTGAGTTTGACATCCAGTATATTGATCGCAAAGCAATCAAAGGGCAAGTCATTGCCGATCAACTAGCAGAAGCACCACTGGTGGATGCCTATCCACTAATCATGGAATTCCCTGATGAACACTTATGCATGATTGAAGAGCAGCCCATGTGGAAACTATACTTTGATGCCTCCTACACATCACATGGATCAGGGGCAGGAATCCTATTCGTCACACCTCAAGGTGACTACATCCCAAAATCATTCAAATTGGGATTCCCATGTACCAACAACATTGCAGAATATGAGGCACTCATCTTAGGTCTCAGAACAACCATTCAGTGGAATATCATAGAATTACAAGTATTTGGAGATTCACAGCTGATTATCAAACAAGTTCTAGATGAATATCAAACAAAGGATGACAAGTTGCTACCTTACAAAGAGCTGGTGGACAAACTGCAAGAGCATTTCCTACATCTACAGTTCACACAGATCCCAAGACTTCAGAACAAAGTAGCGGACGCAATGGCAACCATTGGATCCTTGTTAGAAATCCCACGCGACGCATCACAATATGAATTCCTAGTCGAGCAGCTACATACGCCAGCTTATGAGAACGCTGATGCAGAAATGGTATGTGTCTTGGTTGGTCCCCAATCCCCATGGTACCATGACATCCATGCATATCTAAAAAATGGTATCATATCTCCCCATCTCACCAATAACCAATGCCAAAACCTTATTCGCAGAGCTTCCCGCTACACTCTTGTAGCCAACACCCTATATCGTCGTGGGTATCACAATGTCCTATCTAGATGTTTAGATTCAAACGAGGCCGTCCTGGCCTTACAAGAAGTTCACGCTGGAATTTGCGGTGCCCACACGAGTGGCATGGTTCTAGCAAAGCAGCTGCTTAGAGTTGGATATTATTGGCCAACAATGGAACATGATGCATGTGATTTTGTCAAGAAATGTCTCCCATGTCAACAGCATGCCAATTTGATACATGCACCAGCACAGGATCTACAACCTATTGCACCACCATGGCCTTTTTCATGTTGGGGCCTCGACCTCATTGGCTTGATCACCCCCCTCTCTTCGGATGGACACAAGTATATCATAACAGCCACAGAGTACTTTACCAAATGGGTTGAAGCGATTCCACTCACCCTTACTACTGGCATCCAAATATCCAAGTTCATCCTCTATCATATCATTTGTCGCTTCGGCATACCATCTACCATCTTCACAGACCATGGCACACCTTTTGAAAACCAGCATGTGGATGATCTATGTGCCAGACTCCACATCCATCACCGTTTCTCCAGTCCATATTTCCCTCAAGGAAATGGCCAAGCTGAGGCAACTAACAAAACTATCTTGAAAATCCTCAAGAAGGTTGTCAATGATTCTGGTCGTGATTGGCACCTCCAAATCAATCCTGCCCTTTGGGCCTACCGCACTTCTTATCGCACTCCCACAGGCACCACCCCATACTCCCTTGTATATGGTGCTGAAGCTGTTCTACCGATCGAGGTTGAGCTCCCCTCATTGCGCATCTCCATGAAGAACTATACAACTGATGAAGACTATCATGTGGCCCGGCTCACACAGCTAGATCTGCTAGATGAAAAGAGACAGCAAGCCTATGATCACCTGGTTGCATACCAGAATCGACTCAAAAGGAGTTATAACAAGAAGGTCCATCCTAGACAGTTCCAGGTCGGTGACATGGTCCTTAAAGAAAATCAGAAGGTCCTAGCAAATAGAGAAAAGAAAGGCAAGTTTGAGCCTACTTGGTTGGGCCCCTATGTTGTCACCGCATCCTTTGGCTCTGGCGCCTATCAGCTATCAACACCAGAAGGTGAGCCCTTGAATGATCCTATCAACATCATCCATTTGAAGAGGTTCTATGCCTGAACCTGATCCTGCATATATCAGAAAATCCAAAAACATTCAAAAAAGCAAAAAAAGCAAAAAAAGAAAAGATAAAGAGAAAATGATCGTCCAAAGGGTGAAAACTTGGTAATTCAAGCGCCTTGGACAAGTATGTTGGTGAAAACCTGGTAAACAGGCGCCAACATAGTAAACTGGGCTATTTATCTATTCAGTTGTCCTTTCAGCTACCGTCCTCTTCCTCCATCCATAACAGATCTCCCAGCAGTTCCATCTCCCCTATCCTCCAAGCATTCAGCTTCCATCTTCCTCCAACCCATCTGCAATCCATATCCTATTCCAAAGCTTTGTACCATATCTTGTACCATATCCTTATCCCTTTCCTATATAGCGCAATCCTTTCTGTAAATATCCTTCTTATCTCCGTCCTAGTGAGAGTCCCGCCGAGTGTGATCTTCCTATCCCCAATCCTGAGCTTCTGTACATATCCCTTGTGCATATCGTTCCTCCTTGTTGTACATAACCTTTGTCCGTCCTGCAGCAGCATTTGATCAAATATCTTGTCCCATCCCCAGCCTCAGAAAACTTTTAGTCCCACTCAGGCCTTGTGCTTCAGCAACATCAATTGTCGACTTATCCTTGCTCATCCTGATTATTCTTTGAACTTCAGCTTTTGCCAGCGAACAACTACACTTATTCTCTCACCAACCCATGGGTCCTTGAGGATATATCATTCCTCCTGTTTGACCTAATCTTCCATCCTGGTCCTTGAGGATATATCTCCTCCTGTCCGACCAATCTTCCCACCATCAATCACATCAAATCTCTCTCCTTGGCAAAGGATGTCTTTTTGGAGTTTTCATTTTGACCTTGGATTTTGTCCTTTGGGTCTTGTTAATCTTTTACAGCCTCTCATTGTTCTCTACTCAACGTCACCATGATCCTTTATATCATGGTGTGCTGCGAATGAGGATAATCTGGGGCAAGGTCTTTTGATCTTTTGCTTCTGCCTGTGAGTCAGTCGTGTGTTTGTGGTTTCTTCAGCATCATTTCCACCATGCCTCCTTCGGGTTACATGTGCGATGCTGGGGCAACCCTGCGTGTCTTTTTCACGTCAGTCCTATGCAACAATGGTGACAAGGCCTCGTGATCCCAGTATCCTTGGCAGGTCTCTAGCATTTCTATATTAAACTAGGTTGTGCTCTCCACATTTGCACTTGGAGCTTCCCCATCTCCCCTGCATCCTGCATCATATAGATTAATCTTGCATCCTCATGTAGCTGCATCCTGCATTTTGCATTCCATCTCATCTTGCATTCACTCATCTTTGCTCTTGGAAGCTTGGTTATTTATCTCCCCTTCTTCCTAGGTCCTTCCTTCTCTGTTTCCTTTCGAGAAAATTTCACAATGTTTGCTCCTTGCGTTATTTTCTCGAGGGGGCACAATCCCTTATTCCTCTAAATTCTAGCCTTGGGCATCTTATTTTCTTGTCTTTGACGCCATGCCACTTGCGACATCGCATCAAAGAGGGGCAAAATGTAGACACCTAAAAATTCTTTAGAAAATAAAGTATTTTTATTTTCTGAAAAATCCCTGATGACATCATCATTTATTAATTAATTATTTATTTAATTAATTAATTTATTTTTATGTCATTAAATCCCTTTATCTTAATTAAAAATATTTAATTAAGAAATCCCTCCCAAAAATGTTTAAATCTTATTTAAACATTAATCCCCTATTTATTAATTATTTTAATTAATAAATTGACCAAAAATCCCCCAAAAAATAATTAATTTATTTTTTGACCAAAACTTGGCCAATTTCCTTAAAACCACTAACCTCTTCCAAAATCTTCTAATCCCTTCTTAATTTCGATTAAAAGGCTAATCCCACCTTTTCTAACCCTAATCTCAACTCAAAATATTTAATTAAGATTAAATATTTAATTTTCATATTTATTGAAAATATTTCAATAAATATTCCCAAAACTTAAGCTTTTGGAATGAATAAACTTTTATTCCATAAAACTTAGGAGAATTCTAGACTCTTCTAGAAACTTCTCAACCCAACCTCTTCACCCATCCTAATCCTAAAATCCCCTAATCCTAATCATAATCCTCCCCCTAACCTTGTCACATTCCCTAAACAAGGTTAGCCAACTCCTAAGCTTGACCCAAAGTCAACAAACTTCTAGAGGCTTCTCTTACATGCATTAAGTGCATTTAAAGCCTCCTTATCCCTCTTACATGCATTTATGATGCATTTAAGAAGCCCCTCACCCCTTTCTTACACCCTTTGACCTTAGGCACATTTCCCAAATTGTGCACATTCCTCCCATCTTTCAACCCAATGCCCTTGTGACACTTGTCACAAGGAGGTGGCCTTGAACTAGCACAATCCATGTGCTCCCCTTTGAATGAATCTTGGCCTCTCTTAAGGATTTTGATCCTAGCCACTCATTCATCCTCCCAAAAGTCTATAAATAGTCCTCATTTCCAAGAGCAAAATATCCATTCACCTTTCATTTTATGCATTGTTATCATGTCCATTTAGCTCTAGACTTAGCATAAGCAATACTAATTGTTAGTTTCTTTTTATCATCTTCAAGCTTTCTTAAAGAACATCATAGCTTAGCAATAATGGATTAACATAGTTTCTTTTATTGTTTTGCATAGCATATAGCATCATATCACACCTATATTTGGTCTAAAATCAATCTTAGTATGCATTAGAATATGCTCCAAGTGCTTAGAGAGCACACCCACATCCCTCTAATTGAAGCGAATCAAACATTTGCTCTATAGCACTTGTTTTTTTAGCAACAATCTTGAGGTGGCTTTGGTTTTGTTTTCATGTCTTATGCTATTTTTTTAGTTCATGAATATGTTAGATTAGTCTAATGTTTGAATGTTTCAGCCTTTCAAGATAGGTAACAGGTTCAAAATCATAGTCTACAGATGCACTAATATGAAAGTTCCTTGTGAGAAGATGGACCTTGTTAGGAGTCTTATGAAATACATTTAGTACATATGAATCTCTGTTAGGAAATTTTGAATCCGTGTTAAAAGATTCTAACCCTGTTAGGAGTTATGGAAGATAGAAGGACCCATTGCCCAAATAGCTTCAAGGGAAGATCTCTAAACTCATTGTCCAATACATCTTATGATTATTCAACATAATAATATGAAATATTTTACCTCCTTCACATTGTTCAAAAACCACACTCTCTGCTACGCAAGATCACAAATCCAGATCTCTGTATTTCGCAAGTCTTCCTTCATCACTGAATTAGCTCTATTCTTCACCTCATGCATATATTTGCATCACAACTTCCACAATTTTATATCAAAACTATTACAATCCCATCTTAAAAAAAGGAAAACATTCCTTCTTTTATACCACACTCAAATAATTACAAATGAGTTGGAATGCAAATACAAAATAATAATTTCAACACGCTACATCAAAATTACATAAAACTGTCAGCTTCCAGATACAATAACTTTCCAATCGTGTGACCTCAAAGTTTGTGCTATGAACCACATCACCACCAATGAGTCTCAAACTTCCCTTTAACTATGCAAAATCAGATTCCATCCTGATTAGGAGATATCCTCTGATTACCAAAAACCGCTACTCAGGAACACTGCCAAAACACTGCTTCCACCAAAATGCTTATAAATTTTATGAATAAGTGAATTTATTTTTTCCATGTTAACCATTGGTTAATAACACATCAAAGAACATACCATCAATTTTGCATAACTCAATTTACAATATAACATGTGCTCAAAACAAAACTATGTCTGCTTCTCTGCTAAACTTCAGAATATCACTGTGTTGACATCAATGACAATCATAGTCATGAATGCAACAACTACTGCTACAAAATGACTACCAAAGGCTTCAAAATTCATTCCTAACAATCTCCTCCATTGGCATTCATGGAAACATAGATGAAAAACAACCAATGTTCCAAAAATCCAATCACTACTGCTTAACTACTCTACTACTCTTCATCAATCAAATCTTGCTTCGTTTTCCTATTCAGTCTCTCCAACAAATGTAGTTCCTCAATGTTTTTCATGATTCTCTACCCCATTGACATCAATGATAGAAATTCCATCACTATGTCAAACAATAGCTCAATGTCAAAAGACATTGTTCAGAAAATACATTCACAAGAGTCCTCATGACTTAGTTCAGATACACATACTCCCCCATAGAGGAAGTACCAACATCCAATCTAGAAAATAGATAGGGCCATATTCCACTGGACGGATGCAACCATCTACATCTTTACTCAAGAGTAGATTGGGGCATAACCCCAAGCATACCTCTTAGATACTCAAATGTATCCTTAGGCAAAGGCTTTGTAAATATATCTGATACCTACTCCTTTGTGCTTATGTACTCTAGTCTGACTTCTTTCTCAGCTACTTTCTCTCTTACAACATGATACCTAATCTCTATATGCTTTTTCTTAGAATGTAAAACTAGATTTCTTTACATACTAACTGTACTAGTGTTATCAGAATGTATAACAACAGGCTCATCAAACTAAATTCCAATATCCTTCAACATTTGCTTCA
This sequence comes from Chamaecyparis obtusa, assembly GCA_027943335.1. Classification (NCBI taxonomy): domain Eukaryota; kingdom Viridiplantae; phylum Streptophyta; class Pinopsida; order Cupressales; family Cupressaceae; genus Chamaecyparis; species Chamaecyparis obtusa. The sequence goes on along the minus strand of BSBK01010779.1, from coordinate 85,198 downwards.
TCCAAATTATCTGATTACAATTGTTTGCTGCTACTACATACTCTACTTCTACTATACTCTGTGAGATACAATTTTTCTTTTTGCTCAACCAAGAACCTAATCTTCCTCCAAGAAAAAAAGGCTCCACCACTAGTTCTTTTCTTATCATCAACGTTGCCTCCCCAATCTACATCAATATATGCACATAGGGTAAAATCATCTGAATTTTCATACCACAATCCATAGTCCATTGTGCCTCTAAGATATCTCAATATCTTCTTTATTGCTGCATAATGTGATTCTTTAGGTTCAGCTTGAAATCTAGCTACCATTCCAACTGAATGTTGTATACCTGGTCTAGTGTGTGTCAAGTACTGCAATCCACCAATCATGGATCTGTATTTCTTCTGTTCAACTACTGGTGTTTCATCTTTAGTAGATATTTTATGTCCTATAACCATAGGTGTTCCAACTAGTTTACAATTATCCATACCAAATATTTGTTAGAAATAGGAAATACTAAGAGGTGGGGGTGAAAAAATATTTCACAAAATTTTACTTTTGCCCACTTATGGATATAACAGATTACTTTAGTGCATACAAAGATTATCAAGCTAATTAACAGACATAGCAGTAAATAGAAAGAACTCATAACACGTGATATGTTCTCGAGGAAACCCTGGCCAAGGGAAAACCCCGGTGAGGATGGTACCCACAAATATCACTAATCAAAAGTATCTTGTTAGGGATATTGGACCATGTTAAGAGTTTGTTTATAGTGTATAGTAGATTTGTCCTGGTTAAAGGACTTTAGGCCTTGTTAGAAGCCTTAACCCTATTAGGAGTTAGATTACAAAACCTGACCACCAGCTGAGCTCGCTACCCAAACAGGTAATACAAAATGTTTCTGACTATAATATGGTACTACTTACAACTGCACATCAATAGCCTTTGTTGCTATCACAATATACAACTTCCGCAAGTTATCCTTTTCTTTCTTTTTACAAAAAACATCATACTCATTACATTTGAAGTATGCCTAATATATGAGTTATTAGAGCTAATAAATTCATATGGTCAGCTTCCAAAATATTTATCCAAGGGTAAACATCTAGGATTTCATCCCTTCATAATGTTAAGTCATTATTTTGACAAGCAAAACAATCCCTTAACTCTTTCGCTAATACTGTCTCCAAAACTATTTTGTCTGCAAAACTATCTTTGGTAAACTTTGAATGACTTCATCCGTACTACTCCAAACTTTATGCACACTAAGATGGGGTATCCTCATACTCTTTAGAAGCTTTAGTTAATTGTGTAAACAAAAATATTGCTCCAGTGGACGTTGCCAACTAAATCTTCATCGGGTGCTCTGTTAGGATCACTGTATCCATACTTAGACAATTTCTTCCTTCAACTTGCCATACTTGCATTCCAGATTTTGTGCTCTTAGTAGAGATCATATGTTTCCATAATGACAACAGCTATGCATCCACATTAGCCAAATTGCCAACAATCTCCCCCTTTGTCATTGGTGGCAACATATGGGAAAATTGGCTAAGTGTGCAAACAAAACTTCAAAACACTTACACAAAATTGTGGCCAAATGTTATACAAGAAATATACAATATTATACTCCATAGAATAGCTCCCCCTATGAGCATCCTTCCTCAAGATATTATCAATTTTATTCTATCTCTCCCCCTTTGACAACAATGACAAAGATAGGTTGTACGAAAATTTCAAAAAAAAACTTGATACCTTGTTGTCAGCTATTGCAAAGCCAGTAGGCTTGCAACACAGTCGCCAAAATTTGACTTCCATGTTTTGAAATCTTTCTCCCATATCTTCTTGATGGATTCAGCAACATTGAGTAAAGTACTCAATCCGTATGCTGCTATCTGACAAGCTTCCAGGGAATTAAAGCTAAACTTCTGAAAAGATGTCTTTGCTGAAAGACACTCCTCAATTTGGTCTTCAACAATTGAGGTCCTGATTAAGACATGCTCTCTCAAGATGTTAATCTTGATCATCTTCTTATTCTTCTCCTCTGCTAACATTCTGATTTCATCATTTAACTTCCTTATGTTCTTCTCCACATAACTTATCTTTACATTAGGGCTTGTCAAGGTGTTTGTCTCAGCTATAATTGCATCTATCTTCTCTCTAATCTTCTTATCTTCTTCAACTGTTAGGATTTCTAATTTTGTGCATTGTATATACAAACTCTTTCCAGTCTCAAAATGTTTCCTCAAATTCTTTATATAAACATCCAAATTACCAATATCATTTCAAATATTTACACTTATATTTTATTGCATTTCTACTTCATAAGCTTCCTGAGCTTTTATTCTAGCAATATCCTTCAAGTTAGAAAATTCAGAGTCAAAAGAGTTCATTACCATTTTAGCTTTCTCAAGTGGATCCAAGTCAAATACCTTAGTGTTGATCACACTCTCAATTTTCTCTTTCAAAACTCTAACTTTGCCTTCAATGTCCTTCACCTTCTTATTCTTTCCAATAATTTTATTAAGAGATGTGATGAACTCAAGTTGATCATCATCTTTAACCTCTTTTCCAAGGTCTTCAAAAATTGAACCAATTTGTCTCTTCTTACTGTCAAGTGTGCTAATGTCTTCAACTGGTATAGAAGGTGCACTAGAGGTAGTGACCTCTGTCAAAATTTGTTCACCTTTAATTGTCTGCTCTGCTGGAACTGATTCTGATATAGTTGGTGCTTCCTCTGCCTCTGTATCCTTTTCTAATCCTGTAACCTTCTCTTTCTCTCCTAAAGCCAAATTGTCAACAATGTTTCCTAGATCACAAAACACTACATCATCTAACTCTAGTGTCACTTTGGTGCCTTCAATGTCCATTGATTCTTTGCTAATATTGATATGTGAAGAAGATGGGACTTCTTCAATACCAAATTCCTCTGCATGTTGTTCCTCTGATTGCTTCTACTGAGGATCTGATTCAACATGCTTTCCTGCAACTATATCTAGAAGAACTTGCATTACTGCTTTCTCAGTCTCTTTTTGTACTTCCTCCTTTTTGCCTCCCATTATAAGAATTGCTCTTCTCTTAGTTCTCAATAAAGTTCCAAGAGGCTTCAAGATTCTCTTCAAATAATCTTCATCCTCAACTTCACAGAACTGTCTGATTACATGTTCTCTCATCTTTGTGTCCTCTTCTTGTGCTCTCTATTTTCTATTCACAATTCTATTATACAAATCTTCTAGGATCTTACCATGAATAGTGCTAAATTTCTTATCTATCAAAATCATATGTGTAATCACCGCATTTTAAAAATTTAATCTGTCAAATGATCCATATACATCATAGTATTTGTTTATCTTAGAGAAGTCTCCATGCTATAATATATCTTCATTAACTCTTTCAATTCTTGGTTTCCAAGTTTTCTTCTTGACCGAAACTTCATCATCATCTTTAATTTTTGCTACTTTTGTAGGTATAGGTGGTACAATCACTTTCTGTCTCTTACCAGGTCCTGTTGCACTCTCTTTTACTCTTTTGCTAGGAATAGGAGAAAGGGATTTTTCCCTTTCAAATTTTTCAAGTTCTTCAACTTTTACCTTTACTACAATAGGATCAACAGGGTTTGCACTAGATGCCACAGGTGGAACTACAAGATTTTCACTTTGCTTTAAGGCTTCTGCAGTCTTCTTAGCTATGTCAAAATCATGACTTGACATACCTAATTATTTCAGTATTTTATTTATAGTTGATTCAACTCTCCTACTAGATTTCTTTTTTTCTTTCAAACTTATTACAGAGTTCAAATTCTCTTCATAGGTTCCAAACCTATTTGCATGACCATCCAACTCACACTTTAACAGTCTATTCACATATCCTACTATTTCTACTTTAGATACTTCATAGCCAAGAGGTTCTATGAATTCCATTCTAGGCTCAACTGCTTCAATGTAGGTGAAATCAGTGTCCACCATAAAACAAATGTCATCTTTATGCTTTTCAACTAAGGATTGAGGAATCCTTTATCTGTTCTTAACAATATTCTAAAAAGTCTTTAATACAAGCTTCACACTATCATTGACTTTATCAATTAGGTGCTTCATGTAGACTGAGTTTATTCTTTCCATTGTGTTCACATTGTCACTACAGTCAACTGTGTAAGGAAATCTTCTCAAAATGTGGAAAAACATATAGGTTATCAGAGATGAAAACCTAAACTATGTGTACTTAACCTTCTTAATCTTTTCTAAGTTCTCAAACAACTAAATTCTCAGAATTTCACATAGGTCTACTTGTTTCTTCTCAATACACATAAGATAAGCTACATGAACCATTCCTACAACCATGTTATCTTCCCTTGAGCTACCATAGAATTTAGTTGTTAGGATCTTGCAAAGGTACCTAACATCATCTTGCTTAATCTTATCACAATTCCTCTACCATTATAACTAGATCCAGAGTTGTCTAAGAAAATCTTTCTCATGCTCTTTTCATTCAGTGGAATCTCTCCAACTTTTGATAATCTAGTAACATGATGAATTAAGTTGGTAGTTATATCAATAACTCTATCCTCCATCCAAAATTTCCCATTGTGGATTCTACTTAAAATGATCTTGGTTCATTCCTCATCATCAAATTCATACTTCATGGAATAATTGATAATTTCATTGTTCTCTAGGTGCCCATAAGCTGGTTTAACTAACATGTCTTGATTATACAATTTCCTGTAATCATCATTAAAATTTGCATCTCCCAAGGTTTCAAACTTGCAACCTAAATATCCTTTAACATTCTCAATGTGTAATACTCTGTCTGGTATGGATGATAGTGCTAGTCTGTCATCAATTTCAGTTGGTTCTACTAGTTCTTTCTTAATCTAAGGTCTATTCTTATCCTTAACATTATGAACCGTAGAAATATCCATCTTATCAACTAATTAAAGATCAAAAAATACCTCAACTTTGCAAATCTAGGGTTTCAGTATGATCGGCACTGCAAACTGCTTCCAAACTTCTTCAAATCATCCTGAACTCACTATTTCTTCTTTCAAATCTCTTTTGAATCACTTTTAAATTGTAATAACTTCAATTTTGACCTAATAAAACTTCACATTAACTTGATCTGACATCACATTCATTCATTTTTCCGCTAAAACTTCAAAAAGCTGATTCTGCAAACCTGCAACCATAAAACTTTTTGCGACCTCGCAAAACATGATATTTTCTTTTGCACACTTAATCACAACATTAGTACAACATAACAAACCTATATCTAGCTATGCAAAACTTAACTCATTCAAGTTCCTAATGTACACTAATCCTAGGTCCTAAACTATAGAAACTTACATAATTTAAGTACTTAAAGAAGGGTCAGGTAAAGATTCATCCTTACCATTAGATACATTACCTTCTTGACTACTTTCAGTGCTAAATATACCTCCTTGATTTGTGCCTTTATAAAATTTTACTTCATCTTTATTGATACAACAACCTTTCTCTTTGTTTCCTGCATTTTCATTCCATCTTGCATTGTTCCTAGGGTTAGGGTTATGATGATAACCTCCATTGTTCATTCTACAAACCCTTGTTGAGTGTCCAAACTTGTTTCATATCTGACAAATGATTCCATTATTTCTAAATCTCTATCCTTACTAGTTATTCTATGACCTACAATTTCTAGCAATATGTCCTACTTTGTTGCATCTAAAACATACTACCACTTTTCTTTTATTCATTTCTTCAATAGATCTCTTATCTGCATTGTTAGTATCCCCAATCATTCTATTATCATAATTATTCAAAATTACTTTAGGTCTTCTACATTCGTTAGCTCTATGTCCAAAACCATGACAATTATAACAATGTTCATTAAGAGGTTTAAATTGCTTACCTGTGCAATCTCTCTTCATGTGCCCAATAGTATTACAAGAAAAACATCTACCTTTGAATTCTCTTTGCATACCTTTAGATGATTCTTCCTATTTTGATTCTTCTTGCTTTGATTCTTCTTTCTCTCTAGGTGGTTCTTCTTTAGGTGGATCTTCCAATGTGTTCTCATCTAGCTTCATTTCCTCCACACTTTCAGATGTCTTCAGATCTAGCTTCTTACTTTCATGATTTGTTCTAAAAATAGTAAATCCAAATCCAGTCTTATCAAAGAATGGTTCTCCAAAAGAAATTTGTTTTTCAGTGCTATCACCATTAGAATATAGCCTTTCAAGTTGTTGTTTAGATTGAGTCAATTCACCTTTCACAATTTTATTATACTTCTCAAGTTCTGCATACTGCACTTTTAATTTTTCAGATTTGGATGTTACCTTTTCAAGTCTTGATCTTAGATCTCAAATTTCCATCTTTCATACTAAGCTTCAGATTTACTAGCTTCAATTCATGCTTAATGATCTCATTTTCTTTTTCTAATTCATCACAATCTTCAACAAGAATATTAGATTCCTTTTCAGATTTTAGATCTTCAATCTTACCTTTTAATTTGTTAATAACATTCTTTGCATCTTCATACTTTCTTCTTAAGGAGTTTCTTTTGTCAGTAAGCATATCAATCTATTCAAGAGCTTCTTCAAGATTCTTTTGAAGTTGATCCATATCCATAAAGATCTTACTCAAGCTGCTAAGCTTTCCTTGAATGTTCCTTCTCCGAGTAACTGTGCTCTGATACCAATTGTTAGAAATAGGAAATACTGAGAGGGGGGGTGAATTAGTATTTCACAAACTTTTACTTTTGCCCACTTATGGATATAATAGATTACTTTAGTGCATACAAAGATTATCAAGCTAATTAACAGACATAGCAGTAAATAGAAAGAATTCATAACACATGATATGTTCTCGAGGAAACCCTGGCCATGGGAAAATCCTAGTGGGAATGGTACCCACAAAGATCACTAATCAAAAGTATCTTTTTAGGGATATTGGACCTTATTAAGAGTTTATTTACAATGTATAGTAGATCTGTCATGGTTAAAGGACTTTAGGCCTTGTTAGAAGCCTTAACCCTTTTAGGAGTTAGATTACAAAACTTGATCACGAGCTAAGCTCACTACCCAAATAGGTAATACAAAATGTTTCTGACTATAATATAGTACTTCTTACAACTTCACATCAATAGCCTTTGCTGCTATCACAATATACAACTTTCACAAGTTATCCTTTTCTTTCTTTTTACAAAAAACATCATACTCATTACATTTTAAGTATGCCTAATTTATATGAGTTATTAGAGCTAATAAATTCATATGGTCAGCTCCCAAAATATTTATCCAAGTGTAAAAATCTAGGATTTCATCCCTTCATAATGTTAAGTCATTATTTTGACAAGCAAAATAATCCCTTAACTCTTTCACTAATACTGTCTCCAAAACTGTTCTGTGTGCAAAACTATCTTTGGTAAACTTCAAATAACTTCATCCGTACTACTCCAAACTTTATGTGCACTAAGATGGGGTATCCTCATACTCTATAGAAGCTTCAGTTAACTACGCAAACAAAAATATTGCTCGAGTGGACATCGCCAACTAAATCTTCATCGGGTGCTCTGTCAGGAACACTGTATACATACTTAGACAATTTCTTCCTTCAACTTGCCATACTTGCGTTCTAGATTTTGTGCTCTTAGTAGAGATCATATGTTTCCATAATGACAACATCTATGCATCCACATTAGCCAAATTGCCAAAAATCTTTTCAACAAATCAGTCAAGTACTTTGTCTGACTTATAAAGATACCATCTTTGTTTACATTATCTGTAATCCCAAAAAGTATTTCATTTCTCCAATCATACTCATTTCAAATTATGTCTTCATTTCATCAGAAAATTTGTCACTAGCTTCATCTTCTCCTCCAAAAATAATTTCATCAACAAAAATAACTATAACTAACAATCCATTCTTAATTTCTTTTGTGTATAAGTTACTATCAATTGTTCCTTTTGTAAATCCCAACTTTAACAAATACTTATCTAATCTAGAATACCAAGTTCTAGGTGCTTGCTTTAGTCCATACAATGTTTTCTTTAGTTTACATTCCATGTCTCCTTCTTGAGTCAAAGGAAAACCTTCAAGCTACTCAATGTAGACTTCTTCTAATTCACCATTCAGAAATGTTGACTTCACATCCATCTGATACACTTTGAATTTCTTAAATGCTGCATAAGACAAAAATATTCTTACTGCTTCAAGTCTTGCCATAGGGGCAAAAGTCTCTTCATAGTAAATTCCTTCTTGCTACGTGTATCCCTTACATACCAATCTTTCTTTTTTTCTAATTACTTCTCCTTGTTCATTCATCTTGTTCCTGAATACCCATTTAGTTCCAATCACATTTTTATCTTTCAGTCTAGGGACCAATTCCCATGTCTGGTTCTTTTCAATCTGATCCAATTCTTCTTTCATAGCTTTAATCCAAAGTTCATCTTCACATGCTTCATTAGTAGACTTAGGTTCAATTAAAGAAATCAAACATAAATGTGTATACACCTAAAAATGGTCACCTAGACTATTAGCCCCCATTTGCTAAATCATCAATTGTTTATTCTTGATCAAATCCTAGTTCTATCATTTATTTGATTATTTTCTATGGGCTAACCATCTTATCCTAAGTCTTCATTTATTAAAAGGAATATTCCCTCCCCTTTTAATAAATAAAAAGACCGCACTTTTCCTCTTATCCTAAGTTGCACAAATAAAGCATTATTCTTATTTTATAAAAAGGGAAAAAGCACTTTTTGTCTCATATGGACACAAAAGTCAACTCTTATTTTCTCATTGGAGGATATTTGTGCACATGGATTGCTCCTCTTTCAAGCTCCACCCTTGATTAAATCTTTTTCCTCTTAATCTCCATGGTCCATTGATTTTTCACCTCCTATAAAAGAAGAGCTCTCTTCCTCATTTGCACACACAAATTTTTATGCTATTGTTATGCTACAGGTTTTTTAGGTCATCTTGGAGCTTTTGGAGATATTCTTGCATCTAGGGTTTGAAGATTTGGAGCATTGTTGGTATTCATCTTGGATCTTCATCAACACTCTATCTTCTTGTCTTCATTCTTGCATCATCATGGCTTTCTTGCTTCATAGTTAGATTTCATTTCTTGCATAGTAGTTTCATTTTCATGGCATTCTTAGTTTAGATTTTCTTTATGCTTTAGATTAATTCATTGAATCTCTCATTGCATGGTTTACTAGCAAGGTTATTGGCTTAATAGCTCTAGCTGAGAGCATTCTTAAAACCCTTGCACTCCATGCCTAGGGAGCTATGGATCAATTTGTGATGGCTCATTCTTGAGTTTCCTTACATGTAATGATTCATAGAAGTGTGACACATTTATAGCACACATTTTTTGGCACCCACCGTGGGATCAATCTGGGAACACATGCAGTCAAAGAAGAATTGAAATGTGAGATCAATTTGGGATCACAAAACAACCCAGATGTGTGTTCATTTTGGGATCACATCCGGACAAACATAAACAAAAGATTCTAGACATGAGGTCAATTCGGGATCATATCCAAAATAAGAGATAAGAATCTCAAGCTTGAGCAAAAACTCATAAGAAGATGTCTGAATCAAGAAAATCAAGGAAATCAGGGATGAGAATCCCATAAATACTGCCCCCTCAGAGTTGAAATTGAAATCAGGTAGAGAGGAACAACAAATTGATAAAGATTGATCAAAGCAGAATAAAATCACAAAAGTGACCACCTTTACTTGAAGAGTTAACTGTTCCACCTTTAGTGCTCTAAATACTTTTGATAGTGAATTACTTAATTTTATTTTTAGAAGGCCTGCTTGGGGACACACCACCTCAAGGGATGACCTTAACTCCTATGTTCCAGTGGAGTATAAATAGCGGGTGGTGAATCGAAAGACACCTCTCTTGGGAATTGAGTTTGATATCACTCTTGGCTAAGCCTCAAAGAACTTTATGCCTTTGAGAAGTGAAGGAGGAGATTTGGGTTACCGTCTCCCCCCAGCTGTGTGATTTTGGATTCTTCTCATCTACAGATTTTGGCCTCACGTACCTTGTGTATATCGAGGACTCCCTTTAGAAAAGCCATGTATAGCCTTATAGACAACATGCTAGGATGTTGTTGTGTTTTATGTGCCTGCTAAAAAATTTTCAAGAACATACACAAGTAGCATCTCTAGGGAGTAGAAATACTAAGTCACTATCTCTGTTCATGTGCAAGGTTGTTTTGCCCCTTGCTCATTGTTTGAAGACAATTGCTTGCTTGAACTCCTTGATTGCTGTCTTATGTGCTTGATCAATGATAAAAATCTATTGATATACTTACTTGATCTTTTAAAATGCTTCAAAACAAAGTTTTTCACATTCACTGGTCAAAAAAGTCATACAAATCTGCAACAGTATCGCACGCCTTACTGAGAAATATCGCACGATAGTTTGCGCCCTGCTATTTTATCATGCGCTTTGCTGAGGTATATCGCGCGATAGTTCGTGCCTTCTAGACTATCGCCCCGCTAGCCTAGAGTCTATCGCCCAACCATACTATAGTCTATCACCTGGCTTAAGGTGAAGTATCACCCAAACTAAGAAGTATCTCCCTGTTTGCCTGGAAAGTATCACCCAGAATCTTTTTGCTGTCCTGTCATTACTACAATTTGGAGTGGCTAAACTTGCACTTTAACCTGTCGTAGAGTGTCTTTTTCTGTTCTTACCTGAAACTAGTTTGTTACCTACATGATTAGATTTGTTCTAGACTAAAACAAATGAGCTAAAACTATTGGGTTTGAGTTTAACAAATGCTACTCTTGATCACTTGTCGCATCACGATTACCTCTCTAGCTACTTCCTTATTGAGCTTCTTGCTCATTGCTCAGCTTTAGTCAATTGATTGTAGTAAGTGCTTGAGCACTTTTGACCAGCCATCTCTCTATTGTTCTACTTTGACAAGTGATCTTTATTAGCTTTGCTTATCTCAAATCTGAGAAACTTTGTCTCATTCTATTAGTCAACCAACATCTCTTTTCATGCTGGTTACAACTCGGTCTCAATTTGAGCAGGAGAGTCATCCTCTGTTCAATTATACACAGTTACCTTCTCCAACTAGATGTTCAAAAGCACCCATTAGCAACAACAGTTCTAGTTCTGACCAATCTAAGAATTCTAAGGCTACACCATGGTATAAAGGAGGTTTCCTCTTTTCCGCATTCAAGACCCCCAAAAACACAGGCAGTGTCTCACTCACTTTGACTGAACAAGAAAAGTTTCAACTCTTGCAAGAACACTTTGAGCGTAAGGATAATCAAGCGCACTTAGACAAAGAACACAATCAACAAAGGATGGATGCTACTAGGCGCATGGCTTATAGAGGGACATTTCATGAGCAACCTAAGACTAGTAATCATGAGCATAGACCTCTTTTTAATGGCAACAATGGCAACAACACGCCACCAAGATCTCCTCCAAGAACCACTTTTTGTATGCCTTCTTCACCTCCTAGACCTCCTCCCTCTCAACATGAGGCAGAGGCGAATGATGAGATTTCTAGTGAGGATCTTATGAGATGTGAACAAGATGTGGATTTCCAATGAATGATGCATAAGCTTTTAGAGCGTAATGGCGATCAATATTTTCAATATATGACTTCTAGAGGATACAAGCTTCCTTCCGGCTATGATGTCAGACAAATTGTCCAACAAAGAGTACCAACTGAATTGGAAGTCCTTCAAGAAGAATTACGTCGGACAAATCAATGCCTTACCCAAATGGCATTAGAAAGAGAGCCTCCAAAGGTCTCTTTTGCAGAATCAATTTGTGCTCTTCCTTTTGATAAAGATCTATACATGGTCCCATTTCCTAAGGATATTAAGGTTCCTAAATATGACAAGTATGATGGAAATGGTGACCCTCATGACCATTTGCGTCATTTTTATGCTCTTAGTATGGACTTTCTTCATGAAGACACATATCTCCTATGCTTATTCCCTCAAAGCTTAAGAGGCCAAGCTTTGGAATGGTTTGTGAAATTGACACCACTGCTTAAGACTTTTGATGAGTTAGCTCAGCGATTTACCCAGCAGTACTCTTACAACATCCAACAACCTGTCACTGTGATAGATCTCGGTAATCTAAGACAACATCAAGGTGAGCCATTTGCAACTTACTTACAATGTTGGAGGTCATTGTATTCTCGACATCCTCATTAGCTACCCGAAAGGGAAAAGATTGATATTTTTGTCAACACTCTTGTGCCTGAGCTGTATTATGATCTAAGGAAACAACTGTTCTCCTCTTTCAATGATAGGGTTGAAAGTGCATATCGAATTGAGGATGTAGCTATAAGAAAAGGGGATATTGTTATTAATAAAGATGCTAAAGGAAATGGCAAAGACAAGAACAAACCTTGGAATAAGAACAAGTATGTTGTTAATGATGGGGTTGTTGATGCTCCTAAAGTTAAAGAGCCCACTTTCAATCTCTCCAATGCTATCTATGTAGCAAAACAAAAAGAAGCTAGCAACACTCACAATGCTCCTAAACCTCAATATGTAGATAATCCTAAGAAGTCATTTCGAAAGTGATTCTATACCAAGTTGGCAGAACCTTACGATGTGATCCTTAAGACTTTGGTTGACAATGGATATCTTACACTTCCTGATAAACTTGGTAATTGGGATCTGATAAATAAGCCTGATTGGTGGAGAGAGGATCATTACTGCCATTATCACAAAAACAAGGGACATCCAACAGACAATTGTTTTAGGCTTAAAGATGATATTCAGGTTCTTATTAAGAACGACACAATCTCCACTGATGGCTTAACTAAAAATTCTGATCACATAGCTTTCAAAGATCCTATACCTAAGCATGATAAGGGGGAAACCTCTCGAACACATAAGAAGAATCATGATGCTAAGATCAATTACACGTATCCTTCTAATACACCTGTGATCAACATGGTAGAGCCCGTTGAGAGCATTCTAATGATGAGGTCTCAAGATGATAATAAAGCCAATCATGGTAAGCCAAAGTTGATCTTGCAAACATGTGATAGTTCATCTTCCCAAAGTGAGACACTGAATGCTGTTACTAGGGGGCAAGCCAAGATTATCCTTAAAACTGTGCAAGATCCCAAGCAAGCTTTGCCTTCCAAACAAGTGGCTCCTTCAGCCACCCCTAGCTATGATCTTGTCCAACATTTGCAAAAGACACCAGCACAGATATCTATCCTTGAGTTGCTTCAGTTATCCTCTTCGCATAGGGAGATTCTTGATGAGGCTCTACGTACAACATGTGTTCCCAATGACATTGATCCAAATCAATTTCAGGCTATGGTCAACCACATTTCATCTTCACTATCTCTCTCCTTTTCTGCAAAAGATGACATATCTATTGCTCACCCTCATAATCTAGCTTTACACATTGAAGTTCTAGTCTACAATACCCGAGTCCGCTGAGTCTTGATAGACAATGGTGCAGGGTTAAATATTGTTTCTTTCAATGTCATACAACAATTGGGTTTGTCATAATTCGCTATGGATTCTAAAAAGAAGATTACTATAAAAGCTTACAATGAAGTGGAAAGATCTTCCAAAGGTCTTGTCACACTGCCTGTCTGAGTGGGCCCTATCATGAAAGATATTAGCTTCCAAGTATTGGACATCCCACTCGCATATAAAATTCTTTTGGGTCATCCTTGGATCCATGACATGTAGGCTGTTCCTTCCACTTATCATTAGTACGTCAAATTTCTATACAATGGCACTGAAGTTGTGATTCCTGGAGACCATACTATTGCTATCAATGGTCTTGCTGCTACTAAAAAATTTGTTCCTCATAATGAACCTTTTGTTGATCCTAGTACATCTCTAGCTACTGCTGAGAAATCACTTAAGATGATGAGCCTTGGTATGGGTGAATATACACTGGGTTCCTTTTCTTCTATACCCGTTTCTCCTAGGTCATATGGGAGACCTTCTGATCAGATGAAGCCTTCGACTTCTGCTATGGTGATCTTTGATACCTTTGTTCCTTCATCCATTCCTTTAGAAGTAGAAAGAGAAGAACAAGCTATTCAACAGTGGATCTATAGAGAGGATTCTAGAAATACTCCCATGCTCAGTAATTCAAACATAGATACAGATGAGTCACCGCTACACAGTATGGCTCAAATGGGAGATGATCTTCCTTCTACTTCACTCCTTTGGGGAGAAGAATGTATATCTATTGATGATATGGCTGAGGCCTCTATGTCTAGAACCTATGTGCCTGAAGAATCATTGCACTATGATAGACAACGTCGCAACATTGCACGACTACTACAAAGAGGTGATCTCTCACATAATGACATGAGTATCTCTACTTCTCGACATCTTAAGCCTCTTCCAGAAGATCCTCCCATGACAGGTATGGATGTTGATGTGGTTCATACCTCTCGTAACCCACCTGATGTGGTTGAAGGGTCTTGTGTGGGGTCTGATGAGTTTGTTCCTCGTATTTCCTTAGTGGACCATGCTGGTTCTTCTATGACAAGTCTAGATCTAGCTACTTTTGGAGCTTACTCTATAGGCTCAACCTCTTATGTCACCAGAGATGACATCCTTCACATAAATACTATTGAACTAGTCACTTCATTTCATCTCACATCAACACTTGTTACTTCTTCCACCAAAGAACTAGCAAGAAAAAAGATTGAATCAGCAATCAAACATCATGGTCATCAAGTCAAAAGAAAAGAGCAATGGTTGGATGGTGAAAACCACATTGTGGTGGTATCCGCACCTAAGAAAATAAAAATAAAAATCTGCTAAAAAATAATGATTCTCAAATAAAAGATGACAAGCTGATTCTCTACAAAAAAATGATGCACTACCTCAAGCATGATCGCATATCTATTATACTTCAGCCCATTCCTAAAGCTAAGAAAAAAGTTAGTAATGCCTTGGTTACTTCAACATCCATCTTACAAATGAAAAAGCATAAATTTCACTTCAAGTTCCTGGTGGAGGAATTACGCTATCCTGCTCACAAATCTTACAATCCTACCATCTTTTCATATCTTCCACCTCATATTCCTCTTGCAAATCCACCATGCCATTCCTTCCGCCATCCCTTACACTTTGCCTTTGTCTCTGGTGACTTGTATAGGAAGGGTCTAGATGGAACTCTCCTTAAGTGTCTAGAAATAGAGGAGTCAAAAAAAGTGCTAGCTGAAATCCATGATGGCATATATGGATCACATTCTAACGACCCTCCGCTAGCTCAGACATTGCTTAGGGCTGGTTATTATTGGTCGAACTAGTTGAGACCTTCTATTGTCATAGTTGCAGCATTTGGGCCTGGGGCCTATCAGTTCTCTACATTAGAGGAAGCAGATTCTTGATGCCCATTTCTGTCTGGGGCATCCTTTGTACATATTTTATGATCCTGAAAAAATACCAAAAAAATTCATATATGATGCTGAAAAAATCCTAAAAAGCATAAAAAGTACTGAAAAAATGAGCATCCTAGTGAAAACCTAGTAATAGGTACTTTGATGTCTCACCAAAAAAATAAAAAAATTTCAAAAAATAATTTTTTTTTGAAAAAGTGCCTTGGTGAAAACCTGGAAACAGGCGCCTTGGTAGCAAAAATACAAAAACAATTTATAAAAAGTCCTGAAAAAATTGCAATAAATCTATCAAGTGGTGAAAACCTAGAAATAGGCACTGCTTGAGACCCTCTGCACCTATATCTATCAGTCTTGTGTGGCGCTCATTCGCTCCACTTTTCACTTTGCCTCTCCTAGCCTGGAATTGACTCTTGTCTTAGTCTAGGGGGCATACATTATTTTAAGCTTATCTTGGGTCTCTTTGTGCATCTGGGTTTCTTAGGCACCTCGCAAATGGTGTTTTTCAACACCACCTCAACTGTGTTTTTCAACACTACCCTAGCGTCAAGTGTTTCTTAACACTTATCAGATATCCTTCCCATCGTCTTAGATTATGTAATATTTCTCACTGGTAGATGCTATACTCAAAGTTTGATTCTATGACCTACCCACACGCACTTAAACATTTGACTCGCTGAGACTTGCCTGGCTTTATTTCTTTGTGTGTTGTCTATGATGCTTTCTTTGCTGAGTGTTCTCCCCCTATGATCATCTTCGATGATGCATAGCTAGAAGACTGAGGGAATGAGAACATGTCTTATTTCTTTTTCTGCTTGTGGGTATATTTTTTTGGTCCTAACTATCATGAGCATTTATGCTGGTCTTACTTGACACTTTGGATCTACAAGGTATTATCCTTGACTATTTCGCAAGTGCATGCTTATAGCTATCCTGACTTTTCATGTGTCTTGATGCGAGCATAATCTTGCTATATCAAACTTAGGTAATCTCACTGCACTAGTCATCTTGACCTACATGTCTTTGATGCCTAGGTGGGATTTCCACATTTCTATCTGATATAGATCATATTCAGATCCACATAGTTATGCTAGTGTGTATTGTATGATCTTGCGATGCTACCAATAACGCTCAATGATGAATATTAGATGTCTATTGGCTTTGTGACCTTGCAAGTAAACCACTTTTCATGTAGCTTGCATTCTTAAGTTCATGTTAGTTTAGTTTTGCATCTTGCATATAGAGAGAGCTCTCCTTTTCATCTTACATGGACTTGTTAATCAACTGCGCTCACCTTTCGCTTCTTCCTAATCATGTCTTTCACTTCTTGTCTTTCATATCACATCATTTTCTATTCATTTCAGGATCGAAACTGAAATCCAAGATCACTTTGATCATCCAAATCACCTTTTCCCCCTCTTCCGCGCAGTTGGCTGACCTTTTGAGGCCTGATCCTTCAATCTTCGTTGGGGCATTCCTCACCTCTTCATCTCCATTTCTTTCAAACTTCTAGTCTTTCATTCACTTTCAATCTCAAGTTCAAATTTTTCCCCCTCTCCATGGTGTTTTTAGGTTGAGGGACCGCTTGGTTCGTGCCCAGTGTCTGATGTGTGTGGGCATACCTTCACTACTTGATGGTTGTTCTATTCTCTTCAGCTTTGATTATGATTTCTAGTGATTTGATCATGTCTCTCTTGCTTCTGCATTCCCTCTACCTGGATTTCACTTTTGATCCCGAGGGGGCAGACACATCATATCTTATTGGTTATCTCTTTCCTAAGTGTTTAGTACTATCGCTACTAGGCTGACCATGCAGGATTTACTATCTCTCTGCACTTCATTCTTTGGAGTCAGATCGCTATTTGCTTGCCTTCTTGGCTATCTCTTGCCTTCTTGGCTGATCTAAGTTGCTTTGTGATCCCAAATCAATCTCACATTTCAACTTCATTCTTTGACTACATGTGTTCCCAGATCAATCACACATTAGTCAAAGAGGGGCAAATGTATACACCTAAAAATGGTCACCTAGACTATTAGCCCCCATTTGCAAAATCATCAATTGTTTATTCTTGATCAAATCCTAGTTTTATCATTTATTTGATTATTTTATATGGGCTAACCATCTTATCCTAAGTCTTTATTTATTAAAAGAAATATTCCCTCCCCTTTTAATAAATAAAAAGCCCGCACTTTTCCTCTTATCCTAAGTTGCACAAATAAAGCATTATTCTTATTTTATAAAAAGGGAAAAAGCACTTTTTGTCTCATATGGACACAAAAGTCAACTCTTATTTTCTCATTGGAGGATATTTGTGCACATGGATTGCTCCTCTTTCAAGCTCCACCCTTGATTAAATCTTTTGCCTCTTAATCTCCATGGTCCATTGATTTTTCACCTCCTATAAAAGAAGAGCTCTCTTCCTCATTTGCACACACAAATTTTTATGCTATTGTTATGCTACAGGTTTTCTAGGTCATCTTGGAGCTTTTGGAGATATTCTTGCATCTAGGGTTTGAAGATTTGGAGCATTGTTGGCATTCATCTTGGATCTTCATCAACACTCTATGTTCTTGTCTTCATTCTTGCATCATCATGGCTTTCTTGTTTCATAGTTAGATTTCATTTCTTGCATAGTAGTTTCATTTTCATGGCATTCTTAGTTTAGATTTTCTTTATGCTTTAGATTAATTCATTGAATCTCTCATTGCATGGTTTACTAGCAAGGTTATTGGCTTAATAGCTCTAGCTGAGAGCATTCTTAAAACCCTTGCACTCCATGCCTAGGGAGCTATGGATCGATTTGTGATGGCTCATTCTTGAGTTTCCTTACATGTAATGATTCATAGAAGTGTGACACATTTATAGCACACATTTATAGGGTTAGTTCCTTCATCAGATTCATAATCACAAATTCTTTCCTGAATTTTAAACTTCTCATCAACTTTTACATTTGCACTTTTAACAATAGTCTTAGTTCTCTTATTGTAACATCTATATGCTTTTCTTTTCAAAGAATATCCAAGAAAAATTCCTTCATCACTTCTAGGATCAAAATTTCCTATATCATCATCTCTGTTAATATAACATTTGCATCCAAAAATTCTAAAATACTTAACTGAGGGTGCATGTCCAAACAATAATTCATAAGGTGTCTTGTCTGTGTCTACTCTGATTTGTATTCTGTTCATTGTATATACTATTGTATTCACTGCTTCTCTCCAAAATGTCTTTGCCAAATCACCTTCAAACAACATAGCTCTAGCTACTTCAGTCACTGATCTGTTCCTTCTTTCTGCAATACCATTTTGTTCAGGTGTTCTAGGGGCTGAAAACTATCTCTTAATACCGTTTACTTCACAAAAAGTGTTAAACTATTTAGATGTAAATTCTCCACCTCTATCAGATCCCAAACATTTAATCCTCATTCTTGATTTTTTCTCAACTTTATTCTTCATGACCTTAAACTTATCAAATGCTTCAAATTTTTCTTTCAAAAATGCAATCCACATCATTCTTGTAAAATCATCAACAAGAATCATAAAATACCTTTCTCCATAGAATCAACTAGTCCTAGTAGGACCGCTCAAGTCTGTATGAACAATCTCCAACTTTTTTGTAGATGTGAACTTCTTGCTAGGAAATGATCTCATTTTCTACTTAGCCATCACACATTCCTTGCAAATCATGTTAGTAGGCTTCATAATCTTAGGTAAATCTCTTACTGCAAGTGTAGAACTTACTTTCACAATATTATCAAAGTTTATATGACAAAACCTTCTATGCCATAACAACCTGTCATCAATCTTAGTCATCAAACATGTCATCTCAGTAGGTTTCAACTAAAATACATTACCTCTGGTTCTAGATCCTATTGCAATCAGATTTCCATCTTTATCCTTAATCACACAAGCTTTCTCAATAAAAAAAACTTGATATCCTTTATCCACTAACTGTCCAACACTCAAAAGATTATTTTTCAATCCATCAACAAAGTAAACTTCATCAGTATTAGTCTTTCCATCAAGAGTAATAGATCCTATACCTTTAATCAAACAAGGTGCATTGTTACCAACTCTAACAACTCCTCCATCATAATTATTAAACTTTATGAATTTTCCTTTATCACTAGTCATATGATGTGAACAACCACTGTCTATAATCCAATTAGTTTTCTTTTCAACTTGGGAAACTAAGGCTTTCTCTTCCTTAACATTAGATTTAGAATTTTCTTCCTTAATTGCTACAAATCCTATGTCATCAAAGTTATCATTATCACTGTCACTCAAATGTCTTTCAATTCCTGCTTCAATTTCTTCATCATTTGCATAATAACATTCTTTAGATCTTCTAGTCTTAAAATTGTTTCTATACTTCTTAACTCTCTTAGGACACTTAGATGCAAAATGACCATATTCTTGACAAGTCCAACATTTAAAGATTTTCTTACCATCTGGTTCTCTTTTCACAAGCAAGGCAATACCTTCTTCAATATTCTTATCTTCATTAGATTTGGATATGCTGCTACTAGCATAATCTCCTTTCACACTTGTACTTTTAGGCAAAGTAGGTCTGATGCTAAGAGCACTGAATGTTGTCTCCACTCTAGGTAGTTCTCTTGATAATCTCAAATTCATCTCTATTGCTTCCAATCTTCCAAGAAGAGTCTCTCTTGAAAAGTTTGGTGTACAAGGTATCACTTGTTCAATCATTTTTGTAGTCTACCTAAATACCGGTGTCAATGTTCTCAAAATCTTCCATATTACTTCATTCGCTATCTTTTCACCTCCACAAGACTTTATTCCTGCAACAATTTCTGACATCCTACCAATATAGCTTCTAACAGATTTATCTTCCATCATTCTTATGTAATCAAATGCACAAATCCAATTATGTAACCTAGCTTTCTTTGCATGTTCATCACCTTCAAAAGTAGAATGTAAAGCTTTCCAAATATCATAAGATCTAGTTAAACCTTTTACCTGACTGTACTCATTCTCTAAAAGTGCTGATAAAAGTTCTTCTCTTGCAAGTATGTTACACATGAATAGATCTACCTCATCTTTAGTACTTGTTTCAAGTTTGTCTTCTTCAATTATAGTGCTTTCATTCTTAAAAATCAACCAATAGCCTGGTCCTAAACACAAGAGATGTGACTTCATCTTTTCTTTCCAGTTGTCAAAATTTACTCCATCAAACTTAGGACTTTATTTCCTAAAATTCTCCATAGATCTCCTTAAGTTGTTAAACTTCTCTTTCAAGGACCTGCCGCTTTGATACCAATTGTTAGAAAGTAAAGACCACAAAGATAACTGAGAGGGGGGGGGCTGAATCAGTTATCTAATAATTAGACCATTTATCAACTTCAACAACTTTAAACCATATAAACAATGTAGTAACCAACCATAGAAAGATAATTATACACAATGACACAATAACACAAGATATGTTAACTAGGGAACCTCTTGATCAAAGAGTAAACCCCGGTGGGAATGATGCCCACAAAATGATACACTAATATGAAAGTTCCTTGTGAGAGGATGGACCCTGTTAGGAGTCTTATGAAATACATTCAGTACATATGAATCCCTATTAGGAGATTTTGAATCCCTGTTAAAAGATTCTAACCCTGTTAGGAGTTATGGAAGACAGAAGGACCTACTGCCCAAACAGCTTCAAGGGAAGATCTTTGAACTCACTCTCCAACACATCTTAGGATTATTCAACAAAATAATATGAAATATGTTACCTCCTTCACATTGTGCAAAAACCACACTCTCTGCTACATAAGACCACAAATCCAGATCTCTACATTTCGCAAGCCTTCCTTCACCACTGAATTAGCTCTATTCTTCACCTCATGCATATATTCACATCACAACTTTCACAATTTCATATCACAACTATTAAAATCACATCTTATAACAAGGAAAACATTCATTCCTTTATACCACACTCAAATAATTACAAATGAGTCGGCATGCAAATATGAAATAATAATTTCAACACGCTACATCAAAATTACATAAAACTGTCAGCTTCCAGATACAATAACTTTCCAATTGTGTGACCTAAAAGTTTGTTCTATGAACCACATCACCACCAATGAGTCTCAAAATTCCCTTGAACTATGCAGAATCAGATTGCATCCCGATTAGGAGATATCCTCTGATTACCAAAAACCGCTACTCGGGAACAGTGCTAGAACACTGCTTCCACCAAAATGCTTATAACTTTCATGAATAAGTGAATTTATTTTTGTGCTATTAACCATAGGTTAATAGCACACCAAAGAACATACCATCAACTACGCATAACTCAATTTTCAATTTAACATGTGTGCAAAACAAAATTGTGCCTGCTTCTCTGCTAAACTCCAAAATATCACTGTGTTGACATCAATGACAATCATAGTCATGAATGCAACAATTACTGCTATAGAATGACTGCCAAAAGCTTTAGCATTCATTCCTAACATAATCCTCCATCTAGTGCATGCCACAAGTGGATAATCAATGCAACTAATTATTTCACTAGATGGACAGAGGTAGTTGCCTTGAAAGAATCAAACGAGAATGTTGTCTTGAGTTTTTACAATGATATAATTCATAGATTCTGCACTCTAAAATCCATAATATCAAATAATGCATTGGCATTCATAGGTGTTAAAGTCTCAGAATGGGCAATTAGAAATGGCATTTATCTGAATACAAGTTCAAATTACTACCCTCAGAGCAATGGCTTGGCAGAATCAACTAATAAGAACTTGATTAGGATAATCAAGAAAACTCTATAGGATAACCAAAGGGATTGGCATACTAAATTTAAATCTACCTTATGGTTGGACATGATTACCCAAAAAAAGATCATTGGGAATTCTACTTATGTGTTAGTATATGGCAGAGAAGCTAAGTTGTCCATTTCAACTGAATTGCTAGCTTTGGACTTAGCCACTCAATATGTCCTATTTAAAGAAGAAGATCCCTTACAAATTAGGTATGCTCAGCTGATGGAGTTAGAAGAATTTAGATATAAATCCATGAAGGATATGCAATTCCATCAAATACAAACAAAGATGAGTTTTGATAAAATAGCCAAGGCTAGAAACTTCAAAGTTGGAGATGTAGTTCTCAAATGGGATGAATTCAGATCAAAGCTTAGCAGACATACAAAGTTTGATTCCTTCTGGGGTGGACCATATGTTATTACAAAATGCAAGGGGCCTAATTTTTTTCAGCTATCAACTCTTGGAGGAGATACCTTCCCTATATCAGTGAATGGATTCCACTTGAAGCCTTGTTTTGAGGTCAATCATTCCTTGTAAATCTCTGTAAATATGTTTCCTTTCTTTCTGCCCCTACTTTCTAGGTTAGTTTCCCTATTTTCCAAGAAGTGCTAGAGTATAGTTTTTGGTCCTATCTCTTTCAAGAAGGTCCTCATGTTCTTGTGATGACTCCATGGCTAATAAATTGTTTCAAGGCCACTGCTCTAATGTCTAGTGGGTTGACATCTTGCAGAAATCACCAAAAATGTTACCCAAAATTTTATGTTTCATACAATTTTGGTCACAACCATGTTGTTGCTTCTTTTAATTTGTGAACATGATTCATAAAGTTCCATGGCATGAAAAGTGGTCTAGAGGTAGTCCATGATGTCACAAGGCTCCAGTTCTGATTGCATGTGCTTAATCACAAAACCTAGGGAGATTTTCAATTTTAAAGTCTATAGGAAATACTTAGGTCACAGGGTTCATAAATTGTTTAAAGCTTAAAGCCCTCAATGTTTTCTATTTCCCTGATTCTTTTTGGGTTTTAAGTGAAACCCCTAGTTTTTTTTGACCTTGTGCCTTTTCACACTAGTGCGCTTATCTCTAATGTCAACATTTTTTATCTGCGTTGCTGCGACTACATGGGACCCGGTTCTTCTTGGCGGTTTGGTTGCTTGATCTCCAAATTTTTCTGGTGCATAGGTTCTTATTGGGTGATTGGGTGACTATGTAGTCACTTGATCTCTTATCTCTGGCAATTAAGTTCTTTCCATTCAATGACCTAGCATTTTCATAGTTGCGTGTTCGCGCAACCCTAGCGGGCAGTTAATGTTATGTCTAGCGGTCTTTGTTCTGAGGTGGTTGAAGTGTAAAATGATCTATAGTTGTTGTATGATTGTAAGGAATATTCTTCCCCTTTGTGATCTTGTGACAACCATTCGATGGAAAGGAGATCTGATAGGTGGGTCCGAGGTACCAGTCATGTGCAGCGGTGCTCATTTTTGGTTGGCCGAAGGGTGATGATGAGGATATTTTGGTGGGCCCAAATTTTTCAAGTGGGCTAGAGAGTAAAATGATCTATGGTTGTTGCATGGTCACAAGGAATATTCTTCCCCTTTGTAATCATGTGACCACCATCTGATTTAAAAATGATAGTTATCCATGGACCAAGTGGTCCTTGCACTGAGGTGCTTGATTTTCATTAGTCACCAAAGTAGTGATGTGGTTGGTGATTTTTTAGGGTTTGCAACTGTTATAAGGGATGACCTAGGTCATCTGATCTACGAAGAAGAATGTGATCAATGATCATGTTTTAAACTTTGACCTGGTAGTCATTGGAGCCCAAATTTGAATCCTTTTGTGAGGTTTTCACTAGTGTTTGATCCAGTGGGTCGTATGCAAAGTGGGGGTAGATTAGAATTGATTTTTTTGGGTAGTTGTAGGTTGTGAAGATGATGAGGAAGATTTGGGTGGCCATCGTGGGTTGATTTCTTGTTTCCTGAGGTACTATGTCAGTGTTCTTGCACCAAAGGAGCATTGAAGGGTTGCTGCCACCTGTGACAATTTATACTTTTAAAATCAAAATATCTGTGAGGATCAGAATTGAGCATTCATGGTAAGCCCAACCTATAGAGATAAAGTCATGGCAGTGGCATAGAGCTTTCAATTTGTAACGAGGTGGTTAGATCAAGGTGGCTTGTCTACAGGTAGTTGTGTTGGTGGAATTATGTACAAGGACATGTATCTGATCGGTGAAGATATTTTTCAAGTGCATTTATGATCAAAGATGACAGAATTAGGGTTTTCTATTATTATATGAAAATTTATGTAACCCTAAAAGATTTTGGACTCCTACCTGCATGCAAGGGAGATGTATATATTGGTTTTTTGGAGCTTTTAGAGCTTAGAGTTTACAATTGTAAAAAAGAGTTTCTCTTTCTTAGTAGTGATCCATGGTATTTGTTCTACCCTCCAGCTCTTACAGTCTATAACCTTTCATTGAAATCTTAGATTCAATAGAGGCTATTTGTGGCATTTGTTCTACCCTCTAGTCTTTTCCGTGTCTATATTTCTCTTATTGAGTATGATATATTGGCTTTGTTAGAGAAATCTTAGAGTTCCAGAGCCCTTCTTTCTTTTAGCTTATTTGTGTACTACTATGTTTGATTTGATTTGAGTGAGCTTGTGGGTATAACTCAACCCCCTGTCCTTCTGTCTCATTCCTATGCACTTTTTCTAAAAAGAACATTTGCTTGTAGGTCACAGTCCATGTCCTTTGTCGAGGCCTCTCTGTGAAATACTTATGCAAGCCTATTTAGGAAGATTGTGTTCTATTAGATCTGAGAGTTTTCATGCTAATTTGGCTAGTGTATTGTGTTCATTTCATTTTAGTGTATCACCTAGTAGGTAGTTTTATTTCAGTCATTTCCTTTTTCAAGCATTCCTTCTATCCCTTTTCCCTCAGAGTTTACTTTCCTATCTAGAAGCAAATTAAGGTGATTATCCAAGAGGAACTAGCCTAGAACCTAGAGGCCTCATCTCAGTTAGCATAGGTCCCACACTTGGAGATGATTCCCATGTTATACTAAGTTATCAAGACCAACAAAGCTTGAAACAAGAGTGCAAACTTAGTGTATAACAAATAGAAAAGGAGGTAGTGGAAATAAACTGGGAAATAATATGAATAACCCACTTATTAAATCCAAACTTCCTTAGAACTAAACATAAAAACTTCCAATCCACCCTATCATAAGCTTTAGACAAATCATGTTTGAGGAGAAAACCCTATTTTCCCCCATCAAAATCAAAGTGAATGTTTTCATGGACCAAAATAATAGAGTCATGGATTTTTCTACTAGGAATGAAGCCATTTTTCTATGGAGCAATTAACAAAGGGATGATGGACACACTAGTCTAGAAGTTAAGATTTTTGACAGAATCTTATAAAAAGAATTCCATAGGGTAATAGGTCTAAACTGATCAAAGCATTGTCCCCCAACAACTTTGGGAATCAGAGATAAAAATTTTCCATTGATTTCATTGAGAAGACATCTACTTCCAAACAATTCCTTCACAACATTAGAAACATCCTTTTGAACAATCAACTAGAACTCTTGCAAAAGGAACATGGAAAACCCATTTGGACCAAAAGCTTTTTCTCCTTCGAAGGAAAAGGCAACCCCTGTGATCTCTTTACTAGAATAAATAGCCTGCAACATCTTCTTCTCATCATGCTTGACTAAACTTGGGATGGCTACAAGAAGAATGTCATGGTTGTCGATAATAAGATTATTTTCCATTGAAAGAAAAGAAGAAAATAAGTTAGCTGCTTCATTCTTGATATCCTCTTCCTTATTAACCTCCTTATTATCTTTGGAAATTTTAGTTATTTAGTTGGATGCTCTATGCTTAAGAGTAGTTAAGTGGAAAAAATTAGTATTCTTATCACCCTGTTTGAGCCACACAACCATAGATTAAGCGAAAAAACTTAGGTTTCCAAACTAAGAGAATCATTTCAGTTTCATTCTTCTTATTGTCTATTTGCCCTTCTTTCTTTTTGTTGTCCTTCCATGCAGAGTTCTTAGCCTAGTGACCCATTTTTTTACAGTTAAAACAAGAAAAAAGGATGGATTCATATTCAACTAGTTGTGTCAATATAACCATTTTAGAGATTAAGTCTATAGACAGAGGAAGGTCAGTTGACTTACAAATATTGATGCAAATGATACCAAACACCAATATGGATTTGGATGCCATGGAAAGATCCAAGGATAGCTCACCAAAAACATTATCTATACCTTTGAAAGAACATTCATTCCAGTATTCCAAGGGTAGACCACAAAGTCTAACAAAAATTGGAGCCGAGTCCAAAAATTACTCAAATAAATCCATATTGGGTTCCCATTTTGTTAGAGCCAAAGATGACTTACGCACAACCTAAAGTCCACCACACAAAGCTTTGGTCAATCCTCACTATTGGTGAATGAAAAGGAAAATAATCCCTTAAGAATAGTAGTTATATCAACTTGATCCTTAAGGAACCATCTTTTGTGGGTGAACCTTCAAATATTATCTATATTTAGTCTCAACCCAACAAATTTCCCCACCAGCATAAGATCAATCTGAGCCATCAAATGATTGATTACCTAGTCTAGGATGAAAATAGAAAATTCTCCCTTTCTTGGATCTGAAATGTTGTTTTCTTCAAGAAAAGAGGACTTTCTCGAAGGTTTTTTAACAAAGAGAGAAATCCAAGGATGATTAGGTGGATTTGAATCACCTTTTTGTGCTCACCAAGAATATTCTTAGCTCCTCCCCCTAGGTTTTGGGAACAAATATTACCTCATGGGACCCTACACCTTCAAAACCGACTATCATCCATGGGTCTTGTTGAACCATTATCCTCCTCCTGACCTGCTAACTCTCGTGAATCACCAGCGCTCTACCCCACAACACCACTAGGTGCACAAACATTGCTACCATTTTTCCCACCTACACCCCCATTGAAATTTTGTCCCACTCTAGCTCCCACAAATTCTCCTACCATGGATAAGGGCTTGCGTTGGTCAAGCCCTTATGTACCCTATTATTATTAACCCTCAATTTCCTATCGATAATCAATACCATTTCCCACATCATGACTATTGTAGAGGATGTTGTCAATATTCTCATGGTGAACATGATTCTCATTCCCTTGTTTATTTATCTCCCTCTATAGGAGTTTTGGATTGGACTAAGATATGTGAATCTTAGCAAACTATGATACAAGGACTTCTGATAGTCATCACTTTTGACTCGGTTGTTCATTTTGGCTTAAATTTTATAGGTAGATTCCTTAGCAGATGCCATTTGGATTGCTAAAAGATCTCATCTTAGTAGACAGCCATTTTGACACCTTTTTGGGAACTATAAAGTTTGTTTCGGCCTCCCAAATAGGCTTTTAGTATTTTTTTTTTAGTTTTTAGAAAGTTGTGTTTTATAATAACTTCAAAATAATGTTTCTAATTTTGAAGATTAGTTGGCAATTTTTCTTATCTTAGTTTAGGGTACCTTTATAGGAAAAAATAGTTTTTTTAGGAATTGTTTTTAAAATGACAAAAAATGACAAAAAATGGATATTGAGAAAGTTTACCAAAAATAGTAATTTCAAATTCAGTAAAATTAGTGTTCTCATATTATTGTAAGAAAGAGAGGATAGTTGGATAAATAATGACGAACTTTGAGTTCTAAAATAATTTTTTGTGTTAGAATTAGGTTACATCAAACAACCATCACTTTATTATTTCTGAGGCTTCTTACGAAGGTTTTGTGTAATTTCAAACTCTATGAAATTTATTAAAACCAAAAAGTCTCTGCAACCTTCCTATCACCCAGTGATAGGATCTCTCATAGGAAAACATAGGACATTTTTTATAAATTTAATTGTTTGACCCCTTAAAACTCAAAATGATTTTTTATGAAATGACAAAAATTTGTTTATAATATTAATATATTTCTCTTCAATGTTTTATAGGGTCGTACAAGTTCATATATAACTATACCACTATATTCTTTGGTTACAAGTTCTAAAAAATGTTTATGAACATGTTGCTATCACAAAAATGGTCATAGATTTCTCTATATTTGATGAAATGAACTCAAACCTATTGATAATGTTTCTTTCTTAACAAAAATTTCAAATAAAAAAAGAGTGATGGGTTTGGTGTTTGTATAAGATAATGCAAAGCCAAAAATGACTAATAAAACCTAAAAAATAAATAAAAACAATTAATCTCTTTATTCAATACTTTCTCTAAACCATCAATCTTCCTTCACAATGTTGAAAATGAATTATTTAATGTATTTCTATATTCCTATAACCATTATACTACCTTAACCAACTCTTGAGAGACTAACAACTCTTCATATTCCCAAATTTTCCACACTTGTGACTGATTTTTTAATCTAGAAATTTTGTCAACATTATGCAAAATTTGCAATTTTATCCCATGGACCCTTAGAGTCCTAATCAAATGAAATTTTCATAAATGAAATATAATCCAAAGTATGACCCCATTACATCAAAATCATAAAAACTACAAATTTTCCCTATAAAATCATTTCGAGGACAAGGTGCTCCTACACAATACAACCAATGTAAAAAACTTTCTGAGTCCCTTGAAAACATATAGAAACTTGCAATAAATTCAACTTTGCATCGACTGATTTCTCTCTCTTGAAATTTTCCTATCCTTTCTTTGGTTTCATTATTTATCTTCAATTATAGTTTATTCTTTCCTTTTTCCATCCCTCTTTCTCTTGCCATCAGGTTCACATTCAAAAGGACATAGGATTGTCCTTTGAAACATTCATCTTTCTTAGCTTCTCATCTAATGCTATCAGTGGAATACTCTCAAACTTATCAATTCATCAAATGGTTGCAACTCAAGTGATTTATCAGATATCCATCACCTTCACCACTACACCACAATAACTTGACAAAATGATTTTGCCTAACCTAGGTGTCTCTACTTTTCTCTCCCTAGTCTTTTGGAAACCAACAGTCAAGTCCTCCTCAACATTATACAACCAAACCCATCTCATAGATCAAAATGAATTCTAATAGATATCCTTTACCCAACCGAGATTCCTAGAAGACGTGTCTCTTTCTTCCTCTACCCATTTTCTTTTAGTGGAAGACCTACATGGACCTTCTACCCACCTTCAATCTATATTGGAGGATATTTCACCCAACCCAAAGTCTTGGTGTAGACTGCTTCCTTTGGTGATGTATCTACATACTCAAGATATTTTGTTCTTTGAGACTGATTTTATAAAACCACAAAGTGTATGCAACCTTTCTATCACATAGTGACATGATCTTGTTAGGATTAAGTAATACTAAGAGGGGAGTGAATCAATATTAAAACACTTTCAATAAACATAAACCAATTGCAACTAAACCATATGAATGGTGAAATGAAAATAACACAAACACATAAAAAATAACTCATAACACGATTATTTGTTTTTGAGGAAACCCTAGCCAAGGGAAAACCCCAGTGGGGATGGTACCCACAACTATACACTAAAATATAGAATCCTTGTTAGGAGATCTACCCTTGTTAGGAGCTGAGTATTACATAGTACATTTCCTTGTTAGAGGAATAGAAACCCGGTTAGGGGTATATAAAAACCTTGTTAAAGTTATGGTGAGCTTATAGCTCTTACAATGAAATTTTTGATACAATAGTGTTCTTCATTAAGTGAACTACACAAGCATCTGCTATGCTTTGATAGTTCCAGTTATAGCTCTGTCAATCTTTGATCTCATATTTTCTATCTTCCTTTTCTTATATCTCAAATTCACATCTATCACATATACATCTCTATCACACTTATCACTTCCACCGAACACTCTATACTTATATTAATTTTTCCATCTAGTCAACTCTCAAATACAATATGAAATATAAAAATTATTTATACAAATGATAAATGTAGAGTCAGTGATCTTGTATTTGTTACAAAACTGAGATTGGGGGGTGAATAAGTTAAATCAGTTATCCTATAGTCCCAAACTCTCAGATGTACTTTTTCAAACTTAATCTACACATCAAATGACCCAGTAAGATAAAATAAATATCTTTATGTTCATTTACTGAATACTAGTAATTATCCAAAACTGTCTTTACCGATTAATCAAATATGCAACATGTAAAGTATGATAACAAAAAAATGATAAGAAATAACACATAACACATAACACACTGATTTAATGTGGAAACCCTGCTAAGAGAAAAACCACCTGGGACCGGTAAACCAAAAATATTTCACTTTTTTTAATTGAGATCAGTTAGGAGCCAACCTTGTTAAATGTTACAATGCACACTATCATGTGTGACCTGGCTAAAGGATTTATCACTAGAAATTAACTTTTGATCAACATTATTTATCGGGTCAACAAGATAAAAATTAACATTCCTTGAATGTCATATGGAAATACAAAAGGTTGTTACATCCACTCAGTTAAGAGATTTTACTGTAACAATGGTTAAATTGATACAATAGTGATCTGTTTCAAATCCAACTCAATTTGCAAGTATTCAAATATATGCTAACATCATAAAATCTCTTCTGATCAATAACTAATTCACTTCCTCATATCCTTCAACTTACTTCACTCCCTGTATATATATCTTTGACACTCGGTTATGCCATTAGTTTAGCTTAGTTCTTTCTATAACTAGTTTGATTAGGAATGCATGAAAAATGTCTTTACATGAAATCTTCTGTAGTCTCTATCCATTTGGCATAGTTCAACATTGAAACTCATGTCTCTTAAATAGACATGTAAACCATTTTTATGTCATCCATTGGATTTTTTCTCTTAAACTCCTTCGTCCAATTTTCCACTTCAAACTTCCTTGAAAGATGTGTCCACAACATGTTTCAATATCTTCCCTTAGATCATCTGTGAATTTTTTCAGTCATGGATCTTATAATAAACTTCATCTATTACCTTGAAATCATAAGCAATTTCCATCTCATCAATTTGTGTGTGTTGTTATAACATTTAATGTTCTCATCCATACTCGGTTAAAATTGAATGTGTCAGTGATAAATAAGTCAGTTATTACTGTCACTCAGTATACACAAGTCTAACTCGGTGTATACATAAATCTTCAATTACCAACCATATTAACTTGTTCAATTTTGATCTCTTCTTCATAGCAGAATAATGTAACATGCTCAAGTCAACAATATAATGCCATAGACTCATCAATAACTTTATCCAATGTACACCTTATCTGTATTTTTCATATCCATCTTTTCCTTATGTAGATGTCCTATTTCTTCACCATTTCTTCCTTCTACAAATATTTAGATGTTTGTAACTATCATGACAAATATATAGTCAAAACTAGTTGACAACAATGACCACATATTGACTAATTTAATTATCTTACATATGACTTTAATAGCTTGGTGATCTCTAATCATTATTTCTTCTATTCATCAAGATATTCAATCACTTGTAGGTCATCAATCTCTTCTTTTGGCATTGATGGAAACACAAACAATATTAAATATACCATACCATATGAAACAATCATTCTACAACTATATAGGTAAATGTTGTACCTCGGTAAGCTCTCCCTAGCTTGATATTTAATATGTTTAATCACTACAAATAGCATTCCATGAATACTCTCCCTAAAGATTTGATCTTATTTAGTTCTTTGATTCTTTCTCTATTTTTATGTTCTCATCAACAAATATTTCATATAATCTTCTCTACATTTGACAACAATTCCAAAGAAAATAAATAGTTCTGCAGTAGCCAAGTTGTTCTCTATTGTTTGGTGTAGATCAAGTACCTTCATGTACAGATATACAATTCTTTGTTCCAGCCTCTACAATCTTTCACAACCTTCAAAATCCTTAAGTATGAGCTATGTGCATCAATGTGAATTATTTTTATGATAAAGTATAGGTTGATGCAACCTCTTGATCACCTTAGTGACCGATAGACATGGGAAAAACCCCTAGTCTAGTCCTTAAGTACTCAAAAGTGTCCTTCAGTAAGGGCTTGGTAAATATATCAGAAAGTTGTTCTTTAGACTTCAAAAATTCCAATTTCACTTTCTTTTCTTGTACTAGTTTCCTCAAATAGTGATACTCAATAGATATGTGCTTTGGTTTTTAATGTATCACCAGATTCTTGGAAATGTTTATAGCACTAGTTATGCCACAATTAATAATCACTGGATCAGTGATCACCTCATTCATTCCTTCCAACACTTCTTTTATCCATGTAATATTTGAACAATTAGCAGCAATAGCAATATACTCTGGTTTAATAGTACACTAAGAAATACATGCTTGTTTCTTAGTTATCCATGTTACAAGCCTTTCTCCCAAAATGAATGCTCCACCAGTTGTGCTCTTTAGGTCACCAATGTTTCCAGTCCAATCTACATTAGTGTAAACTCAGAGTTCAAATTTTCCTTCCTTTGTGTACCATAAACCATAATCTTTAGTTTTCTTCAAATATCTCAGAATCCTTTTAACATCAACCATATGTGAATCTTTAGGATTAGCAGAAAATCTTGCCAGAATCTTGACTCCTTTTTCTATATCAGGACTACTATTTTCCACATACATCATTTTTCCATTCATTGATCTATATAGTGTCTGATTTACCTTAGTTGATTCATCATCTTTTGTCAACTTAGATCTTGTCACCATCAGTGTACCTACAAGTTTTGAATCTTCTATGCCAAAAGTCTTTAACACTTCCTTGATGTATTTTGATTAAGTGATGAAAATCCCATCATTATTTTGTATAATCTACAAACTTGGAAAAAATTTAATCTCGCCAAACATTGACATTTCAAACTCTTTTCTCATTTCATCAACAAAACATTTGCAAATGATATCATGTCCTCCAAAGATTATATCATCAACAAAAAATTTTGCAATCAAAATATTGTCATTAGATTCTCCTTTCATGTACAAATTGCTATTTTCACTTGTCCTTACAAAGCCAATACTAATAAGATAAGCATGTAATATTTCATAGCATGCTCTTGGTGCTTACTTCTATCTAGATAGTGTTTTTTGTAGTCTACATACCATGTTCTTCTAATTTGGATCAACAAAACCTTCTGGTTGTTCTATGTAGACCTCTTCCTAAACAATTCCATTTAGAAATGTTGATTTCATATCCATTTCATATAATTTGAATCCCTAATGTGCAGCATATGAAAGTAATATTTAGACTCCTTCAAGTCTTATTGCTGGTGCAAAAGTTTCACCATAGTCAATTCCTTCTTCTTGTGTATATCCCTTGCATACAAGTCTTGCTTTGTTCCTAGTTACTTCACCTTTCCAATTTAACTTGTTTCTGAAAATCCACTTAGTACCAATTACATTTTTATCACTTAGTCTCCGTACCAATGTCCATGTTTTATTTTTCTCAATCTCTTCAATTTCCTCATTCATGGAATTAATCCATTTTTCACTTTTAAGTTGATCTCTTACATTCTTAGGCTAAAATTTACAAACTAAGCATGTGTTCTATCTTAACTTACTTCGTGTCATCATGCTAGCTTTCTTGTCTCCAATGATTTGGTTATGTAGATGCTGTCATCTAACAAATGTTGTCAACACTTTCTCTCTTCTTTTCTCATCATTTGGTTTAGGTTCATTTTCTTCCTCGATAGCTTCTTCTTGGTTCTCAGTTTGCATTTGCTGATTCTCAGTACCATTTTCATGTTGCTTGGTAGACTCAGCCTATGGGTTGTCTAGATAGTCTGGATTCTCAATATATGTAAACCTACCATAGTCTATTGGTTCCTTCCTACTTTCCTCATCATTAGTTTTAGCAAACTCATCAAATTTCACATTAGCACTTTCAATCATTTTATTAGTAGCCTTGTTCAAACATTTATATGCTTTAATCTTCATAGAATATCCTAGAAATATTCCTTCATCACTCTTAGAGTCAAATTTACCATTTCTATCATCTTTCAGAATGTAACATTTGCTTCCAAATATTCTGAAATAACCTACTTTCAGTGTGTATCCAAACCATAACTCATAAGGCGTCTTATTTGTGTCTTTCTTTAGTTGAACTTGGTTCAAGGTGTATATAGCAGTGCTAATAGATTCTCTCTGCTATATTTGTGTAACATATTTCTCAATCATCAATGTTTTGGTGCAATCAACTATAGATCGGTTCCTTCTTTCTACAATACCATTTTGTTGTGATGTCCTCAGTGAAGAAACTTGTCTTTTAATTCCATGCTCATTATAGAAGATAGTGAATTCATCATAAATAAACTCACCTCCTCTATCATATCTTAAGCATTTTAAGTCTTTCTTGGTTTCCCTTTCAAATTTTTCTTGACACCACTTAAATAATTTGAAAGATTCAAATTTCTCTTTCAAGAACATAACAATCATCATTATAGAGTAGTCATTAGCAAATAAAATGAAATACTTGTCACCATAATAAATATGAGTTCTCATAAGACCACATAATTCAGTATTTACCAGCTCCAAAATACTTTTAGAAGAATAGTATTTTCTTTTAAAACTAGATTTAGTCATCTTTCCTTTTTGACATTGATTGCACATAACATGATAAATTTTATTTAGACTTGGTAAACCTCTAATTGTTCTCTTCTTACTGATCTTAACCATATTATCAAGCTTCACATGACATAGTCTCTTATGCCACAACCATACACTTTCATTTCTAGCCAACAAACAAGAAGTTTCAGCATTGTCAAGATAGAATAAATTATCTTTGGATTGTCCACCAGTACTGACCATCTTTCTAGTTTCATCATAGATTTTCACCTTCTTACCTTAAAATGAAACTCGGTGACCTATTAAGTTTTTCTATAATCAATAGATTACAATTAAGTCCTTTCACCCAATATGCATTATCACATCTAACACTAGTAAATTTGGCCTCAAATTTCAACCAAGAATTGGTCAAAATTTTGACCGAAATTAGTCGAATTTATGACCAACATTGTCGTTGGTCTTTTTTTGTCAAATTTTCGACGTACTTATAATCAGTCAAAATTTTGACAAAAACATAGGTTAAAAATTTGACTGAGTCCATGATTCAAAATTGTCGTCATTTTTTTATAATGGTCAAAATTTTGACCAATTGTCGAACAAATTTCCACCTAAGATTGATCGAAATTTCTACTAGTGGCAGCAAAACTTTCCACCAAATGTTGGTCGAAATTTTGATGAAAACATCAAATGTTCGACCGAGATGCTATATGTTCGATGGATGAGATGGTCAAAATTTTGTTATTTTGGTCAAAATTTTGTTGGTCTAAATTTTGTTGTTTTGGTCTAAATTTCGAGCATCTTTTGGTGGAAATTTTTGGTGGCATTGGTCGAAATTTTGACCAATGCTATTTTTTTTAAAAAAAAAAAAAGTTACATACGTAAGGTGCATTTAGAGTTCTTTTCATTAACCTGTGATTCATGAGTAGTGGTTTACATGAACCCATCTCTCATGAGAATGAATGGAATAGTTAGCACTCATTGGCTCTAGGTGATGCTTATGAAGGTGAAGCACCGAGACTTCCCGGGAGGTCATCCATCACAGTAACACTCCAGCTCGAGCATGCTTAACTACGGAGTTTCCTCCATGGTTAAACCCACTCTACTGGCATCCTCATTTGCAAAACCTTCACCAAGTGTTATGCCTTATGAACCATTCATTAGAAAGCCCCTTAAGCTCGTCAATTAATAAGTAGGAGATATTTTCCACAACAAGTCAAATTGTGATATTGCTATCAAGATTCAACTGTGTAGTTTTTTGAGTCAAACTCATTGACCCATGATTCATGAGTAGTGGTTCACACGAACCCATCTCTCATGAGAATGAATGGAATACTTAGCACTCATTGGCTCTAGCTGATGCTCATAGAGGTGAAGCACCGGGACTTCCCGAGAGGTCACCCATCCCAGTACTACTCCAACTCAAGCACACTTAACTACGAAGTTTCCTCCATGGTTAAACCCACTCTGCTTGCATTCTCATTTGCAAAACCTTCACCAAGTGTTGTGCCTTAGGAACCATTGATTAGAAAGCCCCTTAAGCTCATCAACTGGTTTGTAAGGCACAACACTTGGTGAATGTTTTGCAAATGAGAATGCAAGCAGAGTGGGTTTAACCACGGAGGAAACTCTGTAGTTAAGTGCGCTCGAGTTGGAGTAGTACTAGAATGGGTGACCTCTCGGGAAGTCTCCGTGCTTCACCTTTGTGAGCATCAGCTAGAGCCAATGAGTGCTAAGTGTTCCATTCATTCTCATGAGAGATGGGTTCGTGTGAACCACTACTCACGAATCACGAGTCAATGAGTTTGACTCAAAAAACTACACAGTTGAATCTTGATAGCAATATCACAATTTGACTTGCTGTGGAAAATATCTCCTACTTATTAATTGATGAGCTTAAGTGGCTTTCTAATGAATGGTTCATAAGGCATAACACTTGGTGAAGGTTTTGCAAATGAGGATGCAAGCAGAGTGGGTTTAACCATGGAGGAAACTCCGTAGTTAAGCATGCTTGAGCTGAAGTGGTACTGGGATGGATGACCTCCCAGGAAGTCCCAGTGCTTCACCTCCATAAGCATCACCTAGAGCCAATGAGTGCTAACTGTTCCATTCATTCTCATGAGAGATCCATTTGATAAAGCTTGGTGAAACAACTTCAAACATTTTGAAGCATCTATTTTATTCTGTCACCCAAAAGGAAGATGGATTTCCCAATTCAGAAATTCCCAGCCACCATCTTTAATAAATTTATCTGGATCATCTGAAATGGTCTTCAAAATTGGCCACCAGTTCAAGTTCATTTTTCTTTCATAATACTTTATATCCATTGAGTTTAGCCATTCTTTGATGCCATCAAGAGAAGATTAAGGAATAACATCAATGCGGAGTACATCCTGCTTGAAGTCTTTGAAAACAATAGCCATATCAAATGCCTTTTGCTCAAGTCCTACTCTCTCAAGGTTAACTATCTCAATCTCACTAATGGTTATTACTAAGAAAGGCAATTCCACCAACTCTACCAAATAGTTTACGGTAGGAACAATAAAAGTAGAGGCTTTGAAAGGAACTCCATGAAAACCTAGCTCTCTAAATGGTATATCAAACTCCAGTTCAAAATCTTTTAGATGAGGCTGCTCCCATAGCTCTGTTACTCATTTAACAAACCCTTCAAACTCTCCATTGATTTGATTTTTCCTGTCCCTCTCTTGCTGCTCTTCCTCAATTTCATTGGGATCATACATGGACATTCTTGCCCCTCCTAAAGGTTGGACCATGTCCATTACTTCCACATAAAACTGGACATCCTTAGTCTTCTTAGTTCCCACCATAATATGGTTATGCAAATGAAAATGAAGCAAAGTAATCATCTCCTTCTCTACTAGCTGGAAGAATGCATGTTTAATATTTTGATACATGATATCAGCTCTCTCTTCTGCTCTCATGGTTGAATACCGAAATCCATTATAGTGGGCCTCCAGAGTTCTAGTCATCTTTCTTCCTCTTCCACCAAATTCTGGCCCGATCCACAAGTCTGCCAACCTAATTGGCTTTGTTTTTGAAAGCTGAAGTTTCTTCTGAGTCACCAGTGTAGGTCTCTCTACCTTTTCAGACTCTGTCATAGCTACAGACCATCTGTGGGATTTGATCATTTGTACCACTTGGTTGATGATGCAGGGGCATCCAGCAGGGCACTTGAGCCCAGGAGTGGAATGGCATTCAGAGATGTTCAATTGCAATGTTAGACTCAATATTCAAAGTAAAATTCATAATCAATTCTAAAGGTCATTGTAATGTAATAAGGAATAATTCAGTATGTAAGCAAGATATGGACGTACAAAAAAAACCAGTGAGCTATTTAACAAATCCCCAAAAGAAATCGATATCAAGAATGTAGCGAAAAAGATGTGAGTAGAATGGAAAAAGATGTGAGATGCATGA
Source organism: Chamaecyparis obtusa (assembly GCA_027943335.1). Taxonomy (NCBI): domain Eukaryota; kingdom Viridiplantae; phylum Streptophyta; class Pinopsida; order Cupressales; family Cupressaceae; genus Chamaecyparis; species Chamaecyparis obtusa. The sequence continues at coordinate 47,074 of BSBK01010779.1, read as the reverse complement.
ACATCAAAGATTAATATGGCTAGAAGATAGAAGCAATGAACTGTTCATGGGTTCCAAGCACTTAAAAAATGTGGAGTTCAGTCAGTCTATAGTAGCAAGCTAAAAAAATTCTTTCAAGTCATTGATTCAGTTTGCCATGTTTATTGACCTCAAATTTGGTCTTTTCATTAACCTGTGATTCATGAGTAGTGGTTTACATGAACCCATCTCTCATGAGAATGAATGGAACAGTTAGCACTCATTGGCTCTAGGTGATGCTTACGGAGGTGAAGCACCGAGACTTCCCGGGAGGTCATCCATCCTAGTACCACTCCAGCTTGAGCACGTTTAACTACGGAGTTTCCTCCATGCTTAAACCCACTCTGCTTGCATCCTCATTTGCAAAACCTTCACCAAGTGTTATGCCTTATGAACCATTCATTAGAAAGCCCCTTAAGCTCATCAATTAATAAGTAGGAGATATTTTCCATAGCAAGTCAAATTGTGATATTGCTATCAACATTCAACTGTGTAGTTTTTTGAGTCAAACTCATTGACCTGTGATTCATGAGTAGTGGTTGACATGAACCCATCTCTCATGAGAATGAATGGAACACTTAGCACTCATTGGTTCTTGTTGATGCTCACAAAGGTGAAGCACTGGGACTTCCCTAGAGGTCACCCATCCCAGTACTACTCCAACTCGAGTGCACTTAACTACGGAGTTTCCTCCATGGTTAAACCCACTCTTCTTGCATTCTCATTTGCAAAACCTTCACCAAGTGTTGTGCCTTATGAACCATTGATTAGAAAGCCCCTTAAGCTCATCAACTGTTTCATAAGGGGCAACACTTGGTGAAAGTTTTGCAAATGAGAATGCAAGTAGAGTGGGTTTAACTAGGGAGGAAACTCCATAGTTAAGTGTGCTCGAGTTGGAGTAGTACTGGAATGGGTGACCTCTCGGGAAGTCCCAGTGCTTCACCTCTGTGAGCATCACCTAGAGCCAATGAGTGCTAAGTGTTCCATTCATTCTCATGAGAGATGGGTTCATGTGAACCAGAGTATCAAAACCCATGGTGAGTCAGGTGAGTTATCCTGACTCACGGGTCGAGCCATGGCTCGTGGGTTTTGGTGATCTGGCTGAGTCATGGGCTGAGTTATGGGGCATGACCCGCGTGACTCGCCGAGTCAGCGGGTCATGGCCATAACTCATGGGTCCATGCCTCATGACCCACGCCGCGGTAGGCCCGAGCCATAGACTTGTCAACAACAGTGATATACATGTTGTTGAAGGATGAGAAAAATTGTAAAAATCACTTAGAACAAGACAATAATCTGCTATTTCAAGAAGGAAGACTGTGCCAATGATGTAGTCATAATAACAATGATATGAGCAATAATCCACAAATGAGAGCAGCAAACAAAAGGATGTAGAAGATAGTATGCTGGAGGACAGTGGCTTTCATTTTTATGACAGTGATCAGAAATGGAGAAATGCAGAAGAATATCGGTGAAAATCATGACTGTTATGAGAGGACATGATAATTAACAAACAGTCACATCAATGTCTAAGGACATTGATCATCTTCATGAATCTCTAATGATAGTAGGCTTCATGAATTTCTGATGACAGTAGTCTTCAGTGAGTGTTCAAGGACTGTGTTCAAAGAAAGAAGACAGCAAACAGAAGAATGAATCCTAAAGCAGTCATTAGTCATGAAAAGTCACTGATAAAAGATGATTAAAAGAAGTGTTTTGCAATGTGATAGCAGTGAAAAGAAAATCGATCAGAGTAGTGATGTATAGCAGTGATTACATGATGAAACAATGACATATACTATTAGAAACAGTGACATTCACTGTTAGAGCAGTCACAATAAGGATCAGAACAGTAAGTAAATGATAGGTCATGAAGAGCAGTCCAAGGAATGTCAAAAAAGTTAGCCAATGAATAAATAAGAAGAATCATAAAGAAATGAGAATAGCTAACGATGTATCACAAGAATATCAGTTAGAACAGCCATGATTCATCAATGAGCATTCATGAGTTGTTAAAGGGAACAGTAGGACAAACGCCTTGGGACAATGAAGATTGAAATGCTAAGAATCAATGATCCACAAGATTCAAATTGGAGAGATGGAATGAAGATAGTGAATGTAATGGAAAAAATAGTGATCAAATTGCCTTGGTTATTGATTGAATCTACACATTTGGATATCTATATATATTGAACTAGAAAATAAGAAAAGACGTGACTGTTCACATTAGAAATGACATGTTAGTTCATAATGAAGTGACGTGACTGTTCATAACAATTACCATTCATTCCCTTCATTATCGATTATACTTTGTTCTCTTCACCATATCCTTTAGATGTTATTTGACCTTTAGATGTGATGTGATGTGTTTTTAAGCTTTATTCAATAATGGGTGCCTGAAACAAGTTTTAAATTTTAAGAAATCTCTATTTTTTTTTTTTGCCGAGTCATAGCTGAGTCGTTGCCAAGTCATCGGTGAGTCACGGGTCGAGTCGGCCTTGCTAAGTCTGAGTTTTGATTCTTTGGTGTGAACCACTACTCATGAATCATGGGTCAATGAGTTTGACTCAAAAAACTACATAGTTGAATCTTGATAGCAATATCACAATTTGACTTGCTATGGAAAATATCTCCTACTTATTAATTGATGAGCTTAAGGGGCTTTCTAATGAATGGTTCATAAGGCATAACACTTGGTGAAGGTTTTGCAAATGAGGATGCAAGCAGAGTGGGTTTAACCATGGAGGAAACTCCGTAGTTAAGCGTGCTCGAGCTGGAGTGGTACTGGGATGGATGACCTCCCGGGAAGTCCCGGTGCTTCACCTCCATAAGCATCACCTAGAGCCAATGAGTGGTAACTGTTCCATTCATTCTCATGAGAGATGGGTTCATGTAAACCACTACTCATGAATCACAGGTTAATGAAAAGAACTCTGAATTTCTGAATTGGGAAATCCATCTTCCATTTGGGTGACAGAATCCAATAGATGCTTCAAAATGTTTGAAGTTCTTTCACCAAGCTTTATCAAATGGATCTCTCATGAGAATGAATGGAACAATTAGCACTCATTGGCTCTAGGTGATGCTTATGGAGGTGAAGCACCAGGACTTCCTGGGAGGTCATCCATCCCAGTACCACTCCATCTCGAGCACGCTTAACTATGAAGTTTCCTCCATGGTTAAACCCACTCTGCTTGTATCCTCATTTGCAAAACCTTCACCAAGTGTTATGCCTTATGAACCATTCATTAGAAAGCCCCTTAAGCTCGTCAATTAATAAGTAGGAGATATTTTCCTCAGCAAGTCAAATTGTGATATTGCTATCAAGATTCAACTATGTAGTTTTTTGAGTCAAACTCATTGACCCATGATTCATGAGTAGTGGTTCACATGAACCCATCTCTCATGAGAATGAATGGAACACTTAGCACTCATTAGCTCTAGCTGATGCTCACAAAGGTGAAGCACCGGGACTTCCCAAGAGGTCACCCATCACAGTACTACTCCAACTCGAGTGCACTTAACTATAAAGTTTCCTCCATGGTTAAACCCACTCTGCTTGCATTCTCATTTTCAAAACCTTCACCAAGTGTTTTGCCTTATGAACCATCGATTAGAAAGCCCCTTAAGCTCATCAATTGGTTCGTAAGGCACAACACTTGGTGAAGATTTTGCAAATGAGGATGCAAGCAGAGTGGGTTTAACCAGGGAGGAAACTCCATAGTTAAGTGCGCTCGAGTTGGAGTAGTACTGGGATGGATGACCTCCCAGGAAGTCCCGGTGCTTCACCTCCATAAGAATCACCTAGAGCCAATGAGTGCTAACTGTTCCATTCATTCTCATGAGAGATCCATTTGATAAAGCTTGGTGAAAGAACTTCAAAAATTTTGAAGCATCTATTGGATTCTGTCACCCAAATGGAAGATGGATTTCCCAATTCAGAAATTCCTAGCCACCATCTTCAATAAATTTATCTGGATCATCTGTAATGGTCTTCAAAATTGGCCACCAGTTCAAGTTCATTCTGCTTTCATAATACTTTATATCCACTGAGTTTAGCCATTCTTTGATGCCATCAAGAGAAGATTAAGGAATAACATCAATGCAGAGTACATCCCACTTGAAGTCTTTGAAAACAATAGCCATATCAAATGCCTTTTGCCCAAGTCCTACTCTCTCAAGGTTAACTATCTCAATCTCACTAATGGTTATTACTAAGAAAGGAAATTCCACCAACTCTACCAAATAGTTTACAGTAGGAACAATAAAAGTAGAGGCTTTGGAAGGAACTCCATGAAAACCTAGCTCTCTAAATGGTATATCAAACTCCAGTTCAAAATCTTTTAGATGAGGCTGCTCCCATAGCTCTGTTACTCGTTTAACAAACCCTTCAAACTCTCCATTGATTTTATTTTTCATGTGCCTCTCTTGCTGCTCTTCCTCAATTTCATCGGGATCATACATGGACCTTCTTGCCCCTCCTAAAGTTTGGACCACGTCCATTACTTCCACATAAAACTGGACATCCTTAGTCTTCTTAGTTCCCACCATAATATGGTTATGCAAATGAAAATGAAGCAAAGTAATCATCTCCTTCTCTATTGGCTGGAAGAATGCATGTTTTATATTTTGATACATGATATCAGCTCTCTCTTCTGCTCTCATGGTTGAATACCGAAATCCATTATAGTGGGCCTCCAGAGTTCTAGTCATCTTTCTTTCTCTTCCACCAAATGTCGACCCGATCCACAAGTCTGCCAACCTAATTGGCTTTGTTTTTGAAAGCTGAAGTTTCTTCTGAGTCACTAGTGTAGGTCTCTCTACCTTTTCAGACTCTGTCATAGCTACAGGCCATCTATGGGATTTGATTATTTGTACCACTTGGTTGATGATGCAGGGGCATCCAGCAGGGCACCTGAGCCCAGGAGTGGAATGGCATTTAGAGATGTTCAATTGCAATGTTAGACTCAATATTCAAAGCAAAATTCATAATCAAGTCTAAAGGTCATTGTAATGTAATAAGGAATAATGCTATAAAAGCAATGTAATAAGTGAAAATCCCATGTAATGAGTCAAAATGTCATGTAATGGTCATATAGGGTTAAGGTCTAAGTGGTTTTAGGTTTATAGGCATTAAATGGGTCCTTGACAAAGAATAGTCTCAATGACAGAGACAAAGGATCAGTCTTCAAAAAAGGAGCATTGATTGAGGATACATTACCTTGAGACTGAGATCTTCAAAAGGTTGCAGTCAAATGGAAGATTACAGTCTCAAAGGAATATAGGAGAAATGTTTGGAGACAAAACAGTGAGAGAGGCTTTACTCAAAAAATGCATCCAAGAAGGTGAGTACCTGGAAGATGGTTTGCTTCAGGGAAGTTAGAATTCTATTTCCTCAGTTTGATTGTTACAGTAGAGGATAGAGAGCAGCTGTTACAGGGTTCTTTGCTCTTGAGTAATTTGAACCTCAAAGGTAGAGCTCTTCTCATCTCTTTAACATTACAAGTGGCTGTTTAAAGAATATTTCTAGGTTTGGATGGTCCATAGTAAAATTTCCCAAAGAGTGTATCGAGTCTTCCCACATAACATTTTAAGCTTGATGGGAACATAGGCCAAAAAAAAGTTTCTAATTAGATTTTAACAAAATTTTAGCCCTTCCATTATATTCATATTATTTAACATCTTCATAATCACCACTGTAGCTTTCAAGGTGATTCATCAAATTAAAAACAAAGCCTCCATGGCTTCTTACAACCTTTGAGTATTGTAAACTATAAGTAATATTCAGTAGAGAAATATAGCGAGGTAAGTAAGGACATTCTTCATTATAAGAATGAAATGATAGACAAGGGTAACTCTCAGGTTTAGTCTTTAACCATGCAAACTATAATTGTAGAGACCGGCCTGGTTATTACCGTTGACATTCAATTATCTATTGAGCTTACGAGCTTGGAGAAGAGAACTGCAAACTGCAACACCCTCACCAACTGTAAGAAACAACCAATTTGGTCACATAATTTTAGTGAACTTTTCCTTTTGAAGATTCTCCATGAGATCTGACCCAGGGTTGCTCAATGCAAGCTAAAGATCATGTATACTCCTTGTTAGTATAATTCACATTGTTTACAATACAAAATAGATTTTTGTTAAATTTTGTTATAACATAAAGATAGTCACACTTATTTAAAACTTTTAAGCTTGGTGAGAACTTGGATTTTTATTGATTTATATGTAGGTTCTAGGCCAGTAATGAAACAGTACGCAATTTAAAAAGGTCAAAGTTTAGAGTTTACTGTTTAAACCAAAATTCTATGAAGTGTTGATATAGTTGACATGTTTTATACAAAGTACATACTGCTGAACACGTTTAAACAACACATTCTAAGCTTTCACTTCTTTGGTTGATTTATTAGGAATGCTTTTACTTAATTCAATAAGACCCACTTATTAAATTTATTAGGAATGCTATTACTTAATTCAATAATACCCACTTATTAAATGATTTTAGATGAATGACATAAACAAATCAAAACTTAAAATAAATTGTTTAAACCAAAATAATATTTTGTTCAAACCAAAATTATGATAATAGTTACCTGAAGGCCTTTCAGTTCAATTATTCTCTTGAGCTCTTTGAGCATTTTGATTCCACTGGTGTCAACAGTGGTTACAGCTGCATAAGCAAAAAAAGAGAATGAAAAGCAGCACCAAAGTACAATACAAACCAAACCTGCTGGAGTTTGACCATATACAGCTGTATATCTAAATCCCAGAATAAAGGAAATAGGAATGGTTGTATATGATAAAATTAGGGTGCATTTATTCCATTTTATTCTGCTCCATAGTTTTGTTACTAGAAAACCGATTACAAGTGAAGGGAAATCCTTTTACAAAAAAGAAATGATGCATCAAATATGTAAGCTTTCAGAACTTATGGCCCATATCTATAATAACATACTACAAAGTGTCTTCCTTCAGCTTGGCAAGATGCTCCTCTTCATCCATTATCCATCTCATTATCCTGCGTACATTGTAAAATTTATTAAGGTCCCCAATAAACAATCCATGTAATGAAGACTGTGGATTAGAGATGTGTCAAAGTAGAAGAGCTTAGAAGAGAAGGGTTATGGTGAATGGGTGCTCATGACATTGCTATTGCTTGGATTACTCAAAACATCAAATAACAAATAATATATAAAGTTATAAACTGTTAAGGGGAGAGAGAACAGTAGTCGTATGGACTATCTTCTTCAATATCAAATACCATCATGCAATTCATTAAAATATTATGCTTAACATAATATATTCTAAAAATGACATTTTTGAAATTGTACCAAAACTTAATCTAAAAATGACTACTATTCAAAAGATGAGTTATTCGAAAGATGGGTTATTTGAAAGACGGGTTATAAATAATTGAATCAAGCATGACTACATTTAGGAAGCTACATGATTGAATTTAGGAAGCTGACCCTACACATAGGACATTCATTATGTCTATTGAAAAATAAGCTTTTAAAATAAACATAGACAAATCACCTTTCTCTTAAGTAGCTTGAATTTGAAAAATAGATTCAAGCTACAATGCTTTGAATTCAATAAAAACTTAGAATTAAATAATATTTTGTAGCTTAGCAATTTAGGAGTGCTGGAGTGATTACCAGTTGTGATGTAGCAAGATGTGCATGAACCTTCAATGTTCATCATGTCAATGGAAATCATCTCTTTATTGCCATCAATATTGTAGTTCTTGAACAGTGCAAAAGTTCTACCAACTGCTATTCCTTCCTGTATGGGAATAATTCAAATCAACTAGAGGTAATAAATTACTAGCCAATGAACATAATTATAAATCTTTGATTAGCTGATCTTTTAAACTTTTTTCTTGCAAATTCCACCTTTTAAGGGAAAACACAAAATTGTTAGATATAGCCACTAAAAGAAAAGACCGGAATGAAAGGAAAAATACTGTACCAATTAATGATATGAAAAAAAAATAGTGGGATAAACTTAGTTCACTTATGATGTTCCACCTTTTACGTATGGTGGGCCCGAATATATGCAATGTTAGGTCATAAAGTTTCTTATAAAACATATCATTTCCTGCAAAAAATGTCATGGGATAATCAATCCAAAACTTGTTATTAATAGGTAAATGCATATTACAATATAAAAAATAATTATTTAAAGTACCTGGAATCTGAGGACATTTTATAGGCATTGATTCATTATTGTCAATCAATAATGACATCTGCATCGCACCCGTGCTAGTAACATGGGTAGATCCAAGAAATGGTGGTGAATTATCACCAATACATGCAGATTAATCAGTATCTAGTGTACCAAGCGGTACCACTGGGGTATCTCCTGCTCCAAAAAAATAATCCACTATGTGATGCACCCAAGATTAAAGTACACCAGATACTGATCAATCTACATGCATTGGTGATACCCACTTGATGTCGCCTTTGGTCTCATCATCATAAGAACATGACCCCCCATTAGCAAGGAAATATTGCATGCGTTTGTCAAATTTTTTTCTAATCTTTTGCCACATCAACCTGCACTAAGTGGTCAACAACAAGATCCATAGGTGCCTGCAATCATAAAGTTGATAAATACTAATAGTTGGCGTCAAGAAGAAAAATACCATAAACAATAGCATTTCAAAAATGACTAAGAAATATATATCTGATCTAGAATTTAAAGTAATAAAGATAGAAAGAGCAGAGATAAAGCAATCGTGATTAAATAGTAATCTTCAAAAACCTATGTTGTTAATCTTTCCATCATACAATGTATTAGGATTTATTGAAGAATATAAACACACAAAAAAATTGACAAGAAAATAATGTAGCACATAGACTTAGAGTCCCTAAATCTTCAACAAAATATGGAATGCAAAGCCAACACAATGAATTTCCATTTCTCAAGCATAAGAAATTCAAGCTTATTTCTCATGGAACAGCACAAGACAGAAACAAAGATGTATAGGAAAACACAGTGTGGTATCAATGTACTAATCTACCCCATAGGCACAAAAGAGACATACTAAAATACACCCATAGTTCAATTATTAAGTGTTATTTTTATCTTTTCAAATATTTGAAAAATGTATGGCTATCAAATACAAAGCTTTATGCTCAATAAATAAAAGGTAAGGTTTTGAACATGTAGATCCACTTGTTATCTGAGGTTCGAATACATCGTAAACTCAAGCAAATTAAACTGGAACTCTTGGAGGGGAATTGGATTTCTATTTCAGCACAAAATAGAAACGTGATGAGAAATGATGAAAATGTTTTATTTTTCATTAAGCATAAGATATAGAAACTAAAGAAAAAGTGCCACCATTTTATACTAAAATGAACTAAAATAGTCTTTCAAAATATGAAGGCAACAACAATACTTACAGATAGGGACCATAAATCTTTACTTGATGAATATGGGTATCCCATCCATTTTGATGATTAGACAATACAGCAAGCTGCAACATAAATGTTTGCACAAATACATCCTTGAAATGAATTAACAAAGGAAAATCTGTAAGTCTAAGAAGAATGGAAAATGTTTAATTAAACAAGATCACCATCACGAAAATCTGTAAGTCTAAGAAGAATGGAAAATGTTTAATTAAACTAGAGATGCTACCAATCTCTCTTGGAATCTAACCAATGAAAATAGAGTCGTACAAGCTTAAATGCCTTAAATTGTTGAGCTTGTGAAAGTGTGATGGGATGGCAAGAGGAGGGAAGAAGGCATTGTGACTGAGGTCCAAGTGCTCTAGATAGTGCAGTTGGAATAGTCTCCCATGAAGTTGCCTCCACGTCATGAATGGATAGATTATCTGATCTTGTATGGTACCTCTTGTCTTGGCTCTAGCAATGGCTGTGCTGGTTTCAAAAATTCTAATTTAGAAATGTATAATTCTATTAAAATAAAAGCATTAAAAATTTGACTATTTCCAAGAAAACATAGATTGAAATGAATGTTGAAAACCATACCAGAAATATGAAGTATGTTTCTGTCGTACTTCTTTGTCGTATGAGGTGAGTTTAAAACTCATATCAAGCTGAAGAATCTCAAGCATAGAGTAACAAAAAGGAATGATAATAAGACACCTGAATGTGAATCTAGATCACAAAATCCTCCATATGCACCACCGCTAACACGTACACAATCCCACAACCATGTATTTCTTTGTATCATAATGATCTAATGCAGGAGAATAGAGAAGCTTGGTGAAGGAGCAGTGTTGGATGATAATTTGTTGATGGAGGTTAAGCCTGAACAGACACTAGTCATGTTGAAAGTTGGTTTCTTCATGATTGAAGAGGTTTGGTGATGGATTACCTATAAGGGGGTCTATAGTGAGGTGTTTACACAATTAGTTTGGCCTGGAGTTGATGGGAGGGGTCCTTTTGATCAAACCCTCATGGTATGTCCCTAAAAGAAAGGGTTTGGTGGAAAACGAGTTAAGTGAAGGGTGGAGACTTGGTGAGTTGGAAATGTGTCATTTCTCAACCTCTAGAATGACTGTTTCAGCCTTTTGAGTCTTGGGAGCAAGTGGAGTTAGGGGTTTCTATGTAAAAGTGGAGAATTAGGCCTGGTGAGGATAGGCTAGGGGTATTGGATCTTGGGTATGGTCCAAAGGAGTATAGGTTGAATCTTTCAAAGGATTTAAAGAGCCCAAATGGGTATTTAGATAATATTTGAGTTTACTTAGTTGTTTGGGGAAAGTAAGAGGAAAAGTCAATTTAATGACTGGTGAGGGCTACAAGCTTCAAGGACTGATTGTGTGTGTTGGATAGAAGATGGGTTTTCAAAATCAAATGGGTTGTGGGAATATGGTGGATAGGTCATAAAAAGATGTTTTGTGAATTTAAAATGAAGGTTGGATTCTTGTGTGAAGGTTTGGTGTTTGAGAGAAACTAGGTACACTTGGGAGTCAAGGCATTGAGGGATATTGAGGTAAAGAAGCAATTACAAAGTGGAGTGGATTTGTTGTCTGAGGTAATCAATATGGATGCCACACACCAGCTCTACATCAGGTTGTAAGAAAAGTGGGCTTAACGTTGGAGGAACCTTTGTAGTAAAGAGCACTTGAACTAGAATAATATTGGGATGAGTGACCTGCTGGGAAGTAGCGTTGTCTAAAATGAATCAAGGCAGTGAACCTGTTGTAGAGGAGTGTTTGGTTGATATCCTAAAGTCAAGAACTTCTTATTTATCCTCGAGTTGAACTCTAGTTCCTTGAGTGGATTCCAAGACATTGTTGAATCCTCGAGTTGAACAGGGTTCCTTAAGGGGATATTAGAAGGCTCTGCATCAAAAACTCTAAGCTTGTCTTTAAAATTTGAGCTTCACTTGGTTTCGAGAATAGTTTAATATTCTCTACTAAACAAGGCCAACCACATGAAGGTGGAAGCTCATTTGGCCCCTCCCCCCCCCCCCCCCTAACATCACTCTAAATTCCCCATTAACATTTAATAACATTCATTCATTCATTCATTCATCCGACATTTTTGAAATATAACATTCAATCATTATAATCACATGATAACATTCATTAACACATAAAATTCATTAACACACAACATTCATAAATAATTAATTAACACATAATTCATTAACACACAACATTCACGAATAATTCATTAACACATATTAACACACATCATTCATCAACATTACTAGTACAAAATTACATCCATTAAGACAAAGTTCTTTCATTAGCAATAAATGTTAATTACAATCATTTCTTTTTGGGTTTCTTGCTATTTTTTTTAATCATATAATTTCTAAGAGGAAGATCAATGTCCTCATCATTCCCCTCCTCTATTGAGTCTAATCCCAATGTGTGTCTCCTCCTCATCTGTTCAGGAATAGGAGGCCGCTGCGCTGAAGGGGGGTCTGCTGCAATAACTACTTCATGAGTTAAATTCACACTTTTATATTATTGAATTACAAGTATTTATGTAAGTAAAAGAACTATAAATCAAAAAATTAATTTAAAAGAACAAAACATAGATTTTCTTTACCTGAATGTGCCACATGATCTACATGGTGATCAGTCTGAACATCCTCCGGCACTCGTTCAACATGACCTGATTCTGTATCCTCTAAAATATACACAAAAATGTTACACCAAGTTCAATTTAAGATGTTAAATTATATTAATAATTACATAATTAGTTTGAAATAGAAAATGAGCACCTCCTTGGACAGTATGATCCACATCGGCGGCTTCATGATGCGGCACTGTAGGCTGCATTGCAATGTAATGGACATTATTATCAAATTGATTGTTGCTCAAGTATTCAATTTCTAATATATTTTTTGGCATATTTACCTGTGCACATGATGCAGGAGACTCTTCGGTTGGGCCAGTGGAAGCTTGCCATAGGTGTTCAGCCACGCCTTGATAGCCTTCCTTGAAGGCAATTTTTTTGTGTTCTTCCGTGGCCTCTAAATTAAAATCAGAGCCCTGCATTTTTTGATTAAACAAAATTATTTGCATTTTATAAATAATTTTTCTCTGCAATTCATTTATTGCTACTTATAATGCGAGCTTTAATTTTCAAATATCCGTCAGCGCCAAGTCTGTGTTGCCCAATCTTTTCCAGCCTAGCCTTTGTTGCCTTTGAAGTGTCCTGCAACCTATGAAAAGTTTGAAAAAATGGTTATAAAAACATGTATATGGAATAACAAATGAAACTTTGAAATGCTGAACACATTGCCTTCAATGGTGAAAATGTCTAAAACATCATACCAAGATATTATATTGAAAAATGATGATTGCATTCAAAATTTAATTATCATCTCAAAAGTCCATGCCAAACACCTTATCACTAGTAGTTAATACTATTGCATACCTTCTCGCATTTGTTGGCGAAACTCCTTTTTGAGTGTCTGCTTTCTCCTTTGCATCTAAAATAAATTCACTCCAATCCCTCACTGAAATAAAGGGAGGACGCTCGTACTTTGGGTTCTGGATGAGACTCTTTCTATATTGGTCCCTCACAGTCTTAAGATGTTTGCAAGCTCTTTCCAAAATTTTCTTCTCATCAAAAATATTATTGCCAAACTCATGCTGTAAATCTTTGATGAGCTGATCTTGTAAACTTTTTTCTTGCAAATTCCACCTTTTAAGGAAAAACACAAAATTGTTAGATATAGCCACTAAAATAAAAGACCGGAATGAAAGGAAAAATACTGTACCAATTAATGATATGAAAAAAAAATAGTGGGATAAACTTAGTTCACTTATGATGTTCCACCTTTTACGTATGGTGGGCCCGAATATATGCAATGTTAGGTCATAAAGTATCTTATAAAACATATCATTTCCTACAAAAAATGTCATGGGATAATCAATCCAAAACTTGTTATGAATAGGTAAATGCATATTACAATATAAAAAATAATTATTTAAAGTACCTAGAATCTGAGGACATTTTATAGGTATTGATTCATTATTGTCAATCAATAATGACGTCTGCGTCGCACCCATGCTAGTAACACGGGTAGATCCAGGAAATGGTGGTGAATTTTCACCAATACATGCAAATTGATCGGTAGCAGGTGTACCAAGTGGTGCCACCGGGGTATCTCCTGCTCCAAAAAAATAATCCACTATGTGATGCACCCAAGATTAAAGTACAAATTATGAAATCATAATTAGCACAAAACCAAATATAGTAAAACAATGATTTACCAGATGCCATAGCCCTTGAAGGCATTGATGTTTGCATGGCCCTTATGGCCGACATTGCACTTGACAATCTTCTATGGGCAACCTGGCTAGTAGGACTCTCCTGCAATTGAGGACCTGAACAATACATTGTTAGCAAAGACATTTTCAAATAATAAAACTAAGAGTTAACTTGAGAAGTTTTTGAATGTTCCAAAGAAAAAATTCCTTGTAACTTACCAACTAAAGGATTATTTTACTTGAGGCAGCCAGAGGTCTACTAGTACTGGCCTCATCTGCACATTGTCCTTGATCAGGTACTAGAGATTCCATAAAATCCTACAACAAGAACACATATTACATATATTTTACTTCACAACATAAAAGAGTATAAAATATTAACCTTTATTGAAATTTTGTTATAACTAAAGATTCATTACTGCTTACTTGATACCGATGTCTAAGTGCTTTCAATTTAGTTAGCCTCCTGAGCATCTCCTCACTTGGATTTCTTTCATACAAAATGTTAATTATATCTTTATTGATTTGTTTCATTTTTTTCTTTACCATGATTATAACATTAGGAAAATCTACAAAAAGATCATCATCATTAGGGGTAGCTATTGCCTCTACTGTCGAGGGTGCTTTTCCCTTATCCTGAACATCAAATTGTGATAGGAATATCAGTAAAACTATCATAAAAACTCCAAAGCCATAAATAAAATAACGTAATAATATAACATTTTTCAACTATCTAATTTGTACAATTTTAATAAGGTTTACCTTTGCTAAAGAACAAGTGGGAGGAGCATCCTCGTGGCCTCTATCATGTGCAGGATCCATATCATCCTGTGACAAAGATTAAATATAAAAACTTTAGCAAACTAAAAGCAATAGACTTAGCAAAAAAAAACTTATTAATAAAATAGTATATAGTACTTACCACCCCCATGATAGTAACTTTGTTTGTATCTATGCGATTTAAATGATAATCTATTAGCAGTTCTTCCCCTGCACTTATTGATTTAATTGCACATACAAAAACTTGATTCCCCTCGCACGCCTCAAATATGCAATTGGGTTGCTTATTAGTTGATGAAGGTTGCGTACTATTTATAAAACCCACAATATTACCTATTGCTTTTGGTCTCCCATCAATGTACATTGCAAATCTTTTACTTTGATCATTTTCTTTCCTTTGTATATAATTAGCTGATAGTGCATACCTACGCATACTTTTTTTATATTGAACAATCTGCATCCAATCATTGTAATTGTAACACAGACCGACATACTCGAACAATTCAACAACTCTATTGTAATATACCTTTATCCCATCCATGGAAAATAGGCCCAAACCATGTAATGAGGATGGAGAAATGCGATATATCCTCTCATTAACACAAAAACCAGTATTAATTGGAGGTAGCTCATTGGGTACCCATTCTTTCTCAATGTGTGTGTACCGAAAGGGAACCTTGATGTCACCTTTGGTCTCATCATCATAAGAAAATGACCCCCCATTAGCAAGGAAATATTGCATGTGTTTGTCAAATTTTTTTCTAATCTTTTGACCTCTAGTTGATCTCCCTGTTTTAGCCGTACTACATGTAGAACTTTCATCTAGCATTCCCTCATTTCCCTCATTCGATGTAGATAGATCTGACAAGTACCTATTTGGTGGGTGCTGCAATCCATCAAATGAGATATTTCCATGTCAATATATATAGAATAATCAAGTCGTGACCCATACGTACAGTTCTTCTTTGTCTATAAAAGAGAGATATAAAATGTACTAGGTTGAAAGTGATTATATATTATATTTCTATATGGTTCTTTGTCTATATATACATTATATGATTATATAATATGTCTATTTATAACATACATGCTCAGTGATAAACAAGAAGAATATAAGAAAATTATGTCTATATATTGACTTATACCTGCCGATCCATGTCACTGTGCACGATCCATGCCAAAGGGGTCAAATTTACTGCATATGTTAATCATTTATCTTAAGTTAGCTAAATATTACATGATACGTATGCTACAAATAACTTAGAAGATAACATGAACAATATGCAACATCGTAAACATGAACAAATTTACCTTATGTATGGAATGCAAGATCGTCAATAGAAGGCCGGGGTGACAATGTCTATAGTCAATTGCCTGTTTGCAAAAAGGGTGATAATCAAACACAAATATACATGTATCAACAACAATTAATTAAGCATCGTAAACAAAAAATTGGTAATTATAAATCACATATGTCGTAATCATTAGAATTGAATAGAATAAATATGTAACCATTACAATTTAAAGAAAAACATAAATATGTAATCATTAGAATTGAACACAATAAATATGTAACCATTTCAATTATGTCATTGATCATCATCATCATCATCATCATCATCGCCATCGCCATCGCCATCATCGCCATCATCAACAACATCACCGCAATCATCATCGCCATGATCACCATCACCATCGTCATCACCATCATCATCATCATCATCATCATGATTATCATCATCATCATCATCATCATCATCATCATCATCATCATCATCATCATCATCATCATCATCATCATCATCATCATCATCATCTGCTTCCATAACATTATACTTTATCGGCCTTCCTCTTGGATCATGTCTAACAACAAATGACCAACCCTGTTTATGTGGAACCTCTGAGTAAAAAACTTGCTCACACTGGCTTGGAAGAACATAGGGCTCATCTCCAACTGGCTCAAATGACCTTGTATTAATCATTGTAAATCCATTATCATGTTGAATAACAGTTCTATCTGGATCATTTTGATTCAGTCGTAGCCTATACCATTTGATGACAAATAGAACTAATTTGAAGGAGTTAAAGTCACACTCAATTATATCATCTAAGATGCCATAGTATTGATTTTGAGATTGTTGAGGATGTAGGTCATTTCTAGATGATATATTGGTGACCTCGAAAACTGCACTTATCCTAGAATCACAAGTTTTCTTTTTATCATCCAACTTTTTTATACGAAATTTGTGGCCATGATAGTACATAGCTTTGTGGTGCTTGACCTGCAATTTTTAAAGTGTGTAAATCATTTGTATCATGAGTTGATATGAAACATACGAGTCATGATCATTAATAAATTTGTACATACCTGTGCACCTCTTAAACCATGTGCTAGATCAATTACCATTCGAGTAACATTGGGATCTCCATTATGATGAGCTTCTCTAACCATTGAAGCAACACCTTCCCATGTTAATGAGAAACCATTTTGTTGACATCGTTCAATCCATACCATCATCCAATCAAGATTTTTTGCAATATACAAATGTATTACATCCCATTCTCGACGAGCTGTATCAAAAACATCTTAGATTTATTACATCCGACTCTCGACCAGATTTATAAGAATTAATTAACTACAATAACATCTTAGATTTACCTCTCACTTTCCTCAATCTACCTTTTCCCATCAAGTGCTCCCCTTCAAATTTGTTAATGGAGTTGGGATCCCAAATACGATCTACATGGATCTTTGCTGCAAACTTAGGAAGATATTCACTAATGTACACCATGGTTTGGTATACCATATATCCCTCTACCATAGAACCCTCAGGATGTGCTCTCTGTCAAACCAAGTCTTTCAAAAATTTCAAGTGCCTCTCAACCATCCACATTGACCTAGTTGGTACAGGTCCGCACAATTCAATCTCCTCAACTTGATGTAAGAGGTAATGTTCTTGTGCATTGAAAAAAGTTGAAGGTAGACAGTTTTTCATTTCACACATAAGAAGAGAAATTTTTCTCTTCCAGTATTTTATATCTTCTTTATTGATTTCTTTAGATGACAACCACCTCATGTATTTTCCAAGATCATATATAACTTGTTTGACACCGTTGGCAAAGTGGTGTGGGAGAGATAGAGGTAGAACATACTGCAATATTTGTAAAATGATCTCATCAATATTTTATAAAAGAATGCAATGAAAACCACATGTAGTATACAAATATATAGTGAATACAAAGTAATATGAATTACCTTAATAAATATATGCCAATCGTGTGTTTTCATCCCTGGCCCAAATTCACTTTTCTTTGATATGAGATCATTTATGTTCGCAGCAAATCCTGTAGGAAATCGTATTTTCTTTATAATTTCTTTTATAGCATTGCTCTGCTGCTCCGACAATAACCATGGAAGAGCACTTGTATCAATCTGGTCTCCATTTTGATTGGATTGAATAAAATTTTTCATTGCATGGTTGGATTCTTCAATGTCACTACAAATTTTGATGATTTGGTCTTTGTCACGCCTTCCATCCAATATTTTCCATAATGTCTCTGTTACATTCTTTCCAATATGCATAGGATCAAACAAATGCATGATTGGGAGTTGCTCATAGTACAGCAACCTAGTAAATTATGTAGGATAACTTTTGAGTCCTTTTGGAAGTTGGTCATTGATGCCTTGACGACCTTCACAAGCATCAATTACATCATCAGTAAACAAAACACAATATCAAAAGATAAATTTGAAACAAAACCCATCAGATGGAATGACATTACCTCGATGATTTATTTTATTGTATGCCAACTTCCATAGGTGAGGTGTCATTCTCCATGGCTTTGATGTAGTCTTTTCTTTCCCATTGAAAAGATGTTTTTTAGTAATTCAGTACTTATGATTTCTGTGGAGAAAGTGTCTATTCTCATCGAACACCTGCTTTCTCAAACTTTTTGAATGACAAGATTTTGTCTTTGGACCACAAACTGGACATGAAAATTTTCCCTTTGTCTGAAGACCTACAAGATCATGTCTAATTGGATTAAATGTGTTAAATTTGTGCTAGCACTATAACATACCAAAAAAGAGGCATTATGAAGAGAACATACCACAAAAATGTGTTAGCCCAGGGGCATCATGTATTGTCCATACAAGCATTGCATGGAATTGAAATTGTCTTTGTCCTATTGGTCTAGAGATGTCATACATAGTGACCCCATTCCATAACACCATCAACTCGTCGATAAGGGGCTCAATATATACGTTGATATCTTTAACTTGGTACTTACCTAGTTGAATGAACAAAAACATTACATAATTATTATGACCATTTTGATGGATTATTAATAATAAATTAATTTAGATGACCATTAAATCAAAAAATACCTGGAACAATCAGTGACAACATTATGTGCTCCCTCTTTATGGACAACCAAGGAGGAATGTTATTATTGATAACAAAAACAGGCCACACCGAGTAAGTAGATCTCATCTCTCCAAACGGATTGACACCGTCCGCTGCCAATGAAAGCTTGAGATTACGAGGTTCTTCTTTAAAGTGTGGCCATTTTTCTTCTATTTCCTTAAATGTCAAGCCATCTGCAGACATTCGCATAATGCCATCTTGACTTCTATTGCGTGCATGGTAATCCATAAATTGTGCCAAGCTATTGCACTTGAATAATCGTTGCAGACGTGGAATAATGGGAATATGTCGAAGAACCTTGCGAGGCACCTTTTTTATTATTCAATCTAATTGATATCTACTAATATGACAAATAGGGCATTCTGTTGCAAATTCATGATGTTTATAATATATAATATGATCATTCGGACATGCATGTATTGTTTGATATTCCATTCCAATATCTTTCATAATGGCAGATAATTCTCGGTACGAGTGAGGTAGGATATTTTATGGTGGTAACAAACACTCACCTACCAACCTATGACCAAAAATATAATTTGTTAATTTAAAGAATATTAATTGCTACATGATTCATCCAATATTAATTGCAAGGGAATTATGACTAAAATAATGAAAAAAGATGACATACCTTAACATACGTGTCATTGCTACGTTGGATAAACCATTCATAACCTTCAGGTTCACCAACAACAATACAGCGGCAAGAAGAGTTGTTTCGGAGCCTTCATATAGGGGCTCATGTGCCTTCTCAAGTAAAGGTACATCAAGCTCTGCATCAACATCATCATCATCTTGATCATCATGATCATATTGATATTCATCATCATCGTGGTCTTCTTCCATGATATCATTACCTTCTACTTCTATGTTCACACCTCCATGTTCCCTCGTTTGGAAATCCACATTCTCCAGATTATCATGGTCCATAACATGAAATTGAGGGACGTTGACCTATATGAAAATGATGACCTTATATTAACCATGATCATGTTGTCATCATCAAATCATGTCTTATGTATTTTATAAAATATTAAAATACATACCAATGGACGAAATTCATTTCCCCCTTCAATGTGACCATGCTGCCTACAATGTTCCTCAGCTGTTTTGATTAGATATCTTTGAGTCTTTAAGCCCTTACAAAGTTTGCAAGGACAATAACATTTTCCATCACCCTTTCTTTTTAAGTTAGACCATAGTCTAGCAATTGTCTCCCTATTTGTTTGTGCGTTGATATCGTCAGACATGGTCTTTCTTGAATGGAATGACTCATTGGTGGAAGAAGGATGATTTGTTTGCAACCTGCTGATAAAAAATTGTTAGTGAACAACCATTTTCTCAACCATTTTAATATCGAAAACATCATATGAAATATCTTTATCATTTAGATTTTAATGCTATATTTTAACTTTTAATCAAAATTATGTGTAATATAAGGACCCTATATCACCATTTTACTGAGAGTCAAGCATCAAGTCATCGGTAAGTTAACACAACTTGATATGAAGATCTGAAGATATTTGATACTTCCATCATCACCCATGACATAACTCTCAAGCCTAACATAAAGTCATTCATACAAAAGTAGAAACCTGTTAATTTGTTGATAGAACCCTTAATCTTCAAGGAAGTTCAAAAGTTACTTGCTGCAACGATAATTTTTCCTATCCGCCACTCCACTTGGGTGGAAAATTTGGTGCATGTACAGAAGAAGAAAGAGGAGATCTGTGTTAATTTTTGTAAGCTTAAAAAGGTTTTAGATTGGACACCCTAAGCCTCTGCATCAATTTTATGAGTTCACCTTTCAATAATGTTGTAGTGAGGTATTGGGCCCTCGAGAAATAAGCTTTCAGCTTGGTTAGATAATTCAAGAAGTTTAGACAATATATATTGAGAAGCAATATATATGGCATTATGCCTGACCAAATGCTCAAGAGATTGGTTATGTAGTCAGATTTGGGAGAGCGTCATGAGAAATAGATGGCTATTTTGCAAGAGTTTGATTTAGAGATGCATCCTATGGGATTGGTTTAGAGATGCATCCTATTTGATTTTTGAATTTAGCCACTAGCAGTTCAAAATTTGAAATGTATGGTTCTTTGACCACTTGCATTCTTCAAAGGTGGCCATGACCTTCCAAATGTAACAAACTAATCAAATAGCATTAAGGTTTTCTTTTAAACCTTTGTATATAAAGCGACGATGTCAAGTTTTCTTCCTGGTTCTTTCCTGATTGAGCTCTTTTTGAATCAGTTTTTATAAATATAAATATATATAGTGGTTCTTCCACTTTTGTCTAAACAAAATAAAATAAAACAAGATACCCTATAAGAAAAGATAATCATCTCCATCTTATCTACATTGATTCTTAGAAAATAGCATACTACACAATAAAAAATAACCAATAAATGATAATCATCTCCTTCTTATCTATGTTGATTCTTATCTCTTTTATATATAATCAATTTTAGAGAATGAAATAGTATGCAATAAATGATAATCACCCCCCTTATGAAAAACAAGATAATCATCTAAGTTCAATATTCTAAAAAACAAGATGCCACTTGCAATAAAGTGACCATCTCCCTTCTATGTACGATGATTCTATAATTGAGTAAACTTTAATTCACAAGTAAAAAAATTCATACTATAATTTAGAAAGTCTAATTCACAAGTAAATAAATTCTTGGCAGCTCCTACATAACAAATTTTTAAAAATATATTGCACATTGAATCAATTTAAACCCAAGATGTATTTAAATTAAATTAAAAAATATATTCAAATTTAGATAAATCAACATGATAGATCATCAATATATCACTAAGTCTACAATAAGCAACATTTTGTTACTTAATTCTTCCTTTGTTAACCCCATCTTCTCTTCTGTGAAACATAATAAACAATCACTAACAAGCTTCTAACATCTTGTATGTTTCCATCTTCTGCAATGACTACAAAATATCTCCTACAAAAAATTCACACAAAAAACTCAAGTATAAAAATTAGAAGCACTTTGAACCTAGATATATATTAAATACTTTTGGAGGAGTTTTTTAAAGCTAACTACACATGTAAATGTGTGCACGATAAAAATGTGATATAAATAAACATACCTATTTTAGTGGATGTTGACATATAGTCATAATAATTAGAAATATTGAAAATGAATGTCTTCAAAGAGTTTATCTTTGTCGTATACCTATGAAAAGATGGATGCAAAATATTGAAGCATATCGAGTATGCAATCTATTTGTCAAATATTAAAAAAAATAATAGATCTTTTAATCTCAAATCTATAAAACATCACATATCCCAAATAATAACCAAATACAAATTATAATTTTTTTTCAAATATGGGACAATTTACTCTTAGCTTTTTTGGATAAGTATCTTGCTGATTTTTTGGTTCCTCATGCCTCTCTTCTTTTTAAATCCAAAGACCAAGAAGGTTAAAAAAAAGAGAAGAAAAACCTACATCATCTCCATTTTTATTTTCTCATTTAAATGAAAATGAGGACTTTAGCATTCTCACCACACAATTTGGAAATTTCTAAGTAGGGAGTAAGTGACTACTCCACTAGACTAAGCAGGATAAATGGATGCAAACACATGAATCCTTCCATCAATTCATAGATACATTAATTGTTACAATATTTTCAACTTGAAACTAATTAAATAATTTAATATTTTATCTTTCATTTGTAATAGAGCTCTAGTCACCTCCATCAATATATTAATAATTAGAAATAAATTTTCACACATATACTTTGTGCTAGCTCTTCAAATGAGGACATTGATATGCCTGCAAAGATCATAAATATAGTCATTGCACATATGCTAACAAATACTAAGCAAGGTTCTTATAAATATGTCTGTAATCAAAGATTCTTGCCTCTATTATTTGATAGGTATATCTGCCTTTCTCATCATGCCTAGTGAAATCAGGATAGTCTCTCTAAAGACAACATGATAATGTACACTCACTATAAGGATAGTCACAAATGAGGACAGTCACTATAAAGACAACATGATAATGTACACTCACTGTAAGGACAATCACAAATGAGGATAGTCACTCTAAAGACAACATGATAATGTACACTCACTGTAAGGATAGTCACAAATGAGGACAATCACTCTAAAGACAACATGATAATGTACACTCACTTTAAGGATAGTCACAAATGAGGACATCTTATAGTGAGTGTACATTATCATGTTGTCTTCATAGTGACTGTCCTCATGTGTCATAATATTAGAAGTTCACAAAATTATTTTTGTGAACTGTAATATTATTTTTGTTTTGTAATTTTTGTGACCTTGTGTAATTTCACAAAATGAGAAGTTCTCACATTGACTATCCCTTGTGTAATTGCCACTTGAATGAGGACAGTCACTGTAAAGACAACATGATAATGTACACTTATAGTGAGTGTACATTATCATGTTGTCTTTAGAGTGACTATCCTCATTTGTTGAAGAAGAAAAGCATTAATGTGGTTCAATAGCAATACATTCAAGTGGCAATTACACAAGGGAGAATCACTGTGAGATGTCCTCATGTGTGACTGTCCTTGTCACAAATGAGGACATCTCATAGTGACTGTCCCTTGTGTAATTTCACAAAATGAGAAGTTCTCATAGTGACTATCCCTTGTGTAATTGCCACTTGAATGAGGACTGTCACTATAAAGACAACATGATAATGTACACTTATAGTGAGTGTACATTATCATGACAACATGATAATGTACACTTACAGTGAGTGTACATTATCATGTTGTCTTTAGAGTGACTATCCTCATTTGTTGAAGAAGAAAAGCATTAATGTGGCTGAATAGCAATACATTCAAGTGGCAATTACACAAGGGACAGTCACTGTGAGATGTCCTCATTTGTGACTGTCCTTACAGTGAGTGTACATTATCATGTTGTCTTTACAGTGACTGTCCTCATTTGTTGAAGGAAAAAAGAATTAATGTGGTTCAATAGCAATGCATTCAAGTGGCAATTACACAAGGGACAGTCACTGTGAGATGTCCTCATTTGTGACTGTCCTTACAGTGAGTGTACATTATCATGTTGTCTTTACAGTGACTATCCTCATTTGTTGAAGGAAAAAGCATTAATGTGGTTCAATAGCAATGCATTCAAGTGGCAATTACACAAGGGATAGTCATTGTGAGATGTCCTCATTTGTGACTGTCCTTATAGTGAGTGTACATTATCATGTTGTCTTTAGAGTGACTGTCCTCATTTGTTGAAGAAGAAAAGCATTAATGTGGTTCAATAGAAATACATTCAAGTGGCAATTACACAAGGGAGAATCACTGTGAGATGTCCTCATGTGTGACTATCCTTATCACAAATGAGGACATCTCACAGTGACTGTCCCTTGTGTAATTTCACAAAATGAGAAGTTCTCATAGTGACTATCCCTTGTGTAATTGCCACTTGAATGAGGACTGTCACTATAAAGACAACATGATAATGTACACTTATAGTGAGTGTACATTATCATGACAACATGATAATGTACACTTACAGTGAGTGTACATTATCATGTTGTCTTTAGAGTGACTATCCTCATTTGTTGAAGAAGAAAAGCATTAATGTGGCTGAATAGCAATACATTCAAGTGGCAATTACACAAGGGACAGTCACTATGAGATGTCCTCATTTGTGACTATCCTTATAGTGAGTGTACATTATCATGTTGTCTTTACAGTGACTATCCTCATTTGTTGAAGGAAAAAAGCATTAATGTGGTTCAATAGCAATGCATTCAAGCGGCAATTACACAAGGGACAGTCACTGTGAGATGTCCTCATTTGTGACTGTCCTTACAGTGAGTGTACATTATCATGTTGTCTTTATAGTGACTATCCTCATTTGTTGAAGGAAAAAAGCATTAATGTGGTTCAATAGCAATGCATTCAAGTGGCAATTACACAAGGGATAGTCACTGTGAGATGTCCTCATTTGTGACTATCCTTATAGTGAGTGTACATTACCATGTTATCTTTAGAGTGACTGTCCTCATTTTTTGAAGAAGAAAAGCATTAATGTGTTTCAATAGCAATACATTCAAGTGGAAATTACACAAGGGAGAATCACTATGAGATGTCCTCATGTGTGACTTTCCTTGTCACAAATGAGGACATCTCACAGTGATTGTCCCTTGTGTAATTTCACAAAATGAGAAGTTCTTACAGTGACTATCCCTTGTGTAATTGCCACTTGAATGAGGACTGTCACTATAAAGACAACATGATAATGTACACTTATAGTGAGTGTACATTATCATGAAAACATGATAATGTACACTTACTGGCGCAGAGCACCTGAATTCCATCAGCAATTCCATCAGATGTTATCAGACTTTTCACATTCTATCCAACTTGGACTCCTTACTTGGCAAGAACACACACTGTTTGTAGGTTCCTTGTATGGGATAGCAAAATCTTTGAATGGTTTTAATAAAGTAATATAAGATGTTTTGTTTGTAATAAAGGTTAAAGGATTGATTTTATAATCTCCTTATAACCCATCGAAATGTATGGACACAAGACCCCTTGGTGCACTTATAAACCTTGGGTATCGATTGGTCCCTTGGATGAAATTTTGTTATCTAGGTGTCTTTAGGTGTTTTAAGAGTGTTTGAAAGTCTAAAACATCAAATAAGGTATTTTAGTCTTCCAAAACAAACTTTTTGTCTTACCCGACAAAAGTTGTTTTAAAGTTGTAATGCAACTTTTAAAGTTGCTAAGCAATTTTGAGTTTGAATAGGTTAAATGGCTACAACCATAAAAATGGTTAAGCCAATGGTGGGGAGAGCCTATTTAGGCTTCCAAATGACTGAGGAAATTGAAGAGATCCTCATTGTATTCAAATTGCTTTCAAATCAATAAAACTACCTGTTTCAGAGCAATTTTCTGTGCAAATCACAGTGACAGTACGGTGTACAGATGTGAAGGGGTGATCAAAACCTATCTGAAAGTTGGAGCATCTCCATTTTATGCTTTTATAATTGGTTTGATAACTTCAAGTCATTTTATATCAGAGTTATTCAATTTTCTTGTCTGCTGGTCTGAGAAACCCTTATTTTCAGGGTTTAGCCATTCAAATGGCCCTAACTTGAATTTTGACCATTGGAAATTCTTCTTCCTTGGTACAATGCAAGTTAGGGAGGTCCTTTTTCATATTCCAAAAGCTTTGAACCAGGAGGTTGAGGTTACACCATTTGGGAGCAAGCCCTAGGTCAAAAGCTTCTATGTTTTTTACTAGGAAAATGATATATAGTGAAAAATTAGAAGGTTACGGTGTGTGAAGGACCTTAAAACTTGGTTTTTGTGGACACCTAGGGTGAGGAGAACAACCTAAAACTCAGTGTTTGATCCCAGGTACCCATTCCTCATACTTTGTTTGGAAACCCAATCATAAACCACATGCATTAGGCCTGTGGACCTAACAAAGGAAGTGGAGTATTGGAGTGGAGTCAGAAACTGAGATTTCGAGGTTTCATGGTGGAACTGGGGTTTTCTTGGCCTAATTTAACTTCTTGACGATTTGAGTATTGTTTTATGGCTCAATCGGAGTTTGAATAATGAGACTGAATGCTAGGATTAACTCTCTGTTCTATATGTTGTTTCTCTTTGTATCGATGTAAAATGTGGCATCGAATTTTGGTGTATATTGTAGCCTCTTGTTAGGGGTGGTTGTAGATTATGGTGTTGTAGTGACATTGTAAATAAT
Source organism: Chamaecyparis obtusa (assembly GCA_027943335.1). Taxonomy (NCBI): domain Eukaryota; kingdom Viridiplantae; phylum Streptophyta; class Pinopsida; order Cupressales; family Cupressaceae; genus Chamaecyparis; species Chamaecyparis obtusa. The sequence goes on along the minus strand of BSBK01010779.1, from coordinate 20,376 downwards.
TACACCCTAGTTGAAATGGTTTGGGATGTAAATTGGTTTTGTTTGCAATGAAGGGTGAAGAGAAGCATTTGTGTCAGCTTGGTAGAAATTTTTTGGAGAGAGCTCAAATGAAATGAAAACAAGGAAATAAATATGGTTTCCTATCCTCAGGAAGGAGATTATCTAAGTGGGTATGGAAGAATAGGATTAACTGTGGCAAGAAAGATAGAAGCATGAAATGTAGCTATCTGTATAAGTGTTGTTTGGGCAAGGCAACATTGCATAACTATGAGAATTTTCGTAAGAGTTCAGTTCCCACGAGGGTGATGTATTTTTGGAATGGCTCATGGACTGATTTTTTTGTCCAAGTTTTGGATTCACTTAGAGATGAGTTTTTGCCTGGCATGCCCACTGTAGAGTTGGCAATAGATGGCTCTCCATATCTTGTTGATTTTTTGCGAATGCTGCAAATAGATTTGAGGGTCGGCTGTCAAAGGTCCATTACTTGGATTGATGAGAATGGTTCATGCTTTTTCCCCAAAGTTATCATTGAGGGTAATGTCGATGAAGAAGTTGCCTCTAAAGTTGAGGTCGAGATTGAAAATCGAATAAGTCCAACTAAGGCCTCAAATGCTAAGAATTGTGATAGAGTTGCTGCTAGTATGGAGGTTTCCAAAACTGAGCAAGTTTGTATTCCTAGTAATTTGAAGCCTATGGCTAATGTGGTATCCATGAATGTTCCTAAATTAGATGAATTGATCAAGAAATATTCAACTGAGGGCCCCACTGGTGCAAATGAATTGTATAGAGATTTAAGAGATTCAAATTTGTTTAAGGATACAAAGCCACAGCCTGTAACCAAGTTACCTATAAAGACTTTCCAAGAAAAGCAGTTGCTTCATAAAACATCAGCTAAGGTTCGAATAGGTACAGATGCAACTTAGTTGGAGAATGGTCAGATATTGCATGATGAGGTTAGGGATGGTGTCATTAATCACAATTTGCTTTCTGAATCCCAACAATGTTCTAGTTTTGTGGCTTGTGAATTTGAACAGGTGGGGGACAAATTGATCAAATTAGTGGATTGCGATACAGAGTATGTAGCTGTGAAAAATTGTTTCCTTACTGGCCTAAATAAAATTGGACTTGCAACCAATGTTATTGGTATTTATCAAAATTCACATACAGATAGGCTGGGACAGGCTCGGCTGTAGGTTTTCAACAAACAGGTTGAGATAACAAGAAATTCTCATGGTAATGCAAATGTTAAATATGCATGGCATGTAGCATCTGATACAAGCATATCATCAATTATACTACATGGTTTTAGCAATAACAGATTAATGAATGGTGGTCCAACATATGGTGTTGGTGTTTATCTTGCTCCAGAAGATTGTTCGTACCTGAGGTAGGATAGATTATATTCAAAGATAATCTCTTTGGTGGGGATTTCTTTTAAATGTTTGAGTTCTAGAATGTTCTTTTCTTTAATACACTTTTTTTTTTTCTAAGAAGGAATGTTTGACTGACTATTATTTGCTTATTCTTTACAGTGTTCCATTTTCAGACTTGGACATTAATGGGGAACAGTATGCTGTGTTGTGCCGAGTTATTTTGGGGAATGTCGAGGAAGTTCCTCTTGGCTCTCATCAGTTCCATCTGAGCTGTGAGAACTTTGATTCTGGCATTAATGATATCACCAATCCAAAGCATTACATTATTTGGAGCACTCACATGAATACACACATTCTTCCAGAATATGTTGTCAGTTTTAAGGCTCCTCACCAGTCGCCTGGTATTATTGAATTGTGTTTTTTAATATCATCTCATACATGCTAATAAGCAATCTGCAATGTGGACAGTTGTATTTGTTTTATGCCCAGAGTAAAAATGCTGCCTAAATAATGTTTTTTGAATGTTATAGCATGTTCAGATGGATTGGAAGCAAATGAAGCGTCTGAGTCAGAGACATATTTTTTAAACTTTTCTTAGATCATCATTAAAACATTCAGAAAATCTACATAGTTCTTCTTGTTCCCACTAATCAAGACTCATAATTTTCTCCAGGGAATAACAATAACTATTTCTTTAATTGATCAAACATTCATCTCATATGGGTATCTATAGAAGCATCATAGATTTTTATCAGATGATGTGTAGACATGTGTGTGAAGTGTGAAGTACAGACAATGCATTTGAGTTGTTTGACAAAATACCTTGAATGGTATAAGTGTTGTATTAAAGATCAGTTGAAACTAGGGCTTCAGAAACTTTCAAACAAATGCAATTGGTAGGTATGGAAATAAATCTTTTTCCAATTTTTACCCTTCCTATGTGAGCAAACAGTGTTGGAATCGAAAATGAACATATATCAGAGTATGTTGGTAGGAAGATTTTTGATAGTTACTACCAATGACTTAAATGTAAAATGTGGAAGCCTGAACTTGGCACATGAAGTGTTTTTTAGAATGCCTCGAAGAGAAATTTCCTTATGGAAGGAAGTGAGACAATTTCAGAATGTGAGCTAATATGCAAAGTTTTGGTAAAGAACATCCATTGAGGCATAACGTGCTAGAAGATAGGCATTCATAGTATGAAATCATGGATGAACATCACTATGCCAGTATAGTAGTGTTGTAACAATGTTTGTGTGCCTAATAAAGTGAGATGAAAGGATGTGTTTTTTTTTTTGATTTTGTAGTTTCAATTTCCTCTGATAGACATAGTGAGGATACATTGACAGGGCACGACACTTTCAATGAGTGTAATTGGCTGAGTATGTGATTCGTTGGTGCCATTTTGTTTTCTTCCTCTCATACAAAGGATTATTACTGTGCAATCATAGGAAAAGAGTGTGAATTGTTGATGTGTCATTTGGGGGAGATAAAATGCAAAAATTGTGCATATATCTATACAATAGTTTTGCAAACTAGGTTTTGCAAGGAAACTCTCAAGGCCTTTGAAGTTTTGAGACGGTGAAAAAGTAATGGTAGGAGAATTTTTGTCAGATATTATATGGTTTGGATTGCTTTGTTCAATGTGCTTACAAAATGTGTAATCATGGAGAGTGTAAATAGTTTTCTTGATAGCATACTCTAAAGAAACACCGTCACATGGATTGTCATAATTGTGGAGATGCACAATTCTAGGGTATTGGATTGTGTATGAACACCCATTAGAAAATGTATAGTATAGAAGACTTTTATCTAATGATGAGGTTCCAAGTATATTGCTAAACATAAATGGTTGAGGGTAGCTCAAAGGGGATGCTGTCTTATGGACTATAGTGTTTGTAAGTTGCACAGAAATAGGAAACCTAAAGGGCAATGATCTTCAAATCATGACAAGGTTATGGAAAGGGCATGAAAGGATATTGTTTCCCTAATTATTTTATGAAGAACATTTACAAGTGTGAGACAATGTACATGTATACTATAATGTGATGCCAAAGGTTAATGAACAGAGTATGCTGGATATAGTGAAGGAGTAATGTATGGAATGTTATCATGAGAATGTTTTTAATAAGAAATATTAAGTGGGAATTTCTACAGGCACTTTACCTTCTGTCTGCTATCAATGAAATACCAATGTAGTAATGTTTCTCACGGTTTTGCTTGACTGTCGCAAAGACCGATTTCACACTTAAACATTTAACATCTTCAACAAAACTTGATACATAAGTCACCGTAAATAGGATCTTTCCTTCATTAACTCAACCATGGATACAATGAATTAAATCACATTCGAAAAACAATGAATTAAATCACGTTCGATAAAAACAATGAATTTAACATCTTTCCTTCATTAACTCAATTGTGGATACAATGAATTAAATCATGTTTGATAAAAACAAAGATCTTCAAATGGAGCGTCTAAGTCAGAAAATTCATACACAGTTGTCCCCACCTTCTCGCCCGCTCCCGCCCACTATCGCCCGCACCGAAAAAGAAAGGGGAAAACTTAAAATGAAATGCATCTTTTTTTTTTTTTTTTACCTTTTATCCCCGTATTGGTCAAAATTTTGACCAACACGGGGATAAAAGGAAAAAAAGAAAATTTTAAGACCATTTGCACTTTGGTCAATAAATTTGGTTGAAATTTGACCTCAAATCTACTAGTGTAATCTTATCATTCAACAAGATAGATCCTTTTCCTTTCATTTGACAAGGTGTATCATTTCCCATTTTAACTAATCCTCCATTGTAGTTTTCAAGGTATTCAAATTTATCTTCATCACTAGTCATATGATGTGTACAACCACTATCAATAATGTATGTATCATTCTTGCTAACTTTAGATATAAGTTCTATTTCTACAAACCTTTATTCATCTTCTAAATTATCTTTCATTTCAACAAATACTACTTCAATTTCATCATTAGTATTGGTGTTGGTGTCATTATTATCACCCCTAACAAGGTAACATGCCTTCTTGCCATTTTTTGTTGGTAAGTGATGTTGTGGAGCACTAGGGATCACTTAAGGGTTGTCACTCATGAAAACACTTATGTTGAAGTGATCACATGATGAGAAGTTCAGTACTGGACTCACAGTCATAAAAATGACTATGTCCAGAATCAGGTTAATAGGGTGCAGTGTTACAGTTTTGGTAAGCAATGGAATTGTATAAATAATTATGTCTTGAGAAGTTAGCAAAATATATTTTGGTATATATATGCTTCAATTAAGAGTGCATGAGTTTTGGTGATCAGATTAGAATGTTTTAGTGATTTGAAGGTATGCGAAGTTAGAGATTTAGTATAACAGGGCATATCAGTAGTTGTGAAGATTAAGGAAAGGTTAGCAGACACAGTAACATGCTAAGTTAGGTGAATGGAGTATATTCCTGACACTTGGGTAATATATGATCATCAAATTCATACTTACTCTTTACATAATCAATTATTATGTTTTCTATGGTATTTTTGAAGCTGACTGGATAGAAGTTTTTGTATAAGTATAGAGTACTTTTGTGAAAACAATATGGATTATGATTATAAGAATCTATTAAGGTTGTAAATCTGAGAGAAGAGATCAAATGTGAGATCAGTAAGAAGTTGAGCTATAACTAGAACTATCTAAGCAAGATAAGATCTAGTATTGTTCACATTTGGAGAACTCTTTGTAACAAGTTTTGATTGTAAGAGCAATTTTCTCACCACCTTTAGCCAGCTGTTCTGTATACCCTTAACAGGGTTTTGTAATCCTTTAACAAGGAAATGTTCTATGTAATGATCAGCTCCTAAGAGTACTAGATCTCCTAATAGGGATATAATATTTTTAGTGCATAGTTTTTCGTACCATCTCGATTGGGGTTTTCCCATGGCTAGGGTTTCCTCGAGAAAAAATCATGGTGTCATAAGTTATGTATTATGTTTTATTGATCTTTTCAATTTTGTAGTGTTTGTTAGCAATAATAGTCCACAATAAAACTGAGGGCGAGGGGGTGAATAAGTTATATAACAGAATATTAAACTTTAAACTTTAAGCTTATTAATATTAGAAATAATGAACACAATGAATGCCAACACAATAACAATATTTTTGTATTGGGGAAACCCTTTTAAAGGTAAAAACCCCAGTGGGATTTAGCACCCACAAATGATGTACTAAGAGTATAGTAATCCTTGTTAGAATATATAGCCCTATTAGGAGCTTATTGAAACATTATAGTACATAGTCCTTGTTAGAGGACAGACCCTATTAGGAGTTAAGAACATTAGAGGACTCACTACCCAAGGCTCACTTACCAAAGAAGGTTTAATCCACCTTCAAAAATAACTAGTTCGCAACCGGTATATATGAATAAATACATGCTTCATTCACTGAGTCAGCTTTAGAATAAGACATCGCCAAAGCACATGCCATAGATGACATCACTAATCAATCTATACCTTTCTCTAACCAATAAACATCCATTAATAGCTCTTCCATCATCCTTCAAGTTTTCATACCTTGAATCCCATCCCTCTGAAAGATATATCAAAAACTCAGAGACTAAATCTATTAATTCTCACTGTCACAGTCCATAGACCAGTCTTTACCAAAATAGTTGTAACTCTCTTAATATGCAATAATTAGTGATGTTATCATAGATATAAGATCACAACATCCACCTAAACTCTCATCTAACTTCACAACATCTTAAACATCCCTACACTAGCCATACACTATGATTACCAGTCTGGTTCCTTCATAAAAGCATATGTTGACATCAGTGACAAAACACAAATGATAATAGTATGAGTGCCCATTTAGTAATGTAGTGATTAAAAATATTACATGTCTTGATCACCACCCATGCATTAGAAATATCCAACCATCTCACCCTTTGGCATTGATGTCAACATTTGGGAAAATCTTATCTCAAAGTTATATCAATCCAAAGTCCTTCAACTAAACAATCTCTCCAAATAGTAGATATTTTCTTGTAGTAACACCCCCCCTTTGATAGAAATGGAAAAGGGTGCCATGAGCCTACAAATTCCTTCACATATAAACTCTGTTCCATGATCACTCCCGCTAAGGATTAGATCCCTACATCTAGTCCAAAAAATGATGAGGCTCTGAACACTTCTGGACTGATGCATCTCTACATCATTTAGTTTTGACTAGGAGGGGCCTGAAATCCTAGCATACCTCTGAGATATTCAAAGGTATCCTTCCGTAGTGGTTTTGTAAAAATGTCTACAATCTTCTCTTTTGTACTGATATATCCTAGCTTGATTTATTCTTCTACCACTTTGTCTCTCAAGAAGTGATACTTGATAGAAATGTTTTTAGTTTTAGAGTGCATCACTAGATTCTTTGACATGTTTATTGTGTTGGTGTTATCACAATGGATAACCATATGCTCATTAAAATTTATTCCAATGTCTATCAACATTTGTCTCATCCAAACAATCTGAGTACAATTTATAGCAACAACAACATACTTAGATTCAACAGTAGATTGTGTTATACAATCTTGTTTCTTACTTAGCCAAGAAACTAACTTTTTCCCAAGGAAAAATGCACCACCAATGGTACTTTTTTTGTCATCAATATTTCCTACCCAATTAGCATTAGTATAAGCATGAAGTTCAAAGCTATCATTCTTGTCATACCATAAACCATAATCTATGGTTCCTCTAAGATACCTCAGTATTCTTTTCACAGAAGCTAGATGAGTCTCTTTGGGTTTTTCTTGATATCTAGCCATAATTCCAATAGTATTACCAATATCTAGTCTCGTGTGAGTCAGATACTATAGCCCTCCTACCATTGACCTATATAAAGTTTGAAAAACACATTTTGATTCATGATCAATTGTTAGCTTTTTTCTAGTCACCATCGGTGTTCCTACTAGTTTACAATCTTCCGTACCAAATTTATTAAGCAATTCTTTGAGATACTTGGTCTCAGAAAAGAAAATACTATTCTCATTCTAAGTTATTTGTAGTCCAAGGAAGAATTTCATTTCACCTATCATGGACATCTCAAATTCACTTTCCATTTCTTTAGAAAACTTCTTACATAGATCATCGTTACCTCTAAAGATAATATCATCCAAAAATACTTCTACTATCAGGATTCCATCTTCAGTAGTTCTTAAGTACAAATTACTGTCTGCATTACCTTTTCTAAATCCAAGTCCAAGTAGATAATTTTCCAACCTTGCATACCAATCCCTAGGAGCTTGCTTCAACCAATACAGTGCTTTATTCAATTTGCACACCATGTCTTTGTCTTCGCATAGAGGAAATCCATCTGGTTGTTCTATGTATACTTCTTCTTCAAGATCTCCATTCAAAAATGTAGATTTAACATCCATCTGATACACTTTGAATTTTTTGTGTGCAGCATAAGATAGAAATAATCTTACTACCTCTATTCTAGCAACAGGAGAAAATTTTTCTTCAAAGTCTATGCCTTCTTGCTGTGAGTATCCCTTACACACTAGTCTTTCTTTGTTCTTTAAAACTGTTCCTTCTTCATCCATTTTATTTCTAAAGACCCATTTTGTTCCTATAACATTTTTAATTTTAGGTCTTGGAACCAATTCCAAAGTATTATTTTTCTTTATCTAATCCAATTCTTCTTTCATGGAATTTATCCAAGATTCATCTTTAAAGGCTTCATTTGTAGTTTTTGGCTCAACTTGAGAAATCAAACAAATTTCTTCTCTAACTTTAGATCTAGTTAGCACTCCCTGACTGGTATTTCCAATAATCTGAATATCAGGATGGTTATTTTTTACATAACTTAGAATTTTAGGAGTTTTAGTAGTCTTTCTTGTATCATCACAAGCCTCTTTTTCACTTTCTTCCTCAACAAGTTCTTCTTCGGCAGCAGTAGTGATTTCTTTCACTTCTGATATCTAATTGTTGTCATACATTCTTTTTTGTATCTAAAATTTCTCATCTATTCTTACATTGTTACTTTCAACCATCTTCCTTAATCTTAGATTAAAACATTTTTATGCCTTTCTTTTAATGGAGTAACCAAGGAAGAAACCTTCATCACTTCTAGCATCAAATTTCCCTATCTCATCATTCCTCTTGATATAGCATTTTCTACAAAAAATTTAGAAATATTTTACAGTAGGAATATTATCAAACCATAGTTGATTGGGAGTATTACTTGTACCATCTCTAATTTGAATTATGTTTAATGTGTACACTGTTGTTCCAACAACCTCTCTCCAATGTACATGAGATACATTTCCTTCAATCAGCATTGTCTTGGAAGCATCAAGTATAGTTTAGTTTCTTTGCTCCGTTATCCCATTCTGATGTGGAGTCCTAGGAGCAGATGTTTGTCTTTTTATCCCATGCTCTTTACAATATGAATTAAATAAATCTGATGTAAACTCTCCACCTCTGTCTAGTCTTAAACACTTTATTTTCAGTCCTGATTCATTCTCTACTTTTTCTTTAAAAACTTGAATTTGTCAAATGCTTCTAAATTTTCTCTCCAATAAGTAACCCACATCATTATATAAAATTCATCAACAAAGAGTACAAAATACCTTTCACCATTCTATGGCTTTGCTCTTGTAGGCCCACATAGATCTGTATATACTAGATCCAACTTTCTTTTTGATGTAAATGTTTTTCTTTTATGAATACTTTTAGTTTTCTTTCCCATAACACATTCTCTGCATACAGTGTTAGAAGGTTTCACAATCTTCAGTAGATCTCTTACTGGATTAGCCATACTTTCCTTTACAATGTTATTAAAGTTAGCATGACAAAATCTTCGATTCCATAACCAACTATCATCTACCTTCACAACAAAACAAGAGGCTCCAAATGTGTTTAGTTCAAATACATTACCTCTAGATCTTGAATTGGTAGTAATCAATTTTCCTTCCTTTCTTTTGATAAAGCATTTACCATCAAAAAAACTTAACTAAAATTTTTTATCCATTAACTATCCAACACTCAATAGGTTATGCTTCAATCCATCAACTAGTAGTACATTGTCTATATTTGTCTTTCCATCTAGAGTGATGGATCCAACTCCTATGATGGACTTTGGGAGATTGTCCCCAAAACTTACAACACTTCCATCATAATTAACTAATTTAACAAATTTATTCTTATAACCAATCATGTGATGAGAACATCCACTATCAATTATCCATTCAGTTTTCTTATCAATGTGAGATACTAAAGCCTTTTCTTCATGAACAGGTTCATCTTTAATAGAAAAAAATCCAATTTCTTCATTGTCTAAATCATCATCACCAGAGATTCCTTTACTAGCATAATAACATTTTTTGTCTCCTTTAATCTTTGCATAATCAGGTTTGTATTTAGGAATTTTTGTAGGACATCTAGATGCAAAATGACCTATCTTATTGCATGAAAAATATTTCAAAGGTAATTTGCCTTCAAATTTTCCCTTACCTCTTTTCTCTCTTCTAGCAATCAGTGCAACAAGTTCTTCAATCTTCTTTTCTTCTTTCATTATCTTCTCCCATTCCTCTGCATACTCACCAAGCTCTTCTTTCAGGTCTTCTTTGCTTGTGCTTAGAAGTGCAGATACTTTCTTATGTGTGGATGCCCTAAATGTAGATTCAACTCTAGCTACAACTTCTCCTAATTCTGCAGCTTCAAAGGTAGTTAACTTTGCAATCAACATCTCTTTTCTAAAGTTTGGAGTCAAGGGTATAGTTTCTTGAATTGATATTGCCTTGAATTTGTAAGTAGGAGTTAGAGATCTGAGAATCTTTGAAATGACTTCATTTTCATCATAAGTACCTCCACAATTTATGATTCCAACTACAACTTCTATAACCCATTGAACATAGGCTCTAATGCTTTCATTTTCATTCATTTGTAGCTTCTCCATCTTTGTCTTCTAGTTTTGCAATTTCTCTTGTTTGGTATACTTGTCTCCTTCATAGAGTGCCTCTAGTCTATTCCAAATTTCATGTGCTGAATCTAGATCTTTAATTTCAGTAAACTCACCCTCAGATAGTGTGCTGAACAATGCTTCTCCTGTGACCATGTTGCATGAAAATAACTTCTTTTCAAATTCATTGGTTATTTCCATGTCATTCTTAGCCTTCAAATATTCCTTCTTCTTCATAATCATCCAATAGGCTATGCCCATACATAGAAGATGTGTTCGCATCTTGTTTTTCCAACTGTCAAAGTTTTCAGGATCAAATTTAGGACTTTCCTTCATATAGAATGCCATTTCCAAGATCACCTCAAGCTGTTAATCTTTCTCTTTGAGGACCACAAGCTCTAATAACAATTGTTAGGAATAATAGTCAACAACACAACTGAGAGGGGGAGTGAATCAATCGTATAACAGAATATTAAACTTTAAGCCTATTAATATCAGAAATAATAAACACAATGAATGCCAACACAATAACAATGTTTTGGTCTCAGGGAAACCCTATTAAAGTTAAAAACCCTGGTAGGAATTAGCACCCACAAATGATGTGCTGAGAGTATAATAATCCTTGCTATAAGATATAGCCCTGTTAGGAGCTTATTGAAACATTACAGTACATAGTCATTGTTAGAGAACATAACCTATTAGTTGTAGTACCCCGCCCATAGTTTTCTTTTAGGTTTCTTTATGTTTCAGTGTTTGACCGAATTCTTTTAGGTCACTTTTGATGTGATCGATTATTATAATTAATAAATGATGATCATGGGTTTTTGTTCATTGAATGTGTATCATGTTATTGTTAGAAATAGGAAATAGTGAGAGGGGGGGTGAATTAGTATTTCACAAAAATTTTCTTTTTCCCACTTATGGATATAATAGATTACTTTAGTGCATACAAAGATTATCAAGCTGATTAACAAACATAGCAGTAAATAGAAAGAACTCATAACACATCATATGTTCTCAAGGAAACCCTAGCCAAGGGAAAACCCTGGTGGGGATGGTACCCACAAAGATCACTAATCAAAATTATCTTGTTAGGGATATTGGACCCTATTAGGAGTCAATTTACAATATATAGTAGATCTATCCTGGTTAAGGGACTTTAGGCCTTGTTAGAAGCCTTAACCCTGTTAGGAGTTAGATTACAAAACCTGATCACCAGCTGAGCTCACTACCCAAACAGGTAATACAAAATGTTTTTGACTATAATATGGTACTACTTACAACTTCACATCAATAGCCTTGTTGCTAACCCAATATACAACTATCGCAAGTTATCTTTTCTTTCTTTTTACATATCACTTCTCTGTTTCATTACATTTCAAGTATGCCTAATATATGAGTTATTAAAGCTAATAAATTTACAAGGTCAGCTTCCAAAATATTTATCCAAGAGTAAACATCTAGGATGTCATCCCTTCATAATGTTAAGTCATTATTTTGACAAGCAAAAATAATCCCTTAATTCTTTCACTAATACTGTCTCCAAAACTATTCTGTTTGCAAAAACTGTCTTCAATAAACTTAGAATAACTTTGTCTGTACTACTCCAATCTTTATGTGCACTAAGATGGGGTATCCTCATACTCTATAGAAGCTTTAGTTAACTGTACAAAAAAAAATATTGCTCCAGTGGATGTTGCCAACTAAATCTTCATCGGGTGCTCTGTTAAGATCACTGTATCCATACTTAGACAATTTCTTTCTTCAATTTGCCATACTTGCATTCCAGATTTTGTGCTCTAAATAGAGATCATATGTTGCCATAATGAAAAATTTCCAACAATCTCCCCCTTTTTCATTGGTGGCAACATATGGGAAAATTAGCTAAGTGTGCAAACAAAACTTCAAAAACACTTATACAAAATTGTGGCCAAAAGTTATACAATATGTATACAATATCATACTCCATAGAATAGCTCCCCCTATGAGTATCCTTCCTCAACATATATTCAATTTTCTTCTATCTCTCCCCCTTTGACAACAATGACAAAGATAGGGTGTACAAAAATTTCAAAAACTTTATACCTTATTATCAGTTATTGCAAAGCTGGTAGGCTTACAACACAATCACAAAAATCTAACTTCCAAGATTCAAAATCTTTCTCCCATATCTTCCTGATGGATTCAACAACATTGAGTAGAGTACTCAATCTGTATGCTGCTGTGTGACAAGCTTGCAGGGAATTGAAGCTAAACTTCTGAAATGATGTCTTTACTGAAAGACACTGCTCAATTTGATCTTCAAAAATTGATATCTTGATTGAGACATTCTCTCTCAAGATGTTAACCCTGATCATCTTTCTATTCTTCTCCTCTGCTAACATTTTGATTTCATCTTTCAATTTCCTTATACTCTTCTCTATAGAACTTATCTTGACATTAGGGCTTGTCAAGGTGTTTGTCTCAGCTATAATAGCATCTAACTTCTCTTTTATCTTCTTATCCTCTTCAACTATTAGGATTTTTTATTTAGTGCATTGTATGTACAAATTCTTTCTTGTCTCAAAATGTCTCCTCAAATTCTTTATGCATACATCTAAACTACCAATATCATTTCGAATATTTACACTTAAGGTTTGTTGCATTTCTGCTTCAAAGTCTTCCTAAAATTTTATTTTAGCAATATCCTTCAAGTTAGAAAATTTAGAGTCAAAAGAATTCATTACCATTTTAGCTTTCTCAAGTGGATCCGATTCAGATACCTTAGTACTGATCACACTCTCAAGTTTCTCTATCAAAACTCTAACTTTGCCTTCAAGGTCTTTCACCTTCTTATTCTTTCCAATAATTTTATTCAAAGATGTGACGAACTCAAGCTGATAATCATCTTCAACTTCTTTCCAAGGTCTTCAAACATTGAACCAATATGCCTCTTCTTACTGTCAGGTGCACTAATGTCTTCAACTAGTATAGAAGGTGCACTGGAGGTAGTAGCATCTGTCAAAATATGTTTTCCTTTAACTAACTGCTCTACTAGAACTGATTCTGATACAGTTGATGCTTCCTCTGCCTCTGTATTCTTCTCTGATTCTGTGACCTTTTCTTGCTTTCCCAAAGCCAAATTGTCAACAATGTTTCCTAGATCATGAAATACTACATCATCTGATTCTAGAGTCACTTTGGTGCCTTCAATATCCATTGATTCTTTTCCAATATTGATATGTGAAGAAGATGGAACTTCTTCAATACCAACTTCCTCTGTATGCAGTTCCTCTAATTGCTTCTGCTGAGGGTCTGATTCAACATGCTTTTCTGCAACTATATCTGCAAGAACTTGCATTACTGCTTGCTCTATCTCTTTATGTACTTCCTCCTTTTTGCCTCCCATTATAAGGATTGTTCTTCTCTTAGTTCTCAATAAAGTTCCAAGAGACTTCAAGAATCTCTTCAAATGATCTTCATCCTTAACTTCATAGAATTGTCTGATTACATGTTCTCTCATCTTTATGTCCTCTTCTTGTGCTCTCTATTTTCTATTCACAAGTCTATTATACAAATCATCTGGGATCTTACCATGAATAGTTCTAAGTTTATTATCTGCCACAATCATGTGTGTAACCATTGCATTTTCAAAATTTAATCTATCAAATGATCCATATAGATCATAGAATTTATTTAACTTAGTGAAGTCTCCATGCTTCAATATATCTTCATTAACTCTTTCAATTCTTGGTTTCCAAGTTTTCTTCTTGATTGAAACATCATCATCTTTAATTACTGCTACATTTCTAGGTATAGGTGGTACAACCACTTTCTGTCTCTTGTCGGGTCCTGTTGCACTCACTTTTACTCTTTTGCTAGGAATAGGAGAAAAAGATTTATCTCCTTCATCTTTTTCAGGTACTTCAACTTTTACCTTTACTACAATAGGATAAACAGGATCTGAACTTGATGTCTCAGGTGAAATTACAAGATTTTCACTTTGCTTCAAGGCTTCTGCAATCTTCTTAGCTATGTCAAACTCATGACTTGACATACTTGATTCTTTCAATATTTTCTTCATAGTAGATTCAACTCTCTTACTAGATTGCTTCTTTTCTCTCAGACTTATTATAGAGTTGAAATTCTCTTCATAGGTTCCAAACTTATTTGCATGACCATCCAACTCACACTTTAACAATCTATTCACATATCCTACTATTTTTGCTTCAGATATTTCATAGCCAAGAGGGTCTATGAATTCCATTCTAGGCTCAAATGCTTCAATGTAGGTGAAATCAGTGTCAACCATAAAACAAATGTCATCTTTATGCTTTTCAACTAAGGATTGAGGAATCCTTGATTTGTTCTTAACAATATTCTAAAATGTCTTCAATACAAGCTTCACATTGTCATTAACTTTATCAAAAAGGTTCTTCATGTAGACTGAGTTTATTCTTTCCATTGTGTTCACATTGTCACTCCAATCAACTGTGTAAAGAAATCTTCTCAAAATATGGAAAAATATATAGGTTATTAGAGATGAAAACCTAAACTGTGTGTACTTAGCCTTCTTAATCTTTTCTAAGTTCTCAAATAATTGAATTTTCAAAATTTCACATACGTCTACTAGTTTCTTCTCAATACACATAAGATAAGCTACATGAATCATTCCTGCAGCCATGTCATCTTCCCTTGAACTACCACAAAATTTAGTTTTTAGGATCTTCCAAAGGTACCTAACATCATCTTGCTTAATCTTACTTATCACAATTCCTCTACCATTATAACTAGATCCAGTGTTATCTAAAGCAATCTTTCTCATGTTCTTTTCATTCAGTGGAATCTCTCCAACTTTTGATAATCTATTAACTTCATGAATTAGGTTGGCAGTTATATCAATAACTCTATCCTCCATCCAAAATTTCCCATTGTGGATTCTACTTAAAATGATCTTGGTACATTCCTCATCATTGAATTCATACTTCATGGAATATTTGATAATTTCATTGTTCTCTAGGTGCCCATAAGCTGGTTTAACTAACATGTCTTGATTGTACAATTTCTTGTAATCATCACTAAAATTTGCATCTCCCAAAGTTTCAAACTTGCAACCTAAATATCCTTTAACATTCTCAATGTGCAATACTCTGTCTGGTACAGATGATAATGCTAGACTATCATCAATTTTAGTTGGTTCTACTGGTTCTTTCTTAATCTTTGGTCTATTTTTATCCTTAACATTATGAACCATAGAAATATCCATCTTATCAACTGATTAAAGATCAAAAAATACCTCAACTTTTCAAATCTATGGTTTCGGTATGATCGTCGCTGCAAACTGCTTCCAAACTTCTTCAAATCATCCTCAACTCCCTTTTCTTCTTTCAAATCACTTTTCAATCACTTTTTAATCATAATAACTTTGATTTCAACCTTATAACACTTCACATTAACTCGATCTGACATCGCATTCATTCATTTTGCCGCTAAAACCTCAAAAAGTTGATTCTGCAAACTTGCAACCATAAAACTTTTTGCGACCTCGCAAAACACAATATTTTCTTTTGCACACTTAACCATAGCATTAGTACAACATGATAAACCTATATCTAACTATGCAAAACTTAACTGATTCAAATTCCTAATCTACACTAATCCTAAGTCCTAAAGTATAGAAACTTACATAATTTAAGTACTTAAAGAAGGGTCAGGTAAAGATTCATCCTTACCATTGGTTACATTACCTTCCTGACTACTTTCAATGCTGACTGTACCTCCTTGATCTGTGCGTTTGTCAAATTTTACTTCATCTTTATTGCTATAGCAACCTTTCTCTTTGTTTCTTGCATTTTCATTCCTTCTTGCATTGTTCCTAGGGTTAGGGTTATGATGATAACCTCCATTGTTCATTCTGCAAAATCTTGCTGAGTGTCCAAACTTCTTGCATATCTGACAAATGATTCCATTGTTTCCAAATCTCTGTCCTTGCTGGTTAATCTATGACCTGCAATTTCTAGCAATATGTCCTACTTTGTTGCATCTAAAACATACTACAACTTTTCTTTGATTCATTTCTTTAATAGATTTCTTATCTACATTGTTAGTATTCCCAATCATTCTATCATAATTATTCAAAATTACTTTAGGTCTTCTACATTCGTTAGCTCTATGTCCAAAACTATGACAATTATAACAATGTCCATTAAAAGGTTTAAATTGCTTACCTGTGCAATCTCTCTTCATGTGCCCAATAGTATTACAAGAAAAACATCTACCATTGAATTCTCTTTGCATACCTTTAGATGATTCTTCCTATTTTGATTCTTCTTGCTTTGATTCTTCTTTGTCTCTAGGTGGTTCTTCTTTAGGTGGATCTTCTAATGTGTTCTCATCTAGCTTTATTTCCTCCACACTTTCAGATGTCTTCAGATCTGGCTTCTTACTTTCATGGTTTGTTCTAAACATACTATATCCAAATCCAGTCCTATCAAAGAATGGTTCTTCATAAGAAATTTGTTTTTTAGTCTTATCACTTTTTGAATATAGCCTTTCAAGTTGTTGTTTAGATTGAGTTAATTCACCTTTCACAATTTTATTATACTTCTCAAGTTCCACATACTGCACTTTTACTTTTTCAGATTCAGATGTTTCCTTTTCAAGTCTTGACCTGAGATCTTCATTCTCAATTTTCAATTTTTCATTATCAGATCTCAAATTTCCATCTTTCGTACTAAGCTTTAGATTTACTATCTTCAACTCATGCTTAAGGATCTCATTTTCTTTTTCTAATTCATCACAATCTTCAACAAGCATATCAGATTTCTTTTCAGATTTCAGATCTTCAATCTTACCTTTTAATTTGTCAATAGCATTCTTTGCATCTTCATATTTTCTTCTTAAGGAGTTTCTTTCATCAGTAAGCATATCAATCTGTTCAAGAGCTTCTTCAAGATTCTTCTGAAGTTGATCCATATCCATAGAGATCTTACTTAAGCTGGTAAGCTTTCCTTGAATGTTCCTTCTCTGAGTAACTGTTCTCTGATACCAATTGTTAGAAATAGGAAATACTGAGAGGGGGGGGGGGGGTGAATCATTATTTCAAAAACTTTTTCTTTTTCCCACTTATGGATATAACAGATTACTTTAGTGCATACAAAGATTATCAAGCTGATTAACAAACATAGCAGTAAATAGAAAGAAGTCATAACACATCATATGTTCTCAAGGAAACCCTGGCCAAGGGAAAACCATGGTGGGGATGGTACCCACAAAGATCACTAATTAGAAGTATCCTATTAGGGATATTGGACCCTGTTAGGAGTCAATTTACAATATATAGTAGATCTGTCCTAGTTAAAGGACTTTAGGCCTTGTTAGAAGCCTTAACCCTATTAGGAGTTAGATTACAAAACCTGATCACCAGCTGAGCTCACTGCCCAAACAGGTAATACAAAATGTTTTTGACTATAATATGGTACTACTTACAACTTCGCATCAATAGCCTTTTCTGCTATCACAATATACAACTATCGCAAGTTATCTTTTCTTTCTTTTTACATATCACTTCTCTATTTCATTACATTTCAAGTATGCCTAATATATGAGTTATTAAAGCTAATAAATTTACATGGTCAGCTTCCAAAATATTTATCCAAGAGTAAATATCTAGGATTTTGTCCCTTCATAATGTTAAGTCATTATTTTGACAAGCCAAAATAATCCCTTAACTCTTTCGCTAATATTGTCTCCAAAACTGTTCTGTCTGCAAAAACTATCTTTGGTAAACTTTGAATAACCTTTTTTGTACTACTCCAAGCTTTATGCACACTGAGATGGGGTATCCTCATACTCTATAGAAGCTTCAGTTAACTGCGCAAACAAAAATATTGCTCCAGTGGACGTCGCCAACTAAATCTTCATCGGGTGCTCTGTCAGGATCACTATATCCATACTTAGACAATTTCTTTCTTCAACCTGCCATACTTGCATTCCAGATTATGCGCTCTCAATAGAGATCATATGTTGCCATAATGACAACATCTATGCATCCACATTATCCAAATTGCCAATATTTATTGCCTAGATTAGATGATCATATCATTTGATGTTATGTTTATGTTTTATATTAATTCATGGTATTGATCCTATACTAGCATGTGTATGGTTATCTTGTGTTTGCATCTATTTGACATGTTTTTTTGGTAGAGGACAGAGGTATAGTTACTCGCATAGTCGAGATCCACATGACTGACCATACCTTATCATTTTTTGATATATGTTATTGTATGTACATGCTTTGTCTTGTGGTGACAGGTTTGCAGGTACAGGGCATCATCTTCCCCGAATTGGTAGGAGTGAGTGTGCCCACAAACATTCATCTCAATGGTAAAGAGGGGAGATAATACACAGACCCAAACCCTAAACCTAAGCCTTATTGTCCTAAGATTGGACAAGTGTCAGTCTTACTACCCTACCCAAATTCACCTGGTTGGCATGAATTCATGGATCCCTTCTCCTGTGTTTTCTTGATTTATTGTGTTTGATTTTTACTGTGCATGATTCAGTTGATTTATGATTATGCGGTGATTATTAATTTATTGATTATAGTTGAATTATGTTAATTTAGATTATTTTATGAGAATATCAATGTTAGGTGCATAGTTGAATTTAATGATTAATTATGTTCCTAGGATTTAATTTAGGGAATTAAATTAAAGTTAATTATTTTATTATTTGGAAATTAATATTGATTATGTCCTAAGTTTATTTTAATGAAATTTAATTAAAATCAAATAAATGATTATTTGGATTAATTGAGTATTTTATTGAGAATTGGATTTTATTATGTTTGTGAGTATTATTAAATGTTTAAATAATTAATTACATGAATTCATGATGCATTAAGTATTTAATTTGTTTATAATAGATTTTATTATTAACATGTGCTTTATTGAGTTTGAAAGTGATTTGTTTGAAAATGGTGACAACTTGTCTTTAGGAGATTATGTTGAATGGTGTAACAATTATATTTATTTTTAATTATTAATTAGTAATTTCTCTCAACAAAAGTGGGAGAGTTTGATTAGGAGTTCTTTGTGAGTCATCTAGGGTTTTGCTTGATTGGTGGAATGGATTTCCAAATAGAGGGAGTTTCCATTCATTTTGGATTCAATCAGGTTGTTGGAGCATTTTTGTAAAGAGAGAACTTTTGGAGTTTTTGTGCTTTCTTGTGTTCTTGAGCTTTTGGAGATTGAGCTTGAATTTTGGGTGAAGGTTGCTTGTTTTTGGATTTGGGATTTGCATGCTCTGTGATTCAGAATTTGCAGGTTGAGCTTTCCTATTGTCAAATCTGGGAGATTCAACATTCTACAGACAATTTTATTCAATTCTTGCATTGGAATTGAGCTAGGGTTTTGAGCAACTATCCTATGTTTTTGTCTGTATACTTTGAACAATTTTTCCATGTTTGATTTGGCTTATAGATTCTAGATCAGCTTTTCTATGTATGCTTTCAAATTGAGGATTAGAAAACCCACTAGTTTGTCATTTTATATTTTTATACAAACTTGGCATAGTAGGGTTATGCTATCCAAATTTCAGTAGAAAATTCATCCTAGAACACCTAGAAAATGAAAATTAATCTCTCTATAGTTAGTTCTATAGTATGACTGAATTAAATAAATGGGTTGTTAACAAAAACCCAATTTGGGTGAAAATTCCTTATTCTGGGAAAAAATCTATTCTGTATTAAAAAAATAACAGTTTAAAACAAAAATACCACAGTAAATAAATTTTCTTATACATGTTAGAAAATTACATTAGTAAATTATTATGTATTTGCAAAAAAATTATGTAGGAAAAGACAAGTAAGAAAATGACAAAATTCATGTGCAGCAAACAATCATGGAACCTTTTCCCTTTTATGGAAAAAATTACACAGTCTTGGTAATTTTCCATTTTCAGAAATATTAAATGCACTTAAAAAAAAATTACCAATTGATATATATATATATATATATATATATATATATATATATATATATATATATATATATATATATATATATATATATAT
>BSBK01010778.1:82500-90857 GCA_027943335.1 Chamaecyparis obtusa | reverse complement strand
CAGATGATAGTCAAATTCCTATCTAATAAGTAGTCAGAGTTATTGAAAGAGGATGCAAGGATTAGATTAACATTAATAGATATTCAGAACATGATCCTTCCCATCATGGATACAATGTAGAAGCATATTGCATACTCAAAAACATTGATCCATGACAATCAGTTTTCAATTGCAGATCACATGATTGAACTCTTTGCAGAAGTCCAAGTTGCACTCCATACATGCAAGATTCTACAAGAGAATTGGGATATAACTCTAGCACTAATTGGATAGGTGCATTATGATTTTCTCTCACATTTTGGTATCTCCATGTAAAATATTTGTATATACACCTTTGGCATTATTGTTAAAAAGGGGGAGAAAGTATATGAGATATGAAAGGGGGGAGAAAGTATAAATAGGAAATATGAGTATGAGGTGAAATAAGATATTTGTATATATACTATATAAGGGAGACATGAAATGTATATACAGTAGTTATTTTTGAATAATCAAAACTAGTGTCAGCATGATTGTGTATATAAGTTTTGGGCAATAAGTGTTTTTGTCACTAATGCCAAAGGGGGAGACTGTTGACATTAAGTATGGTTGTCATTAGTGACAACACTTATTCAGACTCTATGTGCTTACCGAGCAGAACAGTGTTTACCGAGCAAAATAGTGCTTACCAAGTAGAATAGTGCTTACCGAGCAGAACAATGTTTACCGAGTGCCAGCACGGTAAATAGGGAATTCAGTCTCTACTGAGTGACACTATATCTATCGAGTCTCCAGTATATACTATGTTTGAAACTACAACCGAGTGGTTAGTATGGACCGTGCCTCCACTTCTACCAAGTGCATGATGATGCCAGTAACGCAATGGATGCCAAGTATCAGAAAGTCATCGAGCTAGTTTGTAGTAAATGAGTCACCATATTTGGGCCAACTCAGTAATATTTGTGTTAGCTTGTTTAAGAGCTGATTTTGTATTTATTTTGTAACTATTTTCGATTGATATATAAACAATGTTTTATATTATATCCAATGTGTGAAAAAAATAGCAAAGTATGAAGAGGAGAGAAAGATAGAGATAAGCGAATTACAAAGGGCTATAGTAGTATAAGAAGTAGCAAAGATCTATCCATCATAGAAGGTGATCAGTACATCAGAGAATCTCAATCAGCAAGTATAGTTGCAAGTAAGAGATCTACTGTTTCATCCTAACAGGTTAATCAGCTTGAAATCCTTTAACTAGGTAGACTTAACAGTCTTCGTAAAATCTCTTAACCGAGTGCATACTTTATTGTATGTTTGTAAATCCTCTAACAAGGTGGACCTAGTAGTCCTTATTGCTCCTAATAGGGTAGATCATCAGAAGTGATCATTGTAAGCCTTAACCGGCAAAATTTTATACTGCAGTATTGATATTTTGTGGGTATCATCCCCACCCCAGTTTTACTTTCTACTTGGAAGGTTTCTAGGTCACCAAATCTCTGTGTTCAAAATGTTATGAATGTTTTATTCTTTCTGTTACTCATGCATGTAGTTAGATTATCAATCTAATGTTATTAAGATCTGAATTTGTTAAAAGTTTTGAATATATATATATATATATATATATATATATATATATATATATATATATATATATATATATATATATTATATATATATATATATATATATATATATATATATATATATATATATATATATATATATATATATATATATATTGATAAAGGGTGCTCCCCTTAATACCACAAACACATAACAGAAATAGAGAATAACAACAATAATATGCAAAAATAGAAAATTGGCTTCTTATTATCTCAACAAATGTGGAATTACAAACTTTTAAAATTGCAATATGCAAAGGCACATGGGCATTCCCTTACAATATTCTATAGGACAAAGCCTCAAATCAATACCCAGAACTGCCCTAGACAACACTACGGGCTTTCTTTATATAGGCAATTTCCACTGCTTGAGAAGGTTCCAAAAATTTAGTCCTAAGGGCTGACCCAACTTAGAATTATTTTATTTTTCAATTTATTACATCAAAGTCGACTCAAAATAACTTTTGAAACCCGAACAAAAATTTTTGAAGGAAAATTATTTTCTGCCATTTCAGGTGGCCTGACTTTTGGAGACCATAAGTCATCACCAGTTGACTTGATTGACTATTATAACCCCATTTCAAAAATGCCACGAAGCATTCGACAAGCTTGACCAGCGTAAAGCGCTCGTCACCCAAATTTTCAACCTCATCCAGGGCCTCTAAAGCCTTCAAAATTGAGTTCGAAGTTTCTATACCCTACTGCCAATACTGAAAAACTTCAATATCTTCAAAACTAGACTTGATCTAGCCATGAAACTTTACTGGGAGGCTAATATGACTGAGATGAACCTCCATATGTAAAATCAGACATTCTGAGATCGTAAGACCAACTTACTAAAAATAGAAAGTTTCCATAAATACCAACTCTGCATAAAATAACCCTTATTGAATATAAAAATAGAAATATTTTTGGGTGATGCAAGATTCGCTCTTACACCCAGGATGCTCCTACATCAGACACCCGGGGTAATTTGAGAAGTGACCCTGTCACGACTCAGGTGTGCAGAGGAAAACCAAGATGGTTAACCTCCTCCTTTGTTAGTCATGATGAATCTTCAATAGGTCATCCTTTTCCATTTGACCAAATACTCTTCATATGTCCTATTCCTTGTGCTTTTGCCAACATGACTATCCAGTATGTCTTCAATCTCCTTGATATCTGAACTGGTTGCTGGAATACTCCACTGTGCCACTGTGATCTCATCTTCAACACTTCCTTCATGATACTCTCTCAAATTTGAAATGTTAAACACTTGTGAAATATTCAGCTCACTAGGCAATTCTACCTCATATGCATTTCCTGAATCATGCTTCTTCAGTATCTTTACATGGTCCAAACTTCTTCATTTTCAACTTGTTATATGTACCAATTGGAAACCAATCCTTCCACAAATGAACCATGACTTCATCTCCAACCTGAAATTTCTTATGCCTCCTTTTCTCATCTACCTTAGTCTTATACTGCATATTCATCTTGGTAATATGCTTCCTCACCTCCTCATGGATGTTCTTTAAATATTCTGCAAAATCCTCAGCATCAGCACTACTTAATTCTTCTTTATCTATCTTTCTCAACTCAGATGCATTTCTTGGACTACTTCTATATATAATTTAGAATGGTGATTTACCAGTGCTTTTGTTGACAGAATTATTGTATGCAAATTTTGCCTATGGTAAAATCAAATCCCATCCTATTGGCTTATCTCCAACCAAACATCTCAGCAAATTTCTCAAACTTCTATTCACCATCTCTGTCTATCCATCAGTCTGTGGATGATGTGATGAACTAAACTTCAAATCTATCTTCAACTTCTTCCACAATGTCCACTAGAAATATCCAACAAACTTAGTATCTCGATTTGAAACTATGGTCTTTGGCAAACCATGTAGTCTCACTACTTCTCTGAAAAAACAATTCTGCTATATGATAAACATCATTAGTCTTCTTGCAGGGAATGAAATGTGTCATCTTCAAAAATATGTCAACTACTACAAAAATTGAATCATGTCCCCGCTGTGTCTTCGATAAACCAAGAACAAAGTCCATACTAATATCCTCCCAAGGCTTCTCTGGTACAGGTAATGGCTGATACAACCCTATATTTTTCTTCACTCTTTTCACCATCTGAAATACTCTGCAACTCTGTACAAACTTCTTCACATCTTGCTACAATTATGGTCAATAATAATTCTCACCAACCAAAGCAAGGGTTTTAATCATGACCAAAATGTCTAGCCAATCCTCCACTATGCTTTTTTTTGATGAGATTCTCCCTCATAGAACTTCATGGAATGCACAAATGACTCCCTCTAAATAGCATATCATCTTGGATGATAAAATCTAGCCATTTCATCCTGTCTAGAGTAACAGGTTCTGTACAAGCTTTTCAAGCTTCACCAAAATCAGGATCCTCTCTATACAAATTCTTGAGTTCCTTGAACCTAACCACTTCAATCTACATCTCTGTCAGCAATAGTTTCCTTTTTCTAAGAGCATCCACAACTCTATTAGACTTTCCACTCCTGTGTTTCAAAACAAATGTATAACTCTGCAAAAACTCAACCCATTTTAAATGCCTCTGATTCAATTTTCCTTAACTATTCAAATATTGCAAAGCTTGATGATTAGTATACAAAACAAACTCCTTAGCAAGCAGATAATGTCTCCACTTCTTTAATGCCTGAACTATAGCATAAAATTCTTGATCATAGATAAAATATTTTCTCTTGCCATCATTTAACTTCTCATTGAATAAGCAACAGGTTTACCTTCTTGGCTCATAACAGCTCCTATTGTAGTACCACTAGCATCACAATCTACATGAACACCTTATTAAAATCTGGAAGTGCTAAAATAGGTTGTTCTATAACTTTTTGTTTCAACAATTGAAAACTCTTTTCTGCCCCATTAGTCCACTTAAACTATTTTCTATCCCCTCTCATTCTTTCAGTCAAGGGTCCACAAATACTACTAAAATTTTTGATAAACTTTCTGTAGAAACTAGCCAAACTATGAAAAGATCTTACCTCAGTAGCACTCTTTGGATTAGGCCATTCAAGGATAGCTTGTACCTTCTCTGGGTCCATTTTAAGACCTTCTGCTGAAACTACAAATTCTAAATACACTAACTCTTTCTTCACAAAGCTGCACTTCTTCAAATTAATCAACAATTTTTCATCTCTCAACTTCTCAAACATTATATGAATATGCATCATATGTTCTTCCAATGTCTTGCTAAAAATCAAAATATCATCTAGGTAAACAATGACAAACTTACCCAAAAATTCTTTCAAAACCTCGTTCATGAGCCGCATGGAAGTTCTTGGTGCATTGGTTAGCCCAAAAGGCATGACTAACCACTCATACAGTCCTTCCTTTGTTTTGAAGGAAATCTTCCATCCATGTCCTTCTCTGATCTGAATCTGGTGAGATCCACTCTTCAGATCTATCTTTGAGAAATACACAGCCCCACTTAAACAATCCATAATATCATTCATTCGTGGCAATGGAAACCTATACTTGATTGTGATCGTGTTTATTGCTCTGGAATCTGTACACATCCTCCACTCTCCATTCTTCTTTGGTGCTAATACCGCTAGTATAGTATAGGGACTCAGACTCTCATGAATCAATCCTTTCTGCAACAAATCATGTACTTGTTTGTTCAATTTCTCACTTTCTGCTGGTGTCATTTTATGTGTTGCCTTGTTTGGAAAACTAGCTCTTGGAATCAAATCCATATGATGACTGATCTTTCTTACTGGTGGTAATCCGTCAGGTACATTATCAGATACAATAACCTAAAACTCATTCAATAAATTTGCAACCTCTATAGGTACATCCTCTACTTCTTCTTTACTAGCTTTTGGAATTAAAGAAAAACACACATGCTCATGCCTCATACCATCTAAAATTTTTTTTCCATCAACAAATTTTATTCTTGCATTACCACATACCTTTTCTTCGGTCTCCTTCAATGGCTTTAGCTTATGTCGCACTCCATTCTTTGTTAGGGAATAGGTATTTGCATGACTATCATGTACAACACATCTATCAAACTACCATGGTATACCTAACAACATATGACATGCATCCATAGAGATGATATCACATAGTACCTCATCTTGGTATCCATCGATCTTGAACTTTACCAGGCATTGTTCACTGACCATGACCTTGTGGTCATCCTACACCTAGGCAATCCGATATGGATGTGGGTGTTTCTATCTCTTGAGATTCAACTTTGGTCACCATCTCTTCTGACACCAAATTTTCAGTACTTTCACTATCGATAATCACATCATAGCATTTACCCTCACATTTGCATCTAGTATGAAACAGGCTCCTCCTTTGTTCAAGTTCATTCTCACCACTCAGCAAGACTCTTCTGTTAATTAGCGTTTCTCCTCTTTCAGCATCTTCAGAATTTTATGATCTGGCATCTTCATCTACATGTGCAACTCTAGCTTGGCCTTCATTCCTCTTATCTATCCTTCCTTAGTGTTGAGGACATTCAAATGCCCTATGACCTTCTTCTCCATAGTGAAAAACATGTTCCACGGAAGCCTCTTCTTCCTGAACCTTGTCCTCTTCCCCTTCCTCTCTGATTTCTATTATTCTAATCTGGGAAATAATTGGAATTATTTCCTCTCTGATTCTGGCTTCTACTGGCCTCATCCTTCTTTTTTGGATCTTCATTTCAGCCACCATATGACCGTCCACCAGATCTTCCACCATGACCTCTTTCATTTTGTCTACTCTCAAACTTCTTGTTCAGCTTTTCCTCTACTTTTAGGGCAAACTGGTATGCCTCCTCAATACTGTTCATTCGAACTAGATTCTACTCCTTCTGGATGCTTGGCCTTAACCCATTAAGGTATCGGGCAACTTTTTCCTTATCAGCTTCTGCATGGCCTGTTCTAATGAGGAGTCGATAGAACTCCTCTGTATACTCCTAAACAAATCTTCCTGCTTGCTTCAAACTTTGCATTTTCTTTAGTAGTGTCATGCTCATAATCAACAGGAATGAATTGTCACTTCAATTTATCCACCATCTGATCCCATCTTGTGATTTTATCTTTCCCTCTTCTATTTCTCTCCAATTGGATATCTTGCCACTAGATCTTCGCATGACCTTTCAGTCTGGCCTTCGCAAATTTGACCCTATTAGGATTCTCAACATCTTCATACTCAAAATATTCCTCACGTTCATTGATCTAGTCAATCAATTCCTTTGGGTTAAGATTTCCAGAAAATGTAAGAACCTCCATCTTAGGTCTTTTCCCAATCTTGAAAATGGCCCGAAAAAGTCTTTCTTCCTCCTGGTTCACAATTTCGGCTTCTCCTTCTTGATATTCTTCTTCGGCTTCATCATCGCTTTCATCTCTGACATTAAGATTCATTCCTCTGTGAATCTCTTCTTGCAATTCTCGCACTTGTCTCTACAGCTCTCTAACCTCAAGTGTCACAACACCAGCTCTTCTGCCAC
Organism: Chamaecyparis obtusa; assembly: GCA_027943335.1. Classification (NCBI taxonomy): domain Eukaryota; kingdom Viridiplantae; phylum Streptophyta; class Pinopsida; order Cupressales; family Cupressaceae; genus Chamaecyparis; species Chamaecyparis obtusa. The sequence continues at coordinate 83,765 of BSBK01010778.1, read as the reverse complement.
GTTCTTTTCATGGAGGCATTTTCATGATGTGCATTGAAACCCTAACCATGGTCCTGGTGCAAACTACCTCACAGTCGGTGATCTATTTACACACTCAAGAACTTCTACTCTAATACCACTTGATGAAGGGTGCTCCCCTTAATACCACAAACACATAATAGAAATAGAGAAACAACAACAATAATATGCAAGAACAGAAAATTGGCTTCTTATTATCTCCACAAATGTGGAATTACAAACTTTCAAAATTACAATATGCAAAGCCACACGGGCATTCCCTTACAATATTTTGTAGGACAAAGCCTCGAATCAATACCTAGATCTACTACCCAGAACTGCCCTAGACAACACTATGGGCCTTCTTTATATAGGCAATTTCCACCGCCCGAGAAGGTTCCAAACATTTAGCCCTAAGGGCCGACCCAACTTAGAATTATTTTATTTTTCCATTTATTACATCAAAGCTGGCTCAAAATAACTTTTCAAACCCGAATTGAAATTTTGAAGGAAAATTATTTTCCGCCATTTTCAGGTGGTCCGACTTCTGGAGACCATAAGTCATCACTAGTTAACTTGATTGACTATTATAACCCCATTTGAAAATGCCACGAAGCACTCTACAAGCTTGACCGGTGCAAAGTGCTTGTCAACCAAATTTTCAACCTCATCCGGGGCCTCTAAAGCCTTCAAAATTGAGTTTGAAGTTTTTGTACTCTGCTGCCAATACTGAAAATCTTCAAAACTAAACATGATCTAGCCATGAAACTTTACAGGCAGGCTAATATGACTAAGATGAATCTCCATATGTAAATTCAGACATTCCGAGATCGTAAGACCAACTTACTAAAAATAGAAAGTTTCCATAAATAGCAACTCTACACAAGATAGCCCTTATTGAATATAAAAAACAAAAATATTTTGGGTGATGCAAGATTGCTCTTACACCCAGGATGCTCCTGCATCAGCTTGATGAAGGGAGCTCCCCTTAATACCAAAAGCACATAACAGAAATAGAGAAACAACAACAATAATATGCAAGAACAGAAAATTGGCTTCTTATTATCTCCACAAATGTGGAATTATAAAATTTCAGAATTACAATATGCAAAGCCACATAGGCATTCCCTTACAATATTCTATAGGACAAAGCCTCGAATCAATACCAAATTCTACTACCCAGAACTACCCTAGACAACACTACGCGCCCTTCTTTATATAGGCAATTTCCACGACCTGAGAAGGTTCCAAACATTTAGCCCTAACGG
>BSBK01010778.1:17500-80000 GCA_027943335.1 Chamaecyparis obtusa | reverse complement strand
ATTAAGGGGAGCACCCTTCATCAAGTGGTATCAGAGCAGGAGTTCTTGAGTGTGTAAACAGATCGCCGACTGTGAGGTAGTTTGCACCAGGACTGTGGCTAGGGTTTCAGCGCGCATCGCGAAAATGCCTCCACGAAGGGAACGTGGCGGAAGAGCTGGTGTTGTAACACCTGAGGTTAGAGAGCTGCAGAGACAAGTGTGAGCATTGCAAGAAGAGATTCGCAGAGGGAATGAATCTTAATGTCGGAGACGAAAGCGAGGATGAAGCTGAAGAAGAATATCAAGAAGGAGAAGTTGAAATTGTGAACCAGGAGGAAGAAAGACTTTTTTGGGCGATTTCTAAGATTGGGAAAAGACCTAAGATTGAGGTTCCTACATTTTCTGGAAATCTTAACCCAGAGGAATTGAGCGACTGGATCAATGAGTGTGAAGAATATTTTGAGTATGAAGATGTTGAGGATCCTGATAGGGTCAAATTTGCGAAGGCCAGACTGAAAGGTCATGTGAAGATATGGTGGCAAGAGATTCAGTTGGAGTGAAATAGAAGGGGAAAGGAGGAAAATCACGAGATGGGATCAGATGGTGGATAAATTGAAGCGACAGTTCATTCCTGTTGATTATGAGCTTGACCTACTGAAGAAAATGCAGAGTTTGAAGCAAGCAGGAAGATCTGTTCAGGAGTATACAGAGGAGTTCTATCGACTTCTCATCAGAACAGGCCATGCAGAAGCTGATAAGGAGAAAGTTGCCTGATACCTTAATGGGTTAAGGCCAAGCATTCGGGAGGAGCTGAATCTGGTTCGAATGAACAGTATTGAAGAGGCATACCAGTTTTCCCTAAAAGTAGAGGAAAAGCTGAACAAGAAGTTTGAGAGCAGACAAAACGGAAGAGGTCGCGTTGGATGATCTGGTGGACGGTCATATGGTGGCCGAAAATGAAGATTCGAAAAAAGAAGGATGAGGCCAAGTAGCAGTCAGAATCAGCGTGGAAATAATTCCAATCGCTTCCAAGATCAGAATAATAGAGATTAGAGAGGAAGAGGAAGAGGACAAGGATCTGGAAGAGGAGGTTTTCGTTGGAACATGTTTTCACTGTGGAGAAGAAGGTCATAGGGCATTTGAATGTCCCCAGCGCCAAGGCAGAACAGACAGGAGAAATGAAGGCCAGGCCAGAGTTGCACATGTAGATGAAGATGCCAGATCATCAAATTCTGAAGATGCTGAAAGAGGAGAAACGTTGATTAACAGAAGAGTCCTGTTGAGTGGTGAGAATGAACCTGAGCAAAGGAGGAGCCTGTTTCGCACCAGGTGCAAGTGTGAAGGTAAATGGTGTGATGTGATTATTTATAGTGGAAGCACTGACAATTTGGTGTCAGAAGAGATGGTGACAAAGTTGAAGCTCAAGAGACAGAAACACCCACATCCATATCGGATTGCCTGGATACAGGATGACCACAAGGTCATGGTCAATGAACAATGCCTAGTAAAGTTCAAGGTTGGCGGATACCAAGATGAGTTATTGTGTGATATCATATCTATGGATGCATGTCATATGTTGTTGGGTAGACCATGGCAGTTTGACAGATGTGCTGTACATGATGGCCGTGCGAATACCTATTCCCTGACAAAGGATGGAGTGTGACATAAGCTAAAACCATTGAAGGAGACTGAAGAAAAGGTATGTGGTAATGCAAGGATAACTTTTGTTGATGGAAGAAATTTCCTAGATGGTATGAGGCATGAGCATGTATGTTTTGCTTTAATTCCAAAAGCTGGTAAAGAGGAAGTAGAAGATGTTCCTGTAGAAGTTGTAGATTTGTTGAATGAGTTTCAGGATATTGTATCCGATAACGTGCCTGATGGATTACCACCAGTCAAGAAGATCAGTCATCAGATGGACTTGATACCAGGAGTGAGTTTGCCGAATAAGGCAACACACAGAATGACACCAGCAGAAAGTGAGGAGTTGAACAGATAAGTACATGAACTGTTACAGAAAGGATTGATCCATGAGAGTCTAAGTCCCTGTGCTGTACCAGCAGTATTGGCACCAAAGAAGAATGGAGAGTGGAGGATGTGTACAGATTCCAGAGCAATAAACAAGATCACAATCAAGTACAGGTTTCCATTGCCACGAATGGATGATATTATGGACTGTTTGAGTGGAGCTGTGTATTTTTCAAAGATAGATCTGAAAAGTGGATATCATCAGATTCGGATCAGAGAAGGAGATGAATGGAAGAATGCCTTCAAGACAAAGGAAGGACTGTATGAGTGGTTAGTCATGCCTTTTGGGCTAACCAATGCACTGAGCACTTTCATGCGGCTCATGAACGAGGTTCTGAAAGAATTTCTGGGTAAGTTTGTCATTGTTTACCTAGATGATATTCTGATCTTTAGTAAGACATTGGAGGAGCATATGATGCATATTCGTATGGTATTTGAGAAGCTGAGAGAAGAGAAATTGCTGATTAATTTGAAGAAGTGCAGTTTTGTGAAAAAAGAGTTGGTGTATTTAGGGTTTGTAGTTTCAGGAGAAGGTCTAAAAATGGACCCAGAGAAGGTACAGGCTATCCTTGAATGGCCTACTCCAAGGAATGCTACCGAGGTAAGATCTTTTCATGGTCTAGCTAGCTTTTATAAAAAGTTGATCAGAAATTTTAGCAGTATTTGTGGACCCTTGACTGAAACAATGAGAGGGGATAGAAAAGAGTTTAAGTGGACTAATGGGGCAGAAAGGAGTTTTCAATTGTTGAAACAAAAAGTTACAGAACAACCTGTTTTAGCACTTCCAGATTTTAATAAGGTGTTTCAAGTAGATTGTGATGCTAGTGGTACTGCAATAGGAGCTGTTATGAGCCAAGAAGGTAAACCTGTTGCATATTTCAGTGAGAAGTTAAATGATGCCAAGAGGAAGTACTCTATTTATGATCTGCTTCCTAAGGAGTTTGTTTTGTATACTGATCATCAAGCTTTGCAATATTTGAATAGTCAAGGAAAGTTGAATCAGAGGCATTTGAAATGGGTTGAGTTTTTGCAGAGTTATACATTTGTTTTGAAACATAGGAGTGGAAAGTCTAATAGGGTTGCAGATGCTCTTAGCAGAAGGCAACTATTGCTGACAGAAATGCAGATTGAAGTGGTTGGGTTCAAGGAACTCAAGAATTTGTATCCAAAGGATCCTGATTTTGGTGAAGCTTGGAAAGCTTGTACAGAACCTGTTACTCTAGACAGGACAAAATGGTTGGATTTCATCATCCAGGATGATATGCTATTCAGAAGGAGTCAGTTGTGCATTCCATGAAGTTCTATGAGGGAGAATCTCATCAAGGAGAAGCATAGTGGAGGATTGGCTGGACACTTTGGTCGTGATAAAACCCTTGCTTTGGTTGGTGAGAATTATTATTGGCCACAATTGCAGCAAGATGTGAAGAAGTTTGTACAGAGTTGCAGAATATGTCAGATGGCGAAAGGAGTGAAGCAGAATACAGGGTTGTATCAACCATTAACTGTACCAGAGAAGCCTTGGGAGGATATTAGCATGGACTTTGTTCTTGGTTTACCGAGGACTCAGCGGGGACATGATTCAATTTTTGTGGTGGTTGATAGATTTTCAAAGATGGCACATTTCATTCCCTGCAAGAAGACTAATGATGCTGTTCATATAGCAGAATTATTTTTCAGAGAAGTGGTGAGACTACATGGTTTGCCAAAGACCATAGTTTCAGATCGGGACACTAAGTTTGTTGGATATTTCTGGCGTACATTGTGGAAGAAGTTGAAGACAGATTTGAAGTTCAGTTCATCACATCATCCACAGACTGATGGACAGACAGAGGTAGTGAATAGAAGTTTGGGAAATTTGCTGAGATGTTTGGTTGGAGATAAGCCAACAGGATGGGATTTGATTTTACCACAGGCGGAATTTGCATACAATAATTCTGTCAACAGGAGCACTGGTAAATCACCATTCCAGATTGTATTTGGAAGTAGTCCGAGAAATGCATCTGAATTAAGGAAGATAGATAAAGGAGAAATAAGTAGTGCTGAAGCTGAGGATTTTGCAGAACACCTAAAGAACATCCATGGGGAGGTGAGGAAGCATATTACCAAGATGAACACACAGTATAAGGCCAAGGCAGATGAGAAAAGGAGGTATAAGGAATTTCAGTTTGGAGATGAAGTCATGGTTCATTTGCGGAAGGAGCGGTTTCCAGTTGGTACATATAACAAGCTGAAAATGAAGAAGTTTGGACCATGTAAGATACTGAAGAAACATGATTCAGGAAACGCATATGAGGTAGAATTGCCTACTGAGCTAAATATTTCACCAGTGTTTAACATTTCAGATCTGACAGAGTATCATGAAGGAGGTGTTGAAGATGAGATCACAGCAGCACAGTGGAGTATTCCAGCAACTAGTTCAGACACTAAGGAGATGGAAGATATACTGGACAGTCATGTTGGCAGAAGCACAAGGAACATGACATATGAAGAATATCTGGTCAAGTGGAAAGGATGACCTGTTGAAGATTCATCATGGTTGACAAAGGAGGAGGTTAGCCGTCTTGGTTTTCCTCTGCACACCTGAGTCGTGACAGGGTCACTTCTCAAATTACCCCGGGTGTCTGATGCAGGAGCATCCTGGGTGTAAGAGCAATCTTGCATCACCCAAAAATATTTCTATTTTTGTATTCAATAAGGGCTATCTTGTGCAGAGCTGCTATTTATGGAAAGTTACTATTTTTGGTAAATTTTGTATGTGCTCAGAATGATCTGATTTCTTTCTTGGAGGTTCATTTTGGTCATATAAGTCTGCCAGTAAAGTTTCATTGCCAGATCAAGTGTATATTGGAAGATATTGAAGATTTTCAGTATTGGCAGCAGGGGACAGAAACTTTGAACTCAATTTTGAAGGCTTTAGAGGCCCCGGATGAGGTCGAATTTTGGGCTGAATGAAGCTTGCTTAATTCAAGCGTTGTAGAGCTCCTCGCGCCCTTTCCGAAATGGGGTTACAATAGTCAATCGGGTCAACTGGTGATGACTTATGGTCTTTGGAAGTTGAGCCACCTGAAATGGCGAAAAATAATTTTCTTCAAAATTTCTGTTCGGGTTTCAAAGGTTATCTTGAGCCGACTATGATGTAATGAAATGTAAAATAAAATAATTCTAAGTTTGGTCGGCCTTATTGGCTAAAATTCTGGAACCTTCTCAGGCAGTGGAAAATTGCCTATATAAGGAAGGCTGTATTATTGTCTTAAGCAGTTCAGAATAGTTCTGGGTAGTAGATCTGGGTAATAGTTCGAGGCTTTGTCCTACAGAATATTGTAAGGGAATGCCCATGTGGCTTTGCATATTGTAATTCTGAAAGTTTGTAATTCCACATTTGTGGAGATAATAAGAAGCCAATTTTCTGTTCTTGCATGTTGTTGTTGTTTCTCTATTTCTGTTATGTGTTTGTGGTATTAAGGGGAGCACCCTTCATCAATATATATATATATATATACATCTACATAGATATGTACATCTATATATATATATATATATATATATATATATAGAGAGAGAGAGAGAGAGAGAGAATTAATTACCATAGGGGGATTAATAAGAAAGATAAGTCATGGAGATATAAGGAGTTTTACCGAGAAGTGATTACATGGTAAATTTTGCTAAGGACACAAAATTTTGATGACTTTGAATTTGTTAACAAAGATACCAAACTAATTCTTAAGGGGGAGATTGATACTGCTATAGAATTATATTTTGTAATTTGTTTGGATTAAGTCCTTTTGATTGTCAAATTTATTTAGTAAAGAAGGATAGTCAAGTTGATAAAGCATAATCTAGTCAATAAAATAAAATAAAGGAAAGACAATTTTGGTAAAAGGAATAAGGAGAACATAATGAGAAATTAACACTGAGCACTAGGCACTGAGAAATACCAAGTCACAATAGCTACCAAAGTGAGAGAACATACAAGATATCGAGCAGAAGAAAAACATATTACCAAGAAACACACACCAACATAAGAAGAATCTACATATACATTTAATCTGGACACCAAGAAGAAAACATTTTAAAAATGATGAAGGGTGCTCCCCTTAATACCACAAACACTTAGCAGAAATAGAGAAACAACAACAATAATATGCAAGAACAGAAAATTGGCTTCTTATTATCTTCACAAATGTGGAATTACAAACTTTCAGAATTACAATATGCAAAGCCACATGGGCATTCCCTTACAATATTCTATAGGACAAAGCCTCGATTCAATACCTAGATCTACTACCCAGAACTATTCTGAACTGCCTAAGACAATAATACAGCCTTCCTTATATAGATAATTTTCCACCGCCTGGGAAGGTTCCAGAATTTTAGCCAATAAGGCCGACCAAACTTAGAATTATTTTATTTTACATTTTATTACATCGTAGTTGGCTCAAGATAACCTTTGAAACCCGAACAGAAATTTTGAAGAAAATTATTTTTCGCCATTTCGGGTGGCCCAACTTCCGAAGACTATAAGTCATCACCAGTTGACCCGATCGGCTATTATAACCCCATTTCAGAAATGCCACGAAGCACTCTACAGGCTTGATTTGTGCAAGTGCCCATCACCCAAATTTTTGACCTCATCCGGGGCCTCTAAAGCCTTCAAAACTGAGTTCAAAGTTTCTGTACCCTGCTGCCAATACAGAAAATCTTCAATATCTTCCAATATACACTTGATCTGGCAATGAAACTTTACTGGCAGACTTATATGACCAAAATGAACCTCCAAGAAAGAAATCAGATCATTCTAAGCACATACAAAAATTACCAAAAAAATAGTAACTTTCCATAAATAGTAGCTCTACACAAAATAGCCCTTATTGAATATAAAAACAAAAAAAAAATTTATTTTTCTTAGGTGATGCAAGATTGCTCTTACACCCAGGATGCTCCTGCATCAAAAAATCTCAAGGAAATTGTTTGTTGAAGCATTAGAGATTTGAAAATGATGATTATACATGATCACAAGGTTAGATCTACCAATGAGAAGTAAATGTGATATATGGATTGGAGAAGTAACTAACGCTAGCAATACTTAAGGATATGATTCTAGAATGTTTCCACCACTTCTACAATCCAGTATAAATGGATCAGTATGTGAAGATCGGTAAATGTGTGAAGCATAAATTGTAGAAAGCATGTGATGATCATTTAGAGATAAGTTTGAAGGTGATGAGCAGAGAAGGCATCGAGTAATGGAGAAGTAAGAATAGAGTGTGAATGTGATTAAAATTTGAAGTTATTGAGTAAAGAATTGATATTATGAGAGAAGTATAGTATGAGATAAATTGTTATTGAGCATCATGAGTCTAAAATGAATATTTTCATAGAAGTATTATAGAAAAGTTTATGTATTGATTAAAGTGTAATAAAAATTCTAAAATCTTGTAACTGAGTAGATCCTAACAAATCTTATATTGTAAATCCTTTGACATGGTACATCTCTTAGACTAGATTTCTAAAATACTTTAGAAAGGTAGACTTAATCAATCATTAGAATCTTAATAGGGTAAGCTATCATAAATATCTAGCTAACATTGTAGCTCTAACCAAGCAATATTTCTATTATAATAGTGAAGTATTGTGTGTGTCATCCCTACTATAGTTTTTTCCTCTACCCAAGGCATTTTGTGATATCAAAATCATGGTGTTATGAGTTGTGTGTTATGATATTGTTTTATAAGTTTTATGTTTTTATATACAAATATCTGAATTTGATGAATGGTTAAGAAAGTAAGATAAAATTATTTTGGAGTACTGATTCACCCATCTCCTCTCAATACTTAACATTCCATTCTTTAATCCAACAACATTAAAATTGCATTCATAAATAAATCAAGATGGCTACATTAATGTTTGGTGCTAATGCAATGAGATTAGAAGAATCAAAAGACTATATTTCAAAACTTCCTTACAACTAACTTCAAAAAAATAAAAATAAGTTCTATAGATGACTATAATTTTTACTTTTGTATACAACTATATACCAAAGAAGTCCGTCTTCACAATCCATCACTTATAAATTATTTTTTTCCTCATGTGCTACCCCACTTGATTCTATAGCCTCAAATTGATTATACTTATTGATTGAAATTTATTTACATTGTTGTATTTCAACTTAATAAAAAGTCTGAGATCAGTCCATATTACATGGCTAGAATACCAAAATGAGAGCAGTGAATGCTTGGAGAATACTTAAATGTGAGTAGAGAATGCTTCAATGTATTATTGATTAATACTTACAATACTATATAGTGCATATAATTTCTAACAATTAACTATTAATTAATTTCATATGAGTGCACATTAGTTAAAGATCAATTGCATGTAGTTACATAAATATAATAGATTAATCTATTACACCAAAAAATAGAATATATAGAAAATAATTTGGGATGACTTCCTTATAGTCAATATTGACTTAAAGTTTGTGTTGATTTGAGGTCATGATGCTTTGTTTCTATGTAATTACTATGGGTTCAAGTTATTAAAGACTGGACTTATAGTGTTTTTTGTATGGCCTTAGATCATTCAATTATGATTTACTTATTCAATAATAGAAACCTCTCTTTTAGTTGTAATGTTAAAACAAGTAGAAGTGTTGAATTTGATGGCTACAAATAGAGTTAGGTCCCTATGATGGAATATGTAGATGTATGTATACCTCTAAACTATGGGTTAGTCTTATCTATCCAAGGTGATCAATGAATGATAAATCCTATAACCCATTCAAGATAAGGATAATTTCTCAAGATTAATAGTAATCAAGGAGTATATTATGTTGGTATAATATCGTCCATACCATCTAGATAGCAGATGGTTACTTTGAGTTTCATTAAGTTGAGGGATAACTATGGTGATCAAAGAGATTTGATTAAATTGTATAGGAGCATGTGGGCCTAGGGAAAAATTACCAAACATGATCTTAGTAGCTATTGGTTCAATTTCTTGTCCTACCCAAGAATCCATTAAAATTGCCATATGTTGTTCAAAGGTTGAGAATTAGGGTTTAAATCTTGTAAGGATTATAAAAAAAATTGGATTAACTCCTTAAGCCCCACCTTTTCTATTTTAGCATTACCTTTTTGGATAACTTAAACCAGTTTTGAGTCGCATGTCTTAAGTCATCATTGGGTAGGGCCGAGTTCCTTAAGCATTTTACCTGGCATGCCCAATTTTATCTTTTCCTAAGTCCTAAGTCCTAAGTCCTAACTGATTTTTATATTTTCCTAAGTCTCCACTAAATTTAAAGTTCTGTTAGATCTAGTTGATCTAATGATAGGTGTAATGCCTCAATGAGAAGTTTCAAGGAGATTACATTTTGTGGGATCACATGTATTCAACACCTGGCAATGGTGGAACCAAGTTTAGAGCTTTGGATACAGATTAAAGGATGTTTTGATCAAGATTGATATGACAGTTGGTTCATTATCACTATGGATAAATGAATGAAAGATATACATCATAGGATCATGTCTACTTGATACATGTCCCACTTGATGTCACAACGTAATTATAAGAAGATATAAAGGGTGGTCAGATCTAGTTGATCTAACAGTTGGAGCATTTCCTCAATGATAAGATAATCAAGAGTTACTCATCAAGGAAATACACCTTGGTAAAACTTTTCTTGTGTGATGTTAGTGAGGCTGGGGTTAAAGTTTAAAGAAAAAGATAAAGATCTGTTAGATCTAGAGGATCTAATGGTAGGCATAATATCTTGATGAGAATTTGCAAGATTGTTAGTGATATTGGGATAACAACCTATCACCATGTTTTTGGTCTGATGATTCAGTAATTTGGTGGATCCTCAGTGCCAGGTAGATCCAATGTCCTCATTTTAAATTTTTCATGGAGGGAAATGATGTTACGAATAATATTTTGAATCATACAAATGTTTTTTTTTAATTATAATGAACCACATGATCTTCTTGGAGGACTTTGCATCGACAGTCATGTTTCAAATTTTTGCATTACCTATTATATTTTGAATATTTGAATTTATGAAGGGTTTTAAAAAGTGTTGGCGAGCCTAAAACAAGTGAAAATTGATTTTATCATGCAGATCTTCTTTTTTAGTTGGTCCGATCTAATCATTTTGAGTTAAAAGTACAAGTTAGAGATAGAGAACTGATTGAATAAATGCAAAGGTGGTCGGTCTACCAATGTAAATCCTATTAACTACCAATGAATATTTTGAAGTGACACTTGTCTAGATGAAGGTTTCCATACTATGGAGAAGTGGGTGAAATAATCCCCTTATTTATTATGCAGCCAAAGGAACATAGGGTTTCAATGGTTAATTTCCTATCCTTGTGGCTTACCAGTTAGAGTTTTTCCTGAACTAAAGATCATATTTGATCTAATAGCTCTATGTTTTATGGTGTGTTATTTCTATAGTTATTGCATGTTGTATCTAGTTTTTATGGTAGTTGTTGAGTTAGGTTTCTCTAATTTTTCCCTAAATGGATTGGAATCTTCTTGCAATCCCTTTCCTATAAAGGCATTTCTATCATCATTTACAAAGGGCTCCTGTGATGACACCCATTGTTATTGTTTTGAGGATGGTTGGTTCTCATTAAATACATGGAAGCTTTATATAATAGTGAAGGTGTTGTTTTGAACCCATTTTAAGTGTTTGATTGTCTTTATGAGTATCTTTGAATTTCTTATGAGCTAGGATTTGTAAGGCACTTCACTTTCATCAATTTGTAAGGTAGATTGTGGAATAGTTACAGACTTCTTTCAAGTAAGGTATAAGTCCCAGGGATTATTTTTGACAGTTTTGGGGAGGGTTTATAAATTTGATGATCTAGTATTAGATTGTTGAAAGTCCTATGTAAGGAATGGATTACTTTAATGATTTTGAATTTATTTTATTGATATATGTTAGTGGATGTAAACTCATATAGATTTTGTGCCCTTGTATTCTAGCAGTGGTCAAGACAGAAAGTCATTTAAATTCATTTCAAAAAATTTAATTTATATGTTTTGTTTGGTAAATGTTTGAATCTATGTTTCAAGATATTAATCCATGATTTGGTTTTCTCAAATTCAATAAACTAATAAGGTACACCTATCTGAGTCTATGGAGCTCAAAGTATACGGAGGATTCCCCTCCTCACCAATGTTGTTCTTTTCCTCATAGATTTGGATTAGGGTATAGAGAGTCAAAGACATTAATTGCCAAACACTAATCTATAGAAAAAAAGTGACAACAAAAATTGGCAACTCCATTGGGGAAGGTTTATACTTTTGTTGGAATTATCCAGTGATTTATGTGAAAGATCCTTTTGTGTAGTCTAGTTTACTCAAGTTTTTAATTGATTACATTTTCCCCTAGAGGGTTGTGAATTTGAGAGGTGTCAAAACTAGTGATTTACACTTTATCTAAAATGATTGATAAAATAAGGAATAATAGGTCTTACTTGAAAACACACCTAGAATTTTTGTTAGTCAGTGAAGTTCCTAAGGGTAATAGGATGGATTGGTCAAGCCGAGCTGAGTCTAGTCCTAGATTGTCTTGGAAACCTAAGAATGATAATTTGAACCTAGTATCTAAAAAATCCTCATCTTCTTCTACTACCTTTGATTATGGTAGTCAGCCTTTGTTAGACCATATATTTGATACCCTTATTGGTAGGCCTAAAATTAAGTTGTTACTCATGGCCAAAATGTGAGAGTTGGTATGAATAGATTGAGAGATTAGGGTGATTATGAAGCATCCCCAAATTTAATGGATCAACCTTGTTACCTAGCGGGTGATCAAGAATTTTAGGATATGATAAACCTAGAGGGTGCTGCAAACTTTGATGCTTCACAATATGAAGGTGAAGTTCTTAGGGAAGAATTACTAGCCTTGAGAAATAGATAAAGAGAACAAAATTACAAGTGCAAAATAAGAAAAAGGAAAGAGAGCAAGAAGTTTGTGATTTATTGCTTAAGAGAGACAAACTCTTAAGAGTCACTACACAGCATGAGGAAAATAATAAAGCCCTAAATGAAAGGGGAAAAGGCATAAATAAGGAGATCTATGGTGACGGGAATACATTTAGAGAGAGGTCAAAAAGTGGGTCTCCGCTAAGAAAATATGATTTTGAGGGCGGTGGACTAGTTTTGAGACAAATTAAAAAGTTGGGAGGTTGGAAAGCCTGCTAAGCTTCAACAAAATGATCTTCTAGAAAAGAGAAAACAAAAGATATATGTTCTTCATATTGAAGAATGAAGACCCAAGGACAATGCCCCTAGTGGGATGTCACCATTAGATCTAAAGTTGTAAAGAGCTAGGAAATATAAAGAGTACCTTGCTAAACTATTAGAAAAGGATGAATTAGAAGCTAAAGTTACAAAAATGGAAAGGAAAATTTCCCTTTTCAATCACTCTTTGGCTGATCCTACTATTAATAATGAAACACGGGTCAAGGAGCTTCCCCTAGTCAAGGCCCCCAAGCCATGAGCTAGATGGAAAATGTAATGATACATGTTGCTAGACAAAATTTTCAAGCTTCACCCCCAGTTAAAAATTTAGCTTCTCATCCTACTGGTGGAGCAATTAAAAATATTACAACTCAAAGTGCAATGATTGGGACCAATGGACCTCAAGATGTTAAAATTCTTTAAAGGAGACCTATACATTTGGATAGATACCATCCATTATTTTTTTATTGTATTCCTAGCCAACCAAATTTCACTCCAAATGAGGTAAGAGACAACATCCCTAAATGTTTTGGAAATAATGATTTTTCTTGTGAGGAGAACCTTAAAACCTTCACTGACAAGATGACCAACTTTGAGATTGAGCATGAAGATGTAGTAATGAAACTTTGAGATTGAGCATGAAGATGTAGTAATGAAACTATGTGTTCAATCTATGAACGAAGATGCTAGAGATTGGTATACAGGATTGTCTGAAAATAGTATCACATCTTGGGATGAATTTGTCACATGTTTTAAAGATAAATATAGAGAACATGTCAACTCTAGATTGATGCTTAATGAGTTCAATAACATCAAGAAGTTTTTGAATGAAAGTATGGCAGAGTTCAATAATAGGTTCCAAAAGGCCATGCACAAACTTTTTTAGGTCTTGAGATTAGATGAGGTAGTATGTTTAACAACCTTTTTCAATGCAGTAGATGGAAAGTTGTAATACATTTTAAGGGATAAAAATCCAAGAACCTTGAGGGAAGCCTTCAAAATAGAGATAAATATTGAGAGTGGTAGAAAATACTTAGGGAAGATATTCAAAAGAGAGGATGGAAGATTGTGAAAAGACAAAAAACCTAGCAAGAAAGCCAAGCAAGGAGGAAGATAAAAGTGAAAAATTAATAAATGTGGTAAAAGACCTCACTGCAAAGATTGAGAAGAATGAAATAGGGTCTTATGAAAATAATTTTCAGTATCAAAGAAATGATAGACTTAAAAACCTTTGTAACATTCCTAATAAAAAAAATTGGAAGGATGGTAAGGCCATTCCTTAAAAACAAGATAACCAAAGGTGTAGGTAGACCCATGATGCTTTGAATAAAAGTAATTCTCACAATGTAGAAAACATTCCGTGATGTGTTTCTTGAAATATGCCCCATTCCTCTTTTTAGTGTGTAGTATCCTAAGCATTAGCCGAACAAATGGATGATTCTAGTGAGCTTGTGAATTCAAGATATGATGACCTAATGGTTAATATATTCACTATTCAAGGGGAAACTAACATGTGTTTTTCTGATGATAAAGGACCTAATGCAAAGGTGAATATTTGGAGAAATAAATATCAAGGATATCAGTAGCATGTTCTTTCTGATTCAAAAGATGATACTAATTATGTATAATATGATACAATAAATATAAATGATAAGATAAGGAATCCTGATCTTAGGTTTCCTAGTGAAGAAGAATAAAGAACCCTTATTGTGGAAACAATTAACCAAGATAGGAGTGCTTATGACTTTAGGAGTAGAAGGGTAGAGATAAGTCAAGGTAAACCAAGATTTGTTTTTATCAAGTGGTGCAGAGTCCCAATATGTACCTAATCAAACACTTAGATGTCATTGATACCCTCTATTCATATACAAACTAGGGCTCTAACATAGAGTTCCCAAAACCCACAATTAAGATTGGTTCTTGTTATACAGTAAGTTTGCACCCTTGTTTCAAGCTCTCGTAGTCTTGATAACCTAGTATAACATGGGAATTATCTCTAGGTTGTGGGACCTGTGCTAACTGAGATGAGACCTCTAGGTTCTAGGCTGGTTCCTCTTGGATAATCACCTTAATTTGCTTCTAGGCATGAAAAGTAAAATTTTGAGGGAAAGGGATAGAAGGAATGCTTGGAAGGGAAATGACTTGAAAGAAAACTACTTACTAGGTGATGCACCAAAATTAGGGTTTGGATCTCAGTATAGAGGATGAAATTAATGAACAACTTAGGTCTAGAAGGTCACAACTCACTGAATAGGCTTGCATAAGTGTTTCATAGAAGGGTCTGCAACAGAAAGAGGCTATTCAGGGAAAAAAGAGGATCTCACAAACAATAGCATTAGTGATGGATTTAGACACAATTTATGACTTGCAAACAAACATTCACTTCTACAACTTGGCATAGGAATGAGACAAGATTATTAGGAGGTTGAAGTATACCCACAAAATCATTCACATCCAATCATCCAAATTAACACACAATAGTTGCAGAAAGAGAGAGGGATCAGGAACCCTAAGATGTCACTAAAACATCATATACTTCAATTCAATAAGAGGTAAATCAAATAAGGAAGCATAGGGACATGAAGAATTGTCACAAAATACCTCTGCAATATTTGAATTATCAATGAAAGATTTACAACTGTATAAGCCAGAGGGTAGAAATGATACCATAGATGACCCTTAAGAAAAATGAAATTCTTTTACAATTGTACAACTTTGAGCTCAAAAGCCCCAAAAATACAATATATACATCTCTTTTGCACGTAGGAAAGAGTCAAAAATTGAACTAGGGTTAAAGAATTTTGCATTAGAATAATGATAAACCCTAGTTCTGTCAAGTCTGATCATAAATATATCTCTTTAAAATCATAGCCTATCAAATATTTCTTTGAGTGCCCCTCCTTGTACTTTACAATCAGCCTGTAGACAAGCAACCCAGACTCATCTACCTCTCTGCAAATTGGCCCGCCATGAATGCACTAATTTGGTACTCTCAGAAAATAAGAAATGACCAAAGACAGCCACCTAGATCCCTGTCATCATCTTCTTTCAACTGCAGATGTCCTGAAGATATAAATTATATCTACCCACTCTGTCACAAATGACTATTGGATCAAAACCTAGCCAAAACCCTGCAAAGAAATAAATTTGAATTTAAATATTAACAGCTAGCAGGTGGCGCCATACTTTTCCCCTATCAATGACTGATGTTTAAATCTCAATCTCCTTTTAAAACATGACCATTAGATCTTCTTATTTACCTAGGAACCATTCTTCTATAGAATTAACCTCAAGTTCACCTTGGGTTACCTTTTTCTCATTGGTCACAAGACCGCTAATTATTTTACACAACCCTAGTTAAGTCTGGCAAACATGACATAACCCTTTAGTCACAGATTCATTTAATGTTTTTTCTAACCCTGGGCCCATTTGCCACTTGGCAATTCTTCATTTGCGCTAACCGCCTGATCAGTAAAACACCTTGGTAGGTTCTAACAATGGACCCACTCAAATTGAGATCCCAATCTAATAGTAGGTGCATGATCTCATGACCATCGAATATTCCTTTAGATCATACAACTACCGTAGATCTTCATTAAGTCATGACCCCACTGACACATCGGTCCACCTGGAAGTCTTCATCGACATGCAAAAACCAATCACATTTGAGCAAGTCAGCATACTTGGCAACACGGTCCCATAGATTTTCTCTTTACTTCGACCAATGAAAATTGAGCACATCACCCTGACCTGGCACTGCACACAATGATAGGACCTAAACACTTGGTAGTTTGAATGGTAGGTGCATGATCGCATGTGTCATAAAACTCCTTCGCAAAGATACGCCAGCCCTCGATCTTGATCCTTCTGACAAGCCTACAAAGACTCTGACATGGCCCCACTGACACATCCTAGTCATCGCTATGTGGACTGATAGAAGATGTGCACATCCGAAAATGAGGACCCACCCACAAGGCTCTGACAAGAAAGTGAAATCAATGGTCATCACATAATCTCATGGCTCTAACACCACCCATGAGATTATGCACCAACCGTAGGATCATCTGAACATAGTCTACTGAACCCACTCTAACAAGGTTACACATCAAAACCATTCAGCCAATCAGGAGCTTCCACATAGGATGACATGGCAATGGATCCACACAAGCTTGAAGCACTACAGACTTGGAACATCGATGGTCATTGCAAGATCTCATGGAATCTTCTGAGGCCATCAGATTATGTGACAACCATCGGATGAAGAATCTTGATTTTAGCAGCTAAGTAGAGACCGCCAACTCAAAAGGTAATCGCTCGTGGGATCACTAAATGTTAGAGCTTTGACAGCTAGGAATCAGAGATTTGGTGACTGAAGGATTAAATTGCACACATGGAAATTGATGGAACCTAAGTGACCAAAAAGGTAATGACCAAATAGAATGAAGGCTAGGACTTTAGGAGTTTATTTGACCCAATGGCTATATTTATGAATTTTTTAAGGACTTTTCACCTAGCCAGGGACCTAAAAATAGTTGCAGAGACTAGGGGGAATAGATAAAGCCATGAAATTTTTTGGAGCTTCTCAGAGGACTGAGGAGATGAAGGTTTGACATAAAAAAAAAATAAGAGCAAATTGGAATGGAACAAAAATTAGGGCAACATTTTGGTGATTTCTGCTGGATGTCAACCTGTTAGACATAGATTAGTGGCCTATAAACAATCCATTGGGCATGGGGTCATTAAAAAAAATAAAAAATTCTCATAGGGAGATAGAACTTGTGCACAGGCACTTCTTGGAGAACAAGAAACTAACCTAGAAAATAGGGAAAGAAAGCAGAAGACACATATTTACAAGAATTTATAGAGAGGAATTAACCTCAAAGAAGGGCTTCAGGTGGAATCCATTAACTGAGATTGGCAAGGCAACTCCCTCAAGATTTGATATCTGGAAAGCATTGGATCCCTTGCACTCTATGATAACAAATGGTCCACTCCAGAAGGAGTCAAATTTGGTATGTCTACCAGGCTTGGATTTGAACTCATCCCACTTGAGGACTACATCTCCAACTTTGAAACTTTTGACTTTGGCTCTTTTATCAAAGTTTTTGTTTGTTTGGATCTGATGGAATTCCATATCCTACATTGATTTGTCTCTGAGTTCTTCTTATTGGTGATCTTTTTCCCCAAAGGTCAGCTTGGCATCAGGATTGATAGGGCTAGTGTCACATTCATCACTCCAAATCTGATAGGAAAAAGGGCCAACTGACAAGGATCAAAGAGAGATCCTTCTACACTTTGAGCTCCACATCACTCAGGTGAGTGTACCTCATCTACACACTCATACAATTTGTGTCACACTACAGGCCTACAAGTAACTGACTATGGAATGGTTCTCAAACTCCTAGGTATCCTTTACCTCAATGAAGACAATATCTCATGCAATAGCCCTACTTGCATGGAGTGAGTATGAAAACTAGAGATCTATCCTAACAACATGAAATGGAAAAGGTGGGACAGCAAGGAAATGATTTTAAAAAAGATTGAAAGGTCCCCTGAGATGCCCTAAGTCTCTAATAGACCAGTGCCTTATCCAATGGGCCACAGAGTCAAATACCCTACTGTAAGAGATAGTTATGAAACAAAAACACAATATACCCAATGTGTTGATGCCTGACATCAATCACACACCATGACCAAACCTCAACTTAACACCCACCTATGCATTCAAGCATGCTATTATCCATCAAAGGATTTTGACCCTCCCCTTAGAAGAGACCTATGAAAGGACAATACATTAACCAGCATCCACTGGAAGACAAGCATGACATATCCTTATTATTTCAGCTCATACATGCATAAACACTAACCCTGAACCAGTTACCTCTACGAAGATAACTCTACTTGCAAACACATAGGCAATGCAAATAGACAAATCAAACACCCTTGATGTATGATTAATGCATTCAAAATTCAAATGGAGATAGCTTGGTGACAATAAGAACAAATTGAGTCCTCATACATAAGACAAATCTATTGTAGCATGCATTATATTCTCTGAACCAACAATGGAAAATAGAACACCCTATATGCAGAGAGAAGGGAAAAATCTGTAGAACAGAGCCTTTCACTAGAACTGACAAAATTCAGAACCCTTTTACTTTCAAAAACATCCAACTTATACCACCAACTATCTTGGAATTCTCTAGGAGAATGCAAAAAGCTTGGGACAGCTAGGGTTAGGGTTTCAACTACCCAACCAACTCAAACAGTCACAAAAATTTACTACAGGGGTAGGAAACACAAGCAGCCTAGAGAAAACAAATCTCTAACATGAAAATCTGTGAGCTCAGCATAGTACACCAGGAATGCCATTGAAATTAGTCTAATCTGCCACCTACAAATAGCTTCTCGAGCACAAAACCAAACTCTAGCAGGTATAAAAGTCATCATCAAATCAACCACAGAGCCCTTGGACCACTTCGCAACAACCAAACCAATCTAATCAGACCGCTAAAACATTTAAGACTAGTCCTTCCTGTCGCAAAAAAACTTAGCAAGTTTGAATTTGAAAAGAAATGGTCACTTTACACTTTATGGGTTTTATGTTCTTCAACCTATTTTCCCTTAGTCGTGCAATCATGCAGTCATCAATTTCACTGCCACATGAATCTGAGCTTCAAAATATGCTTGGTCGCATGATCTCAAGGCACCAAACTAACCTTTGTAATCATGCGATGACAACTTCATAACCATGAAATGCTAACCACAGACCACCCATAGAAATCCTTGGCCCCACCACCAATCACCGACCAATCAAAACCAGGCATGCCGGCAAGACCCGCACAGTGGACCTACCCTAACTCTGCAACCATGACATCAAATAGTTAGTCGCATAATCGCATAGCCTGGGGATGGGCTATGCAAACATGCGACAACCTACAAACTTTATCCTTGTCGCAACCACCACCACTAAGTCTTAACGCAAACATCATTCGCATGATTGCATAGCCCTAAAAAAGGCTATGCAAACATGTGACTAACCATTAGCACTCACCGCCGAAGTCAAACATGCTCGATCACCGCAAACCCCCTGCCACTTGGCACACTGGCAACCAATCGGAACACAGCATGGGGACCGCTGACCCATCTGTAAACAAGCCTAGAAATGAATTTTGGGTGCATGATTGCATGGGCTAGAAACCTACCATGAGATTATGCACCAACCATAGGATCTATCACGTCACCCCTGTGGACACCACACTAACACCTCTCACCGTGCCCCAAGGACACGTGTTGACCGGTCGCATGATCACATAGCCAAAGAATGGGCTATGCAATCATGTGAGAGCCAACCAAAGGCTGCCACATCACCACCCCTACTAGCGGGCCCATAGTGAACAAACCATCAGTACCAAATTAGATGGTGGGTGCATGATTGCATGGGGAAAGAATATTCCATGTGCTCACGCACCGACCGTAGATCTTCAATCTCTGACTCTGGGAAATGAAATGAATTGGGACCCACGAACCAACCATCGAGCATTTAGCAACTACATGACTAACCACCCACGTGATCATGAGATGCTAGCAGGAAACCACCAGATATTTGGAGATCACGTGACTAAAGAGAAATAGACCACCCACCAGGTCCCTGAATGTTAGCCAATAACCACCAAACACCCAGAGATCATGCGACTAACAGTCACTAAGTCACTGGATAGAAGATGTAACCACCTAGAGACTTGGAGAATGCTGGACTAACACCATGCAAAGATTGGGGCCCACCACCTATCGCACCTGTGCAGTTAGAGAAAACTCTAGCAAATAGGGAACTAGTGCGAGGTTGAAAACACACAATGTTTTCGATGAAAGAGGATCGAAAACACACAAAGTTTTCGACACGTCAATAGATAAGCAGACAAAGCTAGAAGACAAAGGGTTGAAAACAACACAAAGGTTGAAAACACACAAACCGAAAACATCATGGATTTTTTTAAAACACTGTGGGTTTTTGACACTGTGGTAGATTTTGACAATATTTCCAGTTGGCTTTAGAATTTGAGTAACTTCCTTGATTCAGAAATTTAGGAGATGCAAATACGACAGGAGCAAGGTGACACATTAAAGAACATAGGGCCAAGGGCACTTCAAGAAAATTTGCATGAAAATAGGCCATTTTAAAGGATTTTTTCTATGGCAAAAAAATGGCCTAACACTTCTAACTCCATCAACTGAGCATATCTAATCTGCAAGGGATCTCCTTCTTCAAACAGGGCATACTAAGTGGCTAAGTGTAGGGTTGGTAACTCAGTTGAAATGGACAACTTAGTCTCTTTGTCATACACTAACACATAAGGAGAATTCCCAATGATCTTCTTTGGGGTAATTCTATCTAACCACAAGGTAGACCTGAGTTTTGTATGCCAACCTCTCTGATTGTCTTGCAAAGTCTTCTTGATTATCCTAATCAAGTTCTTATTTGTTGATTCTACCAAGCCATTTCCCTAAGGGTAATAATTTGAACTAGTATTCAGATAAATGCCATTTCTAATTGCCCACTCTAAGACTTTGAGGCCTGTGAGTGCTAATGCATTATCTGATATTATGGAATCTGGAATGCCAAATCTGTGAATTATGTCATCATAAAAAATCAATACAACATTCTCATTTTCTTCTTTTAAAGCAATTTCTTCTATCCATCTAGTGAAATAATCTGTTGTAGAGATTATCCATTTATGTCTTGCACTAGATGGAGGATTGATCATGCCAATGAAGTCTATACCCCATTTCTTGAAAGGTTGCTCTGTTCTGACTGACTGCAGGGGTAAGGCTGCAAGCCTCTCTTTTCCTACAAACATGGCACATTTGATGCATTTTCTCACATATTCAAGACTATCCTTAAAGATAGATGAACAATAGTACTCGACCCTCATGATTTTAAAAGCAGTAGTCCTAGGAGAAAAATTACCACCACCATGTCCATCATGAAACTCAAATAGGACATTTGCTAACTTTTCTGACTCAATGCATCTTAAAAGGACACCATTGTGATCCTTTCTGAAAAGAACTTCATCTATCAACACAAAAGGAATAGATTACAATCTATAATACCTCCTTTTTGCTGAATCTAGGCTTGCAGGACATTGTCTTGTCTTCAAGTAGTTGATCATATTAGGCAACCAACTTGTTGCCTTGGCTTGTTCTTCTATAGAATGCATCACCATAGATGCATCTATTTGCTCTGATTTCTTTGAACTCTCATCTGATGCCAAATGCTCACAAAGACCTCTTCCTCTAACTAGATTGGTAGTTTGAATATCTATGTCATATTCCATCACCTTGGTGATCCAACCAGCTCTTTTCTCATTTAGGTCCTTGGAAAGCAAAAAATCTTTGACACTTGGATGAGTAACTTTTAAATGTACCTTGCTATGGGTCAATATATATCTAAACTTTTTAAGGCTCTTCACCACAACAAGTACATATTTCTATACAAAAGAGTATCTCTATTCATATTCTTCTAAACCTTTCCTAAAGAAAGAAATAGGCTGCTCCAATCCATCTAAATTTTCTTGAGTCAGCATTGCAGATATCACATCATGACCCCCATAAGCATGAAGGATAAAATCCTTACTAAAATTTGGGTTTAGGAGAGTAGGGGCTTTTATTAAGGCCTCTTTGATAGCTTAGAAATTGAATCTCCCTTCTTTGGTCCAACTAAAAGCTGAACTCTTCTTTAACATGGATGTCAAAGGCTTTAGTAAATCTGCAATGTTAGGCAAGAACCTCCTACCAAAGTTAATCATTCCTATGAAAGATTGGAGACTTTTCTTATGGTGTGGTAAGGGTAGCTCTAAGATGGCTACAATCCTCTTAGGATCCACTGTGACCCCTTCTTTGGATACTACATATCCCAACAATTTTCCTTCATGGACTGCAAACACACACTTCTTGGGATTAAGAGATATCCCAAATTCTCTACACCTTTCAAAGATCTTCCTCAAATATTTGATATGATCTGCTACATGTTTTGAATAGATAGTTATGTCATCCAAGTAGACCAGCACAAACTTGTACATCAAGCTCTTAAACGCCATATCCATTGCCTTTTGAAATGTAGCACCTGCATTTAACAAACCAAAGGGCATCTTTTGATAAGCCATGGTTCCCCACTTGGTTGTAAATGTAGTCTTGTATTGGTCCTCTTCATTCACTAAGATCTGATTGTATCCTAAATAGCCATCCAATAATGAAAATCTCTCAGACCTAGAGACACATTGTAAGATTTGTTCCATAGAGGGTAGTGGATGGAAGTCCTTTAGAGAGGCCCTATTAATATCCCTAAAGTCAACACATAACCTCAACTCCCCATTCTTCTTCCTGATAGGAAAATAGGTTAGAAACCCAACTAGTATGCTTAATGGGGTAGATGATACCACTTTTTATCAATTTGAGCACTTCCTTATGCATAAGTGGCTCAAGCTTGGGATTAACAGGCCTTTTCTTTTGCCTTACTAGTTTGGCATTAGGTTCTAATTCAATAGTGTACTGAGCAAGGGTAGGATCAAAACCCTTGAGGTCTTCATATATCCATGAAAAAACATCACTGAATTATTTGAAAAGTTGTATGTAATCTTGCCTTTCCAATTCAGTGTTCACTTTTCCAAATTATAAGCTCTTACCTGGTTCCAACTCTAGTTCAACACAATGTTCTTGTTGGACTACTAGGCCAGCTTTATTTTTCTTGACTTCATCATACTTGTTGAAGACAATCTCCAAGGATAACAAGAACTCTAGGCATCTTGTTGGACTTCAGTTGTATTACTTGATCACCATAGTTTTGTGATAACCTATCTTGATTAAAAATATCTTCTTCAAACAAGAATTGCAAAATTTGTTCATCATTCTCAAACACTTGCCAATTGACATCATTATCAGGAATAGAAGGTCTGACAATCACTTTGATATGTTGTTGGTCCATTTCTTTTGAAATGCTATTTGGAATATCATACTGGGATCCAACAACAGTTAACCTATCTGTATTTTGATTTAGCTTTCTACGGATAGCATAAATATTGAAAGCACAACAATCTTCAATCACATCCCAAACTATATGTTTGTATGCTTTCATGGCATCATTTTTTATTGCACTTATCCCTCTTACTTGGCTGACAACCAGCTCACTATCACCATAAACTTTTAAGGCCTTAAGCCCTCTTTTTCTAGCCCACTCTATTCCATTGACTAGACTTTCATATTTTGTAGTATTGCTAGTGTAGGAGAAATTGAATCTAAAGGTAGTATAATAACTTTCTCCTTTTGGGGACACTAGCATAGCACCACCACCAGAACCATGTCTACTTCTAGCTCCATCAAAAAATAGTTCCCAAACTTGATTTCTCTGATCCTCTGAATCAATATCTTCCTTGAAAAGGCTTGGTTCTATGGCTCCACTTTCTCTTATTAAATAACTTTCCAAACCAAAATCTTAGACAATATTTTCTTGGGCCTCTAAAGCTCTTTCATCTAGAAGAATATTAGGGATACTCTCTATCTTTGTGTTTGCTTCACTAGTGGTTTGAAAGTCACTGTTATCAAATATAGGGCAGTTTGCATTGATGGCATTGGATACATATGGCTCTATATGGTGTGCTGCTAATGGTTCTAACATAATGGTGACCTTGGTCCCATACCTTGTATAAAAAATCATGTGAGACTAGTCAGAAGATAGATAACCTCCTATCTTAGCTGTAAACTTCCTTGAAAGACATATAGAAAATAATGCAGGGAGATCTATGATATATATATCAAGGAGGATGGAAAAATTAGGACTAGCATGTAGGATTAGACTAGTATCCTTGGCCACTCCTATAGTATTGACTGATGATCCATCAAGTTGTATGACCTTCTTTTGGAAGGGCTCATATTTTAGTCCTAATTCGTCAGCCACCTTCTTGGGCATTACAGTACTAGTAGCTCCACTATTTAGCATACATTTATGCACTAAAGATTTTCCAATAATTAGAGATACATAAAATGGAGGTGGCTTTGAATTCTTACTTTGCATGGCATTGGCCTTGGAGTTTTTAGTTGGAGCCTTCTTTTGTTGATCAGTGTTAACCAACACTGGCTTTGCGACTTCTTTTGTAGGTTGAGGAGTTGCTACTTTTGTCATGGCCTTCTTCAAGATTTCAGACTACCCTAGGAGAGCCAAAGAGTCCCACATAGACATGGTGACATTCACCTTCTTCATGTTGTCTACAATGTTATAAGGTGTCATAGTGTGTACTCTTTGTTGTGCTTTCACTATGATGGGCTCCACTTCTTTAGACTGTTGGCCTTCCCTACTTGTAATGATAGGAGCCTTCTTAGGTATGGCAGGGGTAACCTGCTACAGTGGCTCTACCGATGTGGTGGCTTTGGCAATGGAATCTTCTCTCTCCATGCCTTGAGCTCTCCTCTTTTCTCTTGTATAGAAAACAAAAGCAACCTCATCATTGACTGCATTGAAGTCTGGTTGCTCCCAATTAAAGAGAGCAGTCTGATTCTCCTATGACTCTTGTTGAGGAACTGATCCATTGGATGAAGCCTCTGATTGGGCTTGGGAGGCATTCTGAACCATTAGAGCTTGGTTCATCTATCCATTTGAACATGTAGCCTGGTTGTGAGGCTGATTAAAAGGAAATCACCATTCATTATCCATAGCCATATTATTTTGACTATGACCCATATCCCTCACTGGATTTGTAGAATTGAGGGGTGCAGGGTTATATGGTTGGAATGGTCTCTGATTAAAACTTGGTCTTTGTCCTTGATAACCTCCTTGGTATGGTGGCCTATTTTGTTGATAAGGTTGTCACTAATTTTGATATGATTGATTAGGACCTTATCCTTGTGGCTGAAAAGGTGGTCTGATTCCTTGATCTTGTTTCTTCAAATTCATGACCTCCTTGGTTAGAGTTTGTAGTAGATTTGTCATTTCTTTTTGACTACTTTGTTGGCTATTCTTTATCTCTTGTAACTCTTGAGAAAAACTAGCTGTTAGCTCTTGACTACTGGTACTAGCCTGAGGTGCTAATATGGTGGGAATAGGGGTAAATGGGGATACTTGTGTAGGTGCAATGGGTTGAAGGCTAGGAAAGATGGGCATTGGTGGCCTTCTAGTAGTCATTCCTGCTTGGATTAGATAGTTTTCAACCTTGACAACTATGTCAAAAGCTTGGGGGAGAGAAGTATTTCCCATAGATTGGATCATGATAGAAATTTGACCATTTAGACTTTGCAAGTAGTATAGAAAATCATGGTCTGTTGATGGTCTCATAGAAACTAGAATTCTATTCCATGTTTTGATGAATCTACTATTGTAATCTGTCATTTTCTCTTGAGGGTCTCTCTTAATGGTTGTCAACTACTCAACTAGAGACAAGTTATTTGATTTATCCTCAAAATGTTTACTTAATGCATCCCCTAACTCATCCCATGAAGTAATAGAACCAATAGTTAGAGTTATAAACCATTCAAGAGCCTTACCTTTTAGAGAGGTTGCTAATAATTTTGTGGCCACATCCTCTTGAGTAATATTGTGTATGCTGCAGATAGTGGTCACATCTCTTATGTGTTCAAAAATAGTTGTCTGTCCTTCACCACTAAAATTAGGTATACTCTTTAGTGCCACCAAGGGCACATCATGATGTTGAGCAAAGGCTAATGGACTCCCTTGGTTGAATGGTGCAAAGGAAAACTATCTATCCATTGTAGGGGCTGGGATCTGAAGATTAATAACTATATGAGTTGTTTTTGCTGCAAGATTTGAATCCTCATCTAGATCTCTGGTTAGAGATCAGCCTCTTCTTCTTGAATGAAAGGGAAAAGGTCTCCTTTCTAAAGTATCAGGAGCTATAGACTGAACTCTCCTTATAGGGCATGTTCTTTGAGTTGACCTACTTTTATGACTTCTTTTTTAGGGCAACTCTACAAATTCAGTGGGCTTTGAGCTCCTAGTCTCAATCTTTCTCATAAACCTTAAACAAGGCTAGCCTGGATTTTGAAATTAGTGGAGTCACCAGATATACTTGATAGAACACTTCTAAAAGCTATTATTATGCAATCTATATATCAGAGATAGCATAATCTTCAAACAATAGTTTTGTTTGTAGTCCCACCGGGTGTGCCAAAATTGTTATACACTAAGTTTGCACCCTTGTTTCAAGCTCTTGTAGTCTTCATAACCTAGTATAACATGTGAATTATCTCTAGGTTGTGGGACCTATGCTAACTGAGATGAGACCTCCAGCTTCTAGGTTAGTTCCTCTTGGATAATCACCTTAATTTGCTTCTAGGCATGAAAACTAAACTTTTGAGGGAAAGGGATAGAAGGAATGCTTGGAAGGGAAATGACTTGAAAGCAAACTACCTACTAGGTGATGCACTGAAATTAGTGTTTGGATCTCAGTATAGAGGATGAAATTAATGAACAACTTAGGTCTAGGAGGTCACAACTCACTGAATAGGCTTACATAAGTGTTTCATAGAAGGGTCTTCAATAGAAAGAGGCTATTCAAGGAAAAAGAGGATTTCACAAACAATAGCATTACTGATGGATTTAGACACAATTTATGACCTACAAACAAACATTCACTTCTACAACTCGGCATAGGAATGAGACAAGATTATTAGGAGGTTGAAGTATACCCACAAAAGAATTCACATCCAATCATCCACAATAACACACAATAGTTGCAGAAAGAGAGAGGGATCAGGAACCCTAAGATGTCACTAAAACATCATATACTTCAATTCAATTAGAGGTAATTCCAATAAGGAAGCATAGGGACATGAAGAATTGTCACAAAATACCTCTGTAATATTTGAATTATCAATGAAAGATTTACAACTGTATAAGCTAGAGGGTAGAAATGATACCACAGATGACCTTGAAGAAAAATAAAATTATTTTACAATTGTCCAACTCTGAGCTCAAAAGCCCCAAAAATACAATATATACATCTCCTCTTTTGCACGCAGGCAAGAGTCAAAAATCTAACTAGGGTTAAAACATTTTGCATTAGAATAATGATAAACCCTAGTTCTAACAAGTCTGATCATAAATATATCTCTGCAAAATCATAGCCGAGCAGATATTTCTTTGAGTGCCCCTCCCTGTACTTTACAATTAGCCTACAGACAAGCAACCCAGACTCATCTACCTCTCTACAAATTGGCTCGCCATGAATCCACTGATTTGGTACTCTTAGAAAATAAGAAATGACCAAAGATGGCCACCCAGACCCCTATCATCATCTTCTTTCAATTGCAGATGTCTTGAAGACATAAATTCTATCAACCCACTCTATCACAAGTGACTATTGGATCAAAACCTACCCAAAACGCTGCAAAGAAATAAATTTGAATTTAAATATTAACAGCTAGTAGGTGGTGTCATAATTTTCCCCCATCGATGACCGATGTTTAAATCTCAATCTCCTTTTAAAACATGATCGTTAGATCTTCTTATCTACCCGAGAACCATTTGTCTATAGAATTAACCTCAAGTTCACCTTGGGTTACCTTTTTGTCATTGGTCGCAGGACCACTAATTGTTTTACCTGACCCTGGTTAAGTCTAGCGAACATGAGATAACCCTTTAGTCGCTGACTCGTTTAATATTTTTTCTAAACCTGGGCCCATTCACCACTTGGAAATTCTTTATTGACACTGACCACCCCATTAGTAAAACACCTCGGTAGGTTCTGACAATGGACCCACTCAAACTGAGATTCCAATCTAACGGCGGGTGCATGATCTCATGACCACCAAATATTCCTTTAGATCATATGCCCACCATAGATCTTCATTAAGTCATGACCCCACTGACACATCGGTCCACCTAGAAGTCTTCATCAGCACGCAACAACCCATCACATTTCAGCAAGTCAGCATACCTGGCAACATGGTCCCATAGATTTTCTCTTTACTTCGACTAATGAAAATTGAGCACGTCACCTTGACCTAGCATTCGACCCGCTAGCAGGACCTGAACACTTGGTAGATCGAATGACAAAGGCATGATAGCATGTGTTAGAAAATCCCTTCACGAAGATAAGTTAGCCATCGATCTTCATCCTTCTAACAATCCTATACAAACTCTGACACGGCCCTACTAACACATCCCAGTCATCGCTATGTAGACCAATAGAATATGAGAACATCAGAAAATGAGGACCCACCCACAAGGCTTTGACAACAAAGTGAAATCGATGGTCGGGGCATAATCTCATGGCTCTGACACCACCCATGAGATTATGTGCCAACTATAGGATCATCTAAACACAGTCTGCTAGGCCCGCTCTGACAAGGTTACACATCACAACCCTTCAGCAAATCAAGAGCTTCCACATAGGATGACATACCAATGGACCCACACAAGCTTGAAGTGCTACAAACTTGGAAGATCAACAGTCATCACAAGATCTCATGGAATCTTGTGAGGCCATGAGATTATGCAACAATCGTCAGATGAAGAATCTTGATTCTGGCCGCTAAGCAGAGACTGCCAACTCAAAAGGTAACTGCTCGCGGGATCATTAAATGTTAGAGCTTTGACAGCTGGGAATCAGAGATTTGATGACTGAATGATTAAATTGTGCAAATGGAAATTGATGGAACCTAAGTGACCAAAAAGGTAATGACCAAATAGAATGAATGCTAGGGCTTTAGGAGTTTATTTGACCCAACAACTATATTTATTAATTTTTTAAGGACTTTTCACCTAGCCAGGGACCTAAAAATAGTTGCAGAGACCAGGGGGAATAGATAAAGCCATGAAATTTTTTGGAGCTTCTCACAGGACTAAGGAGATGAAGGTCTAACAAAAAAAAACAAGGCCAAATTTCAATGGAAGTGAAATTAGGACAATAGTTCTTCAACCCAATCTCTTACACCCTTAAGGCACTGACTCACACAACTCAACCCTACTAATATAGGGATGAAACCAAGGTTTATTCATGGTTCAATATCAATTTCAAATGAAATGGAATACCAATCCTCCACTTACCAACTTTGAAACACAACCTAAACACCCAATCCCACTATATGGCTACAAGGAGAAAATATGAATTCTTAAGGGAAACCTATTTGGAACTCCACCAATCTAGGTCTTAACCACCCTCCAATATTTTAATCAACCTATCAACATTACACACCAAGTTTGGACCCTTGACCAATCTCCAAACTTCGATTGTCCATAAATCTCTCCTAGACCTAATAAGGCTAATAGGCCAAATTAACAAAGGAAGTGTTCAAAATAATTGCCACCTTCCAATATAAACTATTGAAAAATCTTTATTATTGTATAAAACAACTAAATCCAATGATTTAGATCTCCATTCCATCCCTCGGCCGAGTTGTGCATTCAAACCCGCAATTTTGGATAGTCACATAGAGATGCCTATCCAAAGGGTTTAGTATTTCCTTCTTTCTCCATTGAAATCCTAGTCTAAGACCTCAATAATATTATGGTACATCCTCTCTCCTTTCCTTCCACCAAGTTTTAGAAATTTTCCATGGTGGAGTCTCCCCGAAAGAGGAGTTTTGTTTCGAAACCCTAGGTTGGGTCTTCCTACAACTAGTGAACGCACAAAATGTGATAGGATTTAATCCCAATCAATTCAAAACATAAAATCACTTTTAGTTCACTAATAATATATAGGAATAAGTTCCACATTAAATTAATGGCACATGTGTGATCGTACAGATCTTCGTAATTCAGAACACAGTCAATTTCTCAGGAAAATAATGAATGGTTTTATTAAAAATAGTTATCAAAACTTCTGCAAATCTTCCAACTTCTTCAAACTCTCTTGGATCAAAGTTTTTATACATTCCTCAATTGGTTCCAACCAACTAGGATGGTTTATAACCATTGAGATTAAAAAATCACAACTTTTCAAAAGTTGCACATTACAACTTTGACAACATTTTCAAAACCTATCAGTTTCAGTTCTATCTCAGTAAAACTATGATAAATCCCTCCATACATGTTGTACAAACATGTGATCTTATGTGACTCTTCTATAGACATCATAGTATCTAATTCCAAGAGCACGAGCTTTGAACTTACTCCTATCAACATTGCAACCAAAAATTGTCCTACTGTCTATTCTAGCCCTTCCTAAAAAAATTGTCAAACAACTGGCTAAGATAGACAACTAGGTTTATAACACTACCTATTGTCACCTTCCCTTACAAAATAGGACTTTATTACATCATTAGATTCAAGATCCAATTAGTATACTAACCCTTCACATTAATCTTTCATTAATGAGTTTGAGGGTGCTCCTACACCATCAAGGAGGAGTCTTTCAAGATTGTTGATGGTGCTCCAACTAAACAAAAATATAAGAAATAAAATGTTAAAGGAGTTTCCTTTTCTACTCAGGTGGAGAAGGAAGAGTTCAAAGCTGACCAGCTAGATGTGGGAGGAAAGGGTAAGAATATTATTGATACCTCATCTGATTTTTATATTTTTAATATGAATCATGTTCTTACCCAAATAAAGGTTTCAGTCACCTTGATTGAAATGTTAAAGATTAAAGAGAATAGAGATGTAGCTTATGCATTATTGAAAACTATTGTAGAAGTCCCATCCAATAATGAAAATTGAAATAAAGAAAAGATGAATAAATTTGGACAAAATACCCATGTTATATATGTGGGAGATGTAATTACCAGAGAGCCTTCATAGATCGATCCTTTTATGTAAATCTCTTTATAAACAAGAAGCTTGTGAAGAATCACATGATAGACTCTGGTGCAATAACAAGTGTAATGCCCTATGTAGTCATGAGGGCATTAGGATTGGAAGTTGATACTTATTTTTCTTATTGTTATGCTATGGATAGCAGGGAGGTCCTTGTGATTGGTACACTAAAGGGGGTAGAAGTCAAAATTTATGCATTCATTGAGGCCATTTACAAGATGGATATTTTTGTTATAGATACACAACAACATTATGGAATGTTGTTGTCTAGACATTGAGTTGTATCAGTTGGAGCTCATGTACAATTGGATTTATCATATGCAGTAATCTCAATGAATGGGAAGGAAGTAAAATTGTATAGGG
Source organism: Chamaecyparis obtusa (assembly GCA_027943335.1). Lineage (NCBI taxonomy): Eukaryota > Viridiplantae > Streptophyta > Pinopsida > Cupressales > Cupressaceae > Chamaecyparis > Chamaecyparis obtusa. Next base: position 48,628 of record BSBK01010778.1, on the reverse strand, counting down.
AACCTAGAGCACTAGTAATGGATACTGTATAGATGATTCAAAATGTGTGAAGATAGATAACAATACAAGAGGATTTCATGATCTTATATCCAAGATTTCATCAAGTAACATGTTTCATATTTAAGGAGATACATGTGTTCTAGTGAAGATTGGTTATTGGATAGTAACAGTGGAAGCTGACAGAGTGAGAATTTGTATTTCTTGTATATTTTATAAAAGATATAGATTCAATGCATGCAAGCTTAAGAGATGAATGACACAACACGAAAGCATGTTATTTTTTCAGTGCAAGGTATGAAATGCTGGATGATGTTAGATGTGGCATGTGATCTGGAGAAGGATGACTTGGGAGCCAACTTCAGAGGATAGTGTGCATTTCATTTGGAAAATGTAAATTAAGGATGTTAGTCCTTAATTATTTTAATAGAATTATTTTATACTTGTATTAGGTACTGCATGTATCTTAGCAAGAGTTTATGTAAATAGGAAAGCCCAATGGGTTGACCTGGTCATGTAGAATGTAATAGGGTATATATGTAAGATCTTTTATTTTAAAAATACAAGGTGAGAATGTATGTGATGGAAAGAATATTGTAAGAGTTGAGAGCTTGTGTCTGTTGGATGTAGAGCAGATAACTACTAGTCAACTTTACTAGAACTAGTTAAGAAAAGATAGTTGATGTCAGATGGTTCAAAATATTGTGTATGTCTTCATATACACTTGTTGCAAATAGTGAGTTATGAAATTGGATTTAACCTTCTTTGGACATTGAGCACCCTTTTCTTTTTGTTGACTCCTAAAAGGGTCTGTCCTCTAACAAGGAATGTGTACTGTAATGTTTTAGTAAGATCCTAACATGGCTAAATATTCTAACAAAGATGCTATACTCTCACTACATTATTTGTGGGTGCTAATTCCCACCGGGTTTTTTTACCTTTAATAGGGTTTCCTTGAGATGAAAATATTGTGTTATTGTGTTGGCATTCATTATGTTCATTGGATGTGATATTACTACTATTCAAATTTTAAAGTTTAATAATCTATGTTACAATTGATTCACCCCCCCCCTCTCTCAGTTGTATTTTAGACTATTATTCCTAACAATTGGTATCAGAGCTAATGGTCCTTAGAGAGAAAGCTTAATAGCTTGAGGTGATCTTGAAGATGGTGTTCTATAGGAAGGGTGGTCCAAAATTTGATCTTGAAAACTTTGATATTTGTAAGAACAAGATGCGAACTCATTTTCTATGTTTGGGCATTGACTATTGGTTGATCACAAAGAATAAGCTAACTATAGAGACTGATATTAACTTACCATCAACTTATGATGATGATAAGAAGGTGTTCTTTCACAATGTGGTTGCAAGAGAAGCATTGATCAGGGCACTCTCTGAAGGATAATTTGCTTAAGTTAAAGACTTGGATTTAGCATACCATATTTCACAAAGATTAGAGGCACTATATGAAGGTGACAAATATACCAAGCAATAAAAGTTATAGAGCTAGAAAATAAAGATGGAGAAGCTCCAAATGAATGACGATGAAAGCATTAGGGCTTATGTTCAGAGAGTTACAGAATTTTTTTTGTCAGAATCAGAAACTATAAAGGTACTTATGATGAAGAAGTCATTGTGAAGATCCTTAGATCATTGACTCCTGCTTGCAAGTTCAAAGCCCTATCAAATCCATAAACTAAGCCTTTGACTCTGAACTTTAGCAGAGAAATGTTGATTGGAAATCTAACTACTTTTGAAGCTACAAAAATGGGAGACTCTGTACCCAAAGTTGAATTTGCATTTAAGGAATCTGCACATAAGAAGATAATATCTTCACTTTTGAGAACTAGTAGTGAGAGTCTAAAATAAGAGCCTCGAGAATATGCTGAGAAATGGGAACAAATAATGGCTAAAGAAATAAAGATGGATGAACTTGTTCTATTGATCGTTAGAAGAGAAAAGAGAGGTAATAGTAAATTGGAAGGAAAAATACCTTTAAAATGTTTTTCATTCAATAAGGTTGGTCGTTTTGCATCTAGATGTCCTACAAGAATTCCTAAGTACAAACCTCAATTTTTCAAATCTAAGTACTCAAAGGATAAAGAATGTTATTATGCTAGTGAAGGTATTTCTAATGATGTAGATTATGAGGAGATTGGATTTGTTTCTATTAGAGATGAACCAATACTTGAGGAAAAGGCTTTAGTGTCACATATTGATAAGAAAGTTTAATGAATTATAGATAGTGGTTGTTCACATCATATAACTGGTGATAAAAACAATTTTGTTAAGTTAGTAGAGTATGATGGTGGTGCTGTAAGGTTTGGACATAATCTTCCTAAACCTATCATAGGAGTAGGATCTATTACTCTAGATGGAAAGACTAATACTAATAATGTACTACTTTTTGATGGACTTAAGCATAACCTATTGACTGTTGGACAATTGATGGACAAAGAGTGTCAATTAAAAAAATTTAACGGTAAATGTTTTATCAAAAGTATGGATGGAAAGTTGATTGCAAGTAGTACTAAATCTAGAGGTAATGTATTTGAATTAAATACATCTAGAGCCTCTTGTTTTGTTGCAAAGGTAGATGATAGTTGGTTATGGCACATAATATTATGTCATGTTAATTTTGATAACATTGTGAAGGAAAGTTTGACTAATGCAGAAGGGATCTATTAAAGTTTATGAAACAATCTAATACTATATGCAGAGAATGTGCTATGGGAAAATAGACCAGAAGTAGTTATAAAATAAAAGTATAAATATCAAAGGGAAAGTTGGATCTATTACATATAGACCTATGTGGACCCACTAGTACAAAATCATACTATGGTAAAATTAATTTATACTTTCTTTGATGACTTTTCTAGAATGTTGTGGGTTTCTTATTTGAACGAGAAATTAGAGGCATTTGATAAATTCGATATTCAAAGAAAAAGTAGAGAATGAATTAGGTTTAAAAATAAAATGTTTGAGGTCAGAGAGAGGTGGAGAATTTACTTCAGACCTATTCAATTCATACTTTGAAGAATATGGAATCCATAGACAAGCATCTGCTCCTAGGACTCCACAACAAAATGGGATACAAGAGTGAAGAAACAAGACTATACTTGATGTTGATAGGATAATTTTGCTTGAAGTAAATGATCTCATATGCATTGGAGAGAGGCTGTTGGGAAAAAAGTGTACACATTGAACAAAATTCAGATTAGAGAAGGTACAAACAAGACTCCCTATGAATTATGGTTTAATCATACTCCTACTATAAAATATTTTAGAATTTTTGGTAGTGAGTTCTATATCAGGATATATGATGAGATAGGAAAATTTGTTGGTAGAAGTGATGAAGGAAGTTTCCTTGGTTACTCTACTAAGAGAAAGGCTTACAAATGTTTCAATTTGAGATTGAGGAAGCTGATTGCAAGTCACAATGTAAAGATAGATGAAATGTTTCAGATACAAGAGAGAATGTATGACTATGATCGGAATATAAAGATCAAAGAGGGTGTTGTTGCAGAAGAAGAAGTAGAAGAAATTGTTGAGACTGAATGAAAAAATGAGATTTGTGATAATGACATAGATAAGGCTACTGAGGTTCCTGGAACTCTGAGGTTTGTAAAGAACAATGACCCTTAGAAGAAAATTATTGGTAATACAAATCAAGGAGTATTCACTAGATCAAAGGTTAGAGAAGAAATTTGTTTAATCTCTCAAGTTGAACCAAAGAATATGGATGAAGCTTGTAGAGATGAATCCTGGATAAATGTTATGAAAGAAGAATTATATCAAATAAAGAATAATAACACTTGGGAATTGGTTCCTAGACCTAGAACAAAACTGTGATAGGAACTAAATGGGTTTTCAGAAGAAAAATGAATGAAGAAGGGGTTATTGTAAGAAATACATCAAGACTGGTATGTAAAGGCTATTCACAAAAAGAAGGCATAGAGTTTGAAGAGACACACCTAGCTACTGTGAAAAGGATTTTGAGATATATGAAAGGGACAATAGAATATGGCTTATGGTGTGGCATAAATGATAACACTGAACTTCATTATTATACTGATGCTAACTGGGTAGGAAACATTGATGATAGAAAGAGTACAAGTGGTGGTGTATTTTTCCTTGGGAAAAAGTTCATTTTGTGGCTAAGTAAGAAGTAAGATTGTATAGCTCAAACTAATGCTAAATCAGAGTACCTCACTGATGCTATAAATTGCATCCCAATTGTTTACGTGAAGCAAATGCTAAAAGACATTTGAATAAATTTTAATGAGCCTATGGTTATCCATTGTGATAACACTAGTACAATGAATATGTAAAAGAATCCGGTGATGCACTCAAAAACTAAACACATCTCTATCAAGTATCACCTCTTGAGAGACAAGAAACGATAGAGAAGGAAATAAAATTACAATATATTAGCACAAAGGAACAAATTGCAATCATCTTCACAATGTTTTTTACAAAAGATACCTTTTAATATCTCTGAGGTGTACTTGGGGTTCAGACCTCTTCTAATCAGAATTAAATGATGCAAGAGTGCATCAGTCCAACGGCTTTAAGAACCTTATCATATTTTGGACTAGATGTAGTGATCTAATCCTTAGGGGGAGTAATCATGGAAGAAAGGTATTGAATAACACTTGATGACTCATGACACCCTTTGCCATTGTTGTCAAAGGGGGATTTTTTCTATGAGAATATCCCTATTGTATGGGAAGATTGTATAAAAGAATATTGTTTGGTTACATGACTTTTGGATCGATAAAACCTTGGGATGGATTTTCCCATATGTTGACATCAATGCAAAAGTGGGAGATTTTTGGATATTTGTAATGCATTAGGGAAATTATTGATAAATTTAATATGTTTAATCACTACATTGAGTGATACTGGAGCTGTTGTTGATGCCATTAGTATTTTGTCACTAATGTTAACATATATTTTTGTGAAGAGTATAGGATGATTATGATAGTGTACAGACACTATAGAGATGTTTCAAAATGTGTAAAGATAGATAAGATTATAGGATGATGTTGTGATCTTATATCCAATATCGCATCATGTAATGTTTCATATTGAAGGAGTTACAAATGTTTTGGTGAAAACTAGTTATTGGACAGTAACAATGGAAGTTGATTGAGTAAGTCTATGTGATTATGGTATATCTTACAGAAGCTATATAGATTCTATTATGTAATTGATGTAGGATAACTTTGTGTTCCTGAAGATCTTTCTTTGTCTTGGAGCAATTCCCTAGCAGAGGGATGCAATACATTATTTTTGGCAGCTTTATGAGTTGCTGGTTTCTGATGATCTATGGAGATCTTTGGAATGTGTGTTGAAATGATTTTGTTCCTTTATGTATTTGGAATATATTTCTAAGGTCACATCTCTTGAGATGGCATGGTTTGAGAGAAATTGGATGGACAGTCTCAAAGTTACAACTGTTTTCCTTGTTGTCAGAATAGTATTTTCCTGCAGTTTTGGAGCTGATTGCAGGATGTGGCACCGATGATCATTAATGATTCAGCCTATGCACCCATAGTTAATTTGATAGGACCTAAATTAATATCTTTTCACAAAGCCGCATGTCCTAATTCATTATGAGTAAAAGGTTATGGCCATTTTTTGCTAGGACCTATTTTCTACCAATTTTCGGGTGAAACATGTAGTGTTTCTTCTTATGCCATGCCGTGTGATAAAATGGTGTCTTGTGCCATTAAAGGAAGATTATTGGGTCATGTGTAGACCTAAATCCATTGTTTCATTAAGTATTGATCATTGTTGCATTAGTTTTGGTTTCTTTTATTGGACTGGACCTATATTGTAATTAAAGCCTGACCGGTCAACTTGTGGCTTTGCTGGATATATATTGAGAGCTTGGGTACATGTTTAGTAGCAAGTGGAGTAGTATAGGATCATTAGATCATTAAGAAGAGTAGATTAGAAGAATATTTTTGAATCTGGGACTTGTAGCAGAACTAGTGGCCTACAGGCTTAGGACAACAAGGGGTTGCTTGGAAGTGTGAGTACAAGTTTAGATCCTATGGTGGTTGCTCCTATCAGATGGTGCCTTTGCAGATCTAAACTAGTTGGTGGTTCCTTGGATCTTGTGAGATCTTGCTGATACTTTTTTATTTGATTGTAATAGGCCAAAACTCGGAAGGCCTTATAGCCGGGCATGTTGAATGAAATTTTGTTTTGAACCATATTAGTGTTGAATTCCCTTGTGCTTGTTGTTCTTATAATCAACAGTGTAGGTTTGGACTATCCATTATTGGATCCTCCATCTCTATCCTACGTCAAGTGGTATCAGAGCTTGAAGATCTTGAGTGTGCAAATTGAGTTGAGGATATTTGCACTAGGACCTTGTTGGTGATTTGTTTCCTTGGGTTTTTGAAGATCCTGAAGGATGTCTCCAAGAGGATTGGACCTTAGTGCGATTGCAGAAGAATTTAGAGCTTTGAAGAAACAAGTGCAAGACATACAAGAGGAATTAAGAAGGCAAACTACAAAGAAGAAGGTTGTGAAGAGACGATGACAACTTGTGGAGGTCCCTGATGACTTGGCTAGAGTTGATGAAATGTCTATTGGTTTGCATAAGAAGATAGATGGATCTGGCATGGAACTTGCAGAGTATCTTGTTGTGCACAATGAGATTTCTTGTGGTGAAGAGATTGGTTTTGATGCTTAGTTGGTGGAGTCTAACATGAAACCTATAGAGCAAGTTGTGGTTGTTGCTGAGATACCTATGATTGTTGACAATGTTGTTGACCTTGTTGAGGTTGGTGAGAAGATTTTTTTTCATGTTTAGTCAGTTGTCTCTGACATCAAGAATGCAAAGCATCTAGTTGGGTGTGATCAGACTATTGTTGGTGATGAGTTATCTATTGCTGAACACCTTTGTGATGGTGGTGTTGTCTAATTTCTTTGTTTAGTGTTATGGTGTAGATCATATTTGCTGGTTGTGGACTTGAATTGCTGGTGGACAGTAATGAGTCTTGTGATGAGTTGTAGATATGTGATGCTGATGATGATATGGATCTGACATTGGATCTACTTTTTGGGGAGTTGGATACTCTTTTTTCTAATACTGGTTGTGGTGATCAGTGTTATTCTAATTGGATTTTTGAGATTCATGTGATCCTTATGTTTGAATGAATGAAGCATAGATGGTTGATTTTTAGATTTATTTTCTTCTCCTTGATGGATTGGAAACCTTTGGTGAAGATGAAGTTGTTTGCAGGTAATTATCTTGAGATTAAAGTATGGGACATACTTTATATTTACCTAGGTAGTTTGATGAAAGTTAATTTTGGGTTCTTGAAGATCTTTCTTTGTCTTGGAGGAATTCCCTAGCAGAGGGATGCAATACATTATTTTTGGCAGCTTTATGAGTTTTTTGGTTCTGATGATCTATGGAGATCTTTGGAATGTGCACTGAAATTAGTTTGTTCCTTTATGTATTTGTAACATATGTCTAAGGTCACAGCTCTTGAGATGGCATGGTTTGAGTGAAATTGGATGGATAGTCTCAAAGTTACAACTATTTTCCTTGCCGTCGGAATAATATTTTCCTACAGTTTTGGAGCTGATTGTGGGATGTGGTATGATCCTTAATGAGTCATCCTATGTACCCTTAGGTAATTTGAGATGACCTAAATTAATATCTTTTCCCAAATTTGCATGTCCTAATTCATTATGAGTAAAAAGTTATGGCCATTTTTCCCCAGGACCTATTTTCTGCCAATTTTCGAGTGAAAAGTGTAGTGTTTCTTCTTGCATCATTCCATGTGATCAAATGGTGTCTTTCACCCTTAAAGGAAGATTATTGGGTCATGTGTGGACCTAAATCCATAGGCGCATTAAGTTTTGATCATTATTGCATTAGTTTTGGTTTCTTTTATTGGACTAGACCTATATTGTAATTAAAGCCCGACTGGCCAACTTGTGGCTTTATTGGCTATATATTGAGAGATTGGGTAGATGTTTAGAAGTAAGTGGAGTAGTAGATGATCATTGGATCATTAGGAAGAGTAGAGTAGAAGTAGATTTTTGAATTTGGGACTTGTAGAAGAACTAGTGGCCTGCGGGCTTAGGACAACAAGGGATTGCTTGAAAGTGTGAGTACAAGTTTAGATCCTGTAGTGGTTGTTCCTATCAAAGGCTACCTTTTGTAGATCTGAACTAGTTGGTGGTTCTTTGGATCTTGTGAGATCTTGCTGACACTTTGTTATTTCATTGTAATAGGCCAAATCTTGGAAGGCCTTACTGTCGGCCATGTTGAATGAAATTCTATTTTGAAGAATTATCTTGTTAAATTCTATTGTGCTTGGTGTTGTTATAACTTGTAGTGTAGGCTTGGACCATCCATCTATTGGATCCTCCATCTCCACCCTGCGCCAACAATCTTAAGAGATGAAAGACAAGGAAATGAAGGATGTTCTTTTGTCAACACAAGGTACAAAATGTTGGATGACGTCAGTTGTGGCGTGTGATCCGAAGAAGACTTATGTGGGTGTTGACTTCATACATGTAGCATGCATTTCATTTGGGAAATATAAATTAAGGATGTTAGTCCTTAATTGTTTTAATTGAATTATTATATAATTTTCTTAGGTACCATGTGTATCTTAGGAAGAGTTCCTGTAAATAGGAATGCCCAACGGGCTGACCTGATCATGTAGAATGTAATAGGGTATATATGTAAGATCTTTTCTTTTGAAAAGATATGGTGAGAATGTATGTGATGTAAAGAAGATTGTAAGAGCTGCAAGCTTGTGTTTGTTGGATATAGAGGAGAGGATTACTAGTGAACTTCATTGGAATTGATCAAGCAAAGACAAATTTTGTCAGACAGTTCAAAAGATTGTGTATGTCTTTATATACACTTGTTGCAAACAGTGAGTTTTGAAGGTGGATTCAACCTTCTTTGAGTACTGAGACCCCCTTTCTTTTACTTGACTACTAATAGGGTTTGTCCTCTAACAGGGACTATGTACTATAATGTTTCAATAAGCTCCTAACAAGGCTAAATCTTCTAACAAAGATACTATACTCTTAGTACATCATTTGTGGGTGCTAATTCTCACTTGGTTTTTTACCTTTAACAGGGTTTCCTCGAAACCAAAATATTATGTTATTGTGTTGGCATTCATTATGTTCATTAGATCTGATATTGTTGCTATTCAAAGTTTAAAGTTTAATAATCTATCATACAACTTATTCACCCCCTCCCTCTTAGTTTTATTGTGGACTATTATTCCTAACAAGAGCTGCCATAAATTCTCACGGGAAAATAAAAATTACCACTAAACATGATAAAAAGGATGATTAAACCTTAAGAATATATGTATTTTTTTCATTTTCTTGCACACATCAGCAGAGTATACAAATTAACCTAGTCAAATTGAGATGAATGGAGAAATAAAATGAAATGAAATATAAAGAAGGATTATTCAACTCCTAATATGTTGCCCCTTGGAATACTTTTGTAACCGCCAAAGGGGGGCTAAATATCTTCAAAAGTAATAAAAAATTTAATTTACTATCAATTTTATATTTTAAAGTCCAAGTTTTTAGCATTCAAATTTTCTTCCACTATAGGAAGCCCCTTCCCTTAAATATATTTCTTGTAGACAATTAAATATACTATCTCAAAAATAAAAGTGTTCATTGATCAAAAAGAACCAAAAGCTAAAATCCCATATGGCAAGGGCTTAGCTTATCTTTACATCCCAAATCCTACTACTTGTGCATTTTGAATTTTGTGGAAGGGGCATTTTGAGTGTTCGGTAGAAATTTGTTAAAAAAACAACACACTATAGTCTAAATGCTAGAAAAGTCCATCATAAAAGACACATAGCTCAAATAATGAAATAAGAAGAAACAAAAAGGTAAATTATGAATATTAAAATTCTAATTTCCCTCCATAATGTTAGGGTCTTGTTATATCTCAAAATTCGTCAAAATTTTAGTTAAAAATGAAAGTCATTAGAAAAACAAAATTTGTGAATTTTCCACTACCAATTATTAGCATAATTGTTCATAGATTTTAATGTCATAGCACAAGAAGAAGTTCACCTTTTAGAAGATAAAGTTTTCAATGACTATACCTCTTGTCAACATATCTCTTGTCACTAAGTCTCACATTAAAGGAAAATTTGAAGGCCATCAAATCCCACAAGAGAGGCATATGTGAAGACTCAAATGCTTGTAGGTTATAAGATATCTTGCCAAACAAGTGCAAGAAATGAATATATATTTCTTGTTAGATTTTTTATAATATTTTGCATATTGTTCCAAGATGAAACATAATTTGTAAATTAGAAATACATTAAAATAATTCTACTTCTAAATCATTTCTAAATGATTTTTTAATAGAAATGATTTTTTAATAATTAATGCCTCTCAACATCTTAAGTATTCGATTTAGGTTCATTGTATTCATGAACCTTATAACAAATTTTAAAACTAATCTTGTATTAAAATTTTATTTTTTTAATTTTTAATTCTTCATTCTTTGATTTAGGTGAGCTGATTTCATCCTTGGTCGGCATCTTATTTTGTGGTTCTCAATTTTCCTTTATTACCAAATTGTAAAACCTTAATTACCGGTTCCCGCCTTCTCTAATTATTCGTGTCTATACATTCGCAACTCTTAATTTATTGGTATGATATATATAGAGGAGCATGAGATTAATTACTCATTCCTACCGAACTATTTAAAACTTGAAATCCATAAACCAGTTAAGAAAATGGCAGAGAGAGGAGAAGCAGTTCAGATTGTCAATAATGAGGCAGGAGACAGTTCGAATGGAAGAGATGCTCTCAGGCGTCAATTAGCTGACATAAACCATCGCGCTTGTGAATCGGAAAGTGAAATTATAAGACAAAAAACTGCCTACGAAGCAGACCCCGATAATCGAGCTGATAACTTTGCATATCATCTTAAAGCCTGTCGAAGGGTTCTACATTCATTGCAGGAGGAGTATGCCAATTTCCACCATGGAGACTGTATATGCGACAATTTCGACCCTGTATGCGAAGGATTCTGTCCCGCACAAGATATGGTCGAGGAACTTTTGTCTCGTCTGAAAGAATTGATTTGGGATTGCTGGTTAAATGATCTGAAAGAAAGAGGGGAGAGACATTCGATGTTGAGAGAGGCAATAAAAGTGGTAGAAGGCCTGCCTGTCTTCAAAATGACTGAGGATCATCTGGACGAAGCTCTTGAATGTGCGAGTTGTAAATCAAATTATTTTGAAATTGCCGAAGAGGCATGCCATTTGCCTTGCAATAAAGGACACATATTTCACAAAGATTGCATTGAACGTTTGTTCAAATCGATTGCCGACATAGACGATCAAGCATGTGATTTGAGAAGTGAAATTACTAGGCAAAAAGCGACCTACGAAGCAGACCCCGAAAATCAAGCTGATAACTTTGCATTTCAACTTAATATTAATCAGGAAGTTCTCGAATCATTACAGGGTAGCTTTTACTTTTACGAAATAGACATTGATAACTGTATATGCGATAATCCCAGCCCTGAATGCAAGCAATACCGTGATCCGCTGAAAAGGGTCAAACTTATTTTCGTTGGATTAAAAGATTTGATTCAGGAAAGCTGGTCAAGCGATCTGAGAGGAAGAGTGGAGCGACAGATGGAAAGAGAGATAAGACAAGTGGTGGAAGGCCTCCCATACGTAAAAATTACAGGGAATCATATCAATGAAGATATTGTATGTGCGATTTGTTTATCTGATCCTGAAATTGCAGACAATCCATGTCATTTGCCTTGCGATGAAGGCCATATATTTCACAGGAATTGCATTGAACGATGGTTAAATAGGAAAAATCAATGCCCCATGTGCAGGAGGGCAGCATATCGGCCAAAACTTTATTTTTATCCTGAAGTCATCAAAAGACTTCAGACATTGGGAGCAGCCTTTGTTCCCATGTTACACTCTAGATTTTTAGGACTATTCGTGTAGGACTTAGTTCAGATTTCAAGAAAATGATAAATAACTAGATTGTTTGGAGAAAAAATTCTTTTATTTATAGAACCTTAGAACCTGAATATTTAAGAGTAATTTATCTTAAAATTTCCAATAATTTATAAAATGATGCCTTAGCCCGCCTGGATGATGGCAATGCTAGGACGTTTGGAGTTCTTAATGTATTTCCTGCTTTCTTCCCTTTTCTCAAAATACATTTGTTTTTTGTGAATACAAATTTTAAATGGTGTTTTTTCTGTATTATTTTTTCCAAGTTATTTAATGTAATATAAAACTTCTGCGTGTATTTATTTTATCTAGCTTTCAGAGATCTTAAGCGCATTGCATGGTACCCTATACGTTTTTTTAAGGCCATTTACAGATTAGATTAAATTTGTTTTAAGGGTTTATGGCATTTTTTATTAATGCTAATACTGGATTTGGATTTGACTAAGGATTTATTGGTATATTATATTTAGGATCGGTATGTTTGCTTTCCTTATTTGCCCTTCTATTTAAACTCTCGGTACAATGCCCTGGTTCGGTATTGTGTATTTGCTGTGGATTAATTTTTTGGTTTCCAGGGCTCTGAATGTTGCTTCAATATTGCAAATTTCTTGGAATCTTGGTTTAATATTTACAAATGTTTGAAAATCGTCTGTTGAAGTTTTGTTAAAAAGTATGTATTTAAGTCGAGATATGTGAAAACTATTGTTTTAGATATCCTTAACCCAAATTTAATGAACTTACATAGTGACAAGTCATTTTTTTTTAAGAAAATATAGTAAACAAGGTTGCAAAGCAATTAAGTTCCTGCCAAAATTTTGGTGTAGTTGAAAAATGTAGAAATATGTAATGTTAATATTTATCACAAATATAATTATTTGTCTTCAATTAAATTATTTTAGTATTTTATTCATTGTTATTTTTACATTGTAAATCAACTATGCATAATAGAATTGACATTGTCATATTTGTATATTTTTTTATAAATATGATTTTTAATTTAATATATATAATTACTATTATTTTACTATACATAATTCACAGTTAATAATAAATAATTTTATATAAAATAATAATAAATTAATAAGTATAAATAATATTCATATATTACAAATAACTTGATATTAATAATTATTATTTTATTCTATATTTTTTTTTGTAAGTTTACAAAGATAAAAATATATTAAAAATTTGAATAACAAATTTCTATTTAGACAAAGTGCACAAATTTTATATTTTAAATATTATATTATTATTTTATGTCATAAAATATGTATATTTTTTTATAAATATATAAAATAAAAAATATAGTATAAATATATAATTAATACAATATAAAAATAATAGTTTATATAAAAAATATATGTAATGTAATATATAGTATTATAATATATATTATAAAACTTTTATCATAAATATTGTAAATTACATAAAACAAAAAATTATAGTACAAAAATTTATGAAATATAATAGATAAAATGTAACAATAAACTTTTTCTAACAATTTAAGTGAAAAAATTGTATTTAAATTTTGATAAAGTTAAATTACTATAATAGTCTTTCATTATAGTTGTTAATAAATATTTGTGTTGGATGTAACTACAAGACCTTTTTAATTTAACTCAAAATAATAAATTTCCAAAAAATCTTGTCTTATCCCTCATTTTTTCAGCCAATGAGATGGATTGCCTACAAAACTATTATAATAAATTTTACAATATCTAAATCTTAGGATGAAAATAAATAATTTGACATGGGAGCTAATGTTTGTGACATAAATTTTCCAAAAAAGGGCTCTTATCGCTCAATTTCTTTAAACCAATGAAACGAAAGATAAATAATTTTATAAATTGAAAAAGTTAAATATTGTGCATTTTACTTTATCAAATATTAAAATTTGACATAACAAAAAGAAATAATGAAATTTGATTGGCTGGAATTTACTAGTTTAATCACTAGTTAAAAACAGGTCGATGCCTATAGTTCTACTCCTACTGCAGGAACTAACAAGAAAATTCTATTTTTTTATGATTTGTAAGAATAAATTTCTTTTAAAATTAGAAAGTAAAAATATTTAATTTAGGATAAAATATTTAAAGAAAAGAGCTTTTACATATCTTTAAATCTTATTGTTTTGTGTAAAAAGTTACTATTTAAGTCAAGATATTGGAAAACAAGAAGAAATTTTACTTTTTTTTTAATATTTCCTTAAATGTGAAATGAATAGAAAGTTAATCTTTCTTGAAATATAAGAAATATTTTATTAAATTGATTGAAATATAAAATAATTTAGATATATTATTTTTCTATAATTATAATTACAAATAATACTAAATTTATCTAATTACCATTATTTATTATTTATTGCTTTAAGACCTATAATATTGTATTGTAGATATATTTTTTTACCATTGTTAAGTGACTTAGAAAATATCTTTATTAATTTTAATGATCTCCAAAGTCCAAGAATCTAATAATCTTTTGATACATATGCCTTAGTTTTAGTTCCATTAAATCAATTTCTTAGTAATGAACAAATCGATATCATGTTGTCATACCTCATGCAAACACCTCTCTTACTTGCTATATTGTTTTCAATTCATAGATTACTGCATCTAGGAAGGCACTTACACATGCTTATATTTTACTCATCAAGCCTGTACCCTTAATTATTAACTGGAGGGATTAAAATAGTCTGTAGAGAATTATCTTTCTCAACTTCAGAATTAGAATCCCCATCTTCATCATTAGGAACCATGAAACCTATGGGTACAACAAGATCAATATTTGGACCTAGTGGAATAGGAACAACAACATGTGACCTAGTGGTAGTCTAGGAATGAGCAGTAGCATGAGTACTAGTGGCATGATGAGGACCAATATTAGCATTATGTACATTAGTAGCATTATGAGTAGCAACATCATCAATGTACTCACCAATACTTTTCTTACCCTTCCCCTTCTTCTCTAGGATCTCGTCTAGGTGGTGCCTCATAGTGATATTGAAATATTCCTCTTCGTGCTGGGGTTTGGAGGTTCTATATCCATAGACTACTTACTTCTTTAGCATTATCTTTCAACCTTCATTGAGTAGTTCAAGGAATGTATTTTCTACAATCTTCAATATGAGAGATACTTGCATAGAGACTCAGTAAGACTTCTTCCTCTACCATTAAAGATATCATTGTCATGAGCTTTCCAAATGTACCACATAATATGAACAAATAAAATAAATGAAAATAAATTGGATGATATTGATGAAGGGTGCTCCCCTTAATACCACAAACACATGATAGAAACAGAGAAACAACAACAATATGCAAGAACAGAAAATTGGCTTCTTATTATCTCCACAAATGTGGAATTACAAACTTTCAGAATTACAATATGCAAAGCCACACAGGCATTCCCTTACAATATTCTGTAGGAAAAAGCCTCGAATCAATACCCAGATCTACTACCCAGAACTGCCCTAGACAACACTATGGGCCTTCTTTATATAGGCATTTTCCACCACCCGAGAAGGTTCTAGAAATTTAGCCCTTAGGGCCGACCAAACTTCAAATTATTTTATTTTTCAATTTATTACATCAAAGTCAACTCAAAATAAATTTTGAAACACGAACAAAAATTTTGAAGGAAAATTATTTTTTGCCATTTCAGGTGACCCAACTTTCAGAGACCATAAGTCATCACCAGTTGACCCGATTGATATTATAACCCCATTTCAGAAAGGCCACGAGGCACTCTATAGGCTTGACTTGCGTAAGCACCTCTCACCCAAATTTTTGACCTCATCCGGGGCCTCTAAAGCCTTCAAAAATGAGTTCAAAGTTTCTATACCCTGCTGCTAATACCGAAAATGTTCAATATCCTCAGAACTAGACCTGATCTAGCCATGAAACTTTACTCGCAGGCTGATATGACTGAGATGAACCTCCACATGTAAAATCAGAACATTTTGAGATCGTAAGACCAAAATACTAAAAATAGCAAGTTTTCATAAATAGCAGCTCTGCACAAGATAGCCCTTATTGAATACAAAAACAAAAATATTTTTGAGTGATGCAAGATTGCTCCTACACCCAGGATGCTCCTACATCAGACACCCAGGGTAATTTGAGAAGTGACCCCGTCACGTCTCAGGTGTGTAGAGGAAAACCAAGATAGTTAACCTCCTCCTTTGTCATCCATGATGAATCTTCAACAAGTCATCCTTTCCACTTGACCAGATATTCTTCAGATGCCCTCTTCCTTGTGCTTCTACCAACATGACTATCCAGTATATCCTCAATCTCTTGGGTATCTGAAGTAGTTGCTGGAATACTCCACTATGATGTTGTGATCTCATCTTCAACACCTCCCTCATGATACTCTGTCAGATCTAAAATGTTAAACACTAGTGAAATATTCAGCTTAGTAGGCAATTCTACTTCATATGCATTTCCTCAATCATGCTTCTTCAGTATTTTACATGGCCCAAACTTCTTCATTTTCAATTTGTTATATGTACCAACTAGAAATCGCTCCTTCTCCAAATGAACCATAACTTCATTTCCAACCTAAAATTCCTTATGCCTCCTTTTCACATCTCCCTTAGCCTTATACTAGGCTGTCATCTTGGTAATATGCTTCCTCACCTCCTCATGGATGTTCTTCAAGTGTTCTGCAAAATCCTCAGCTTCAGCACTACTTATTTCTCCTTTATCTATCTTTCTCAACTGAGATGCATTTCTAGGACTATTTCCATATATAATCTGGAATGGTGATTTACCAGTACTCCTATTGATAGAATTATTGTATGCAAATTCTTCCTATGGTAAAATCAAATCCCATCCTGTTGATTTATCTCCAACCAATTTTTTTTTGGAATCCTGCGACCTGAGCATTTCCTGCAACCATTCAAACTTGAATATCTTTGAGGGCTTTGCAATTTAGTGCATGCGATTTGGACTGGGGCTTGAGAACACATAAAAGAACATGGGGTTCAGAGGGCAAAGCATAAAAAATTGTGGATCAACTTTGCAAACAAAACAAGATGTAGCAGCAATTGGACATTTGTAGAGGCTAGAATTGAAAGATGGGAAATTTTGGGTAACATTTTGGCGACTTCTGTGGGATGTCAGCCTGCTAGACATTAGACTAGTTACCTTTGAAGCAATCCATTGGGCATAGGAGTCATCTCAGGAACACAAAACTTAACAGAGACTAAAATTGAACCAGAAAGACCAAACTGTGCATGAGCACTTCTTGGAAAATAGGGAAAAACTAACCTAGAAAACTGCAAGAAAGAAGGAAAACTAACCTAACATAAACTAACCAGTGCAGAAACTTGGTTAAACAAAACCATTCACTAGTTGTGAAAAGTAGCTACCCTTTCTCCTTAGGCTATTTTGCATTGGAAGCATAAGGATAGCTACAAGGATATGAGGCATACAAAAATTTGGCAAATGAGGATGTACTACCTCTATAAAAACAAGATAAAGTTTACCTTCCTCTAATTTATCAAATGGAGAGGTCTTGGTAAACTCCTTCTAAGCCAAGTATCTGATGGGGAAACCTCTCGAAAGTCTAAAGGTAGGACCTCCTTTGATTGCTTCTCCTTTTATTTTATGGTCATCCTCCATCATGGGTAGCCAAGGAAACTCATGTTCTGCAGTTAGAGGATCATTCTCTTCTTCAGCTTGAAAAGCTAATAGCTCATCTAAGCTATTAGCCTAGGGAAGGCTCATAGGAATAGCTCTTTCAATATCATCAAGCTTTGTGCAAAAATCATCTACGATGCGATCAAAATAATCCTCTGCAAGGTTGCCAACATCTTCCTTTCTTTGGCTCATCATGGTGTCCAAAGCCGAGTCACCAAATATATTTGAATATTAACCTCTAAAAGGTCTGTATTATGCAATCAGTATATCAAAGATAGCATAATATTTGAAATTGACTTCTTTTGTGGGTCCCATCAGGCATGCCAAAAATTTTATACACTAGCACCAAGGTGGGGAATCCTTGAGCTTGAGTCTATACTGATAGACCTTGTGTACTAAATTTCTTTGATCCTTTTGCATATGAACCAATAGGAACACCTTTGAACTTTAATTTAATCTTTAATGTGGTCCCACTAGGCATGCCAGAAATGTTATACATTGAGTTTGTGCCTTTGTTTCAAGCTCTCTTGGTCTTGATAACTCAGTATAACATGAGAATCATCTCAAGGTTGTGGGACCTTTGCAAACTGAAATGAAACCTCCAGGTTCTAGGCTAGTTCCTCTTGGATTGTCACCTTAGTTTTCTCTTAATAGGAAAGTAATCTTTTGAGGGAAAGGGATAGAAGGATTGCATGAAATGGAAATAATAGGAAAGAAAACTACCTACTAGGTGATGCACTGAAATTAGGGTTTGGATCTCAGTATCGAGGGATGAAATCAGTGAAAGACCTAGGTCTAGTAGATGACAACTTACTAAATAGGCTTGCATAAGTATTTCATAAGAGGGCCTGAACATTAGACACAACCTATGACCTGCAAGCAGACATTCTCTTCAGTAAAAGGGCACAGCAATGAGACAAAATGACAAGGGCCTAAAGAATACCCACAAACTCACTCAAATTAGATCAAACATAGTAGTACACATATAAGCTGAAAGTAAGAGGGATCAGGAACACTAAATATCACTGAAAGCATTCATAAACCTTAATCCAACAAGAGATAAGCCAAACAAGGAAGCACAGGGACATGAAGGATTGTCACAAACTACCTCTGTAATATTTGTATTATCAATGGGAATTTACAGAATGTGGAAAACCAAAGGGCAGGAAGAAATGCCACAGATAGATTCCCAAGAAGGAGACTTTCTTTTTTACAAAATGTGAATTCTGAGCTCTACAAGCTCCAAAAAACAATATATACATACTCAACTGCACATAGGCAAGAGTCAAAAATATAACTAGGGTTACATATTTTACAATATAATAACAAACCCTAGGGACCCTAAGAATTAATGCCAAGTCTGATCATGAATATCCTCCTGCAACATCATGGCCGATCAGCCCTTAAGTTGCATGCCCATTGCTGTACTGTAATCATCCTGCAGATAAACAACATGGATTCAACAACCTATCCTGCAACAAGCCACGTGATGAATGCTACAAAAGTACCTCACAAGGATAAGAAATGACCCCTAACGGCTAGTCAGACCTCCCTCATCAACTCTGCAACATACAACCATCCTGGTGACATCAATTTTCTGAGCTACCCGCACCTACAACAATTTCTGTAGAAGAAAAGCCTGCAAAAAATGGTTTCACCGCTTTGAAATAACACTGGTCGTATGATTGCATGAGCTCAAAAGTCTTCATGAGATCATACGACTGACCCTTGAAAATTTGTCTCTACTTCACACATGACCCACAAGATCTGCCAACTTAGTCCAATCTTTACCATGTGGCCCAACAGGAGCTGACCACATTGGCCAGACCCACAGCAACACCGCCTGAAAGCATTAGGAGGATCTAATGGCGGTCGCATGATCACATGGGATCATAAGATCCCATGTGAACATGAGACCACTGTAGATATTGAATCTACAGGGCCCATGTTATACATCTGGCCCACTGCAGAATGGACACGTCACCACCCGATGACCCCACCAAAGGCTTGAATACTTTCGTTGACCGGTGAAAGCTTGTTGCATGGTCACATGTGATCAAGAGACCACATGTAATCATGCGACAAGTGGTATGACCCTCTTCTCAACTATGAACTAGGCCCGTAGAAACACTAAAAATGGTTACAAGAAAAAAAAAACCCCAGTCGCATGATGCTCCCTACCGGATTCCCTAACACGTCGGACCCACGAGCCACCAAGACACCCATCAGATGGTTGTCACATGATCTCATGGGATCAGAAGATCCCATGAGATTATGTGACCACCTCTAGATCTCATCTACCACCACTCCCAAGTTTCAGGTCCACCGGTCACAGGAACGTGGATAACGGCTAGTCGCATGTTCACATAGCCTAAAAAAAGGCTATGTGATCATATGACAAATGTTGGCAGCTCTTCGAAAACATCAACTAGGACCCAGGAAAATGTTGATGCTAGAGGAAGAAACGCAAAGATGAGAGGTTGAAAACACAGAGGGTTTTCAGCCCAGAGGTAGAAAACATAGAGAGTTTTCGATAATGAACATTTTTTAGAACCCTGCGACCTGACCATTTCTTGCAACCATTCAAACTTAAATATCTCTGAGGGCTTTGTGAATCAGTGCATGTGATTTGGACTGGGGCTTCGGAACACATCAAAGAACATGGGGTTTAGAGCACAAAGCATAAAAATCTATGGATCAACTTCGCAAGCAAAACAAGATGCAGTAGCAATTAGACATTTTCAGAGGCCAGAATTGAAAGATGAGAAATTTTGGGTAATATTTTGGTGACTTCTGTGGGATGTCAGCCTGCTAGACATTAGACCAGTTGCCTTTGAAGCAATCCATTGGGCATAGGATTCATCTCAAGAACACAAAACTTAACAAAGACAAAAACTAAACCAGAAAGACCAAACTGTGCACGAGCACTTCTTCGAAAACAAGGAAAAACTAACCTAGAAAACTGGAAGAAAGTAGGAAAACTAACCTAACCTAAACTAACCAGTGTAGAAACTTGGTTAAACAAAACCATTCACTTGTTGTGAAAAGTAGCTACCCTTTCTCCTTAGGGTATTTTGCATTGGAAGCATAAGGATAGCTACAAGGATATAAGGCATACAAAAATTTGGTGAATCAGGATGTACTGCCTCTATAAAAACAAGATCAAATTTACCTTCCTCTAATTGATCACTTGGAGAGGTCTCAGTAAACTCCTTCTAAGCTAAGTATTTGATGGGGCAGCCTCTCAAAATTCTAAAGGCAGGACCTCCTTTGATTGCTTCTCCTTTTATTTTATGGTCATCCTCCATCATGGGTAGCCAACACAGCTCATCTTCTGTAGTTAGAGGATCATTCTCTTCTTTAGCTTGAAAAGCTAATAGCTCATCTAAGCTATCAGCCTGGGGAAGGCTCATAGGAACATGATGAAGGGTGCTCCCCTTAATACCACAAACACATAATAGAAATAGAGAAACAACAATAATAATATGCAAGAACAGAAAATTGGCTTCTTATTATCTCCACAAATGTGGAATTACAAAATTTTAGAATTATAAAATGCAAAGCCACACAGGCATTCCCTTACAATATTCTGTAGGACAAAGCCTCGAATCAATACCTAGAACTACTACCCAGAACTGCCCTAGACAACACTACAGGCCTTCTTTATATAGGCAATTTCCACCGCCCGAGAAGCTTCTAGAAATTTAGCCCTAAGGGCTGACCAAACTTAGAATTATTTTATTTTACAATTTATTACATCAAAGTCAGCTCAAAATAACTTTTGAAACCCGAACATAAATTTTGAAGGAAAATTATTTTTTTCCATTTCAGGTGGCCTGACTTTTGGAGACCATAAGTCATCACCAGTTGACCCGATTGACTATTATAACCCCATTTCAAAAATGTCACGAAGCACTCTACAGGATTGATCGGTACAATACGCCTGTCACCTAATTTTTTGACCTCATTCGGGGCCTCTAAAGCCTTCAAAACTGAGTTCAAAGTTTCTGTACCCTGCTGCCAATACCGAAAATCTTCAATATCTTCAAAACTACACCTGATCTAGCCATGAAACTTTGCTAGCAGGCTGATATGACTGAGATGAACCTCCATATGTAAAATCAGACATTCTGAGATCATAAGACCAACTTACTAAAAATAGCAAGTTTCCATAAATAGCAACTCTGCATAAGATAGCCCTTATTGAATACAAAAACAAAAATATTTTTGGGTGATGCAAGATTGCTCTTACACCTAGGATGCTCCTAGATCAGACACCCAGGGTAATTTGAGAAGTGACCCTGTCACGAATCAGGTGTGCAGAGGAAAACCAAGATGGTTAACCTCCTCCTTTGTTAGCCATGATGAATCTTCAACAGGTCATCCTTTCCATTTGAGCAAATACTCTTCATATGTCCTGTTCCTTGTGCTTCTGCCAACATGAATATCCAGTATGTCTTCAATCTCCTTGATATCTGAACTGGTTGCTGGAATACTCCATTGTGCTACTACAACCTCATCTTCAACACCTCCTTCATGATACTCTGTCAAATCTAAAATGTTAAACACTGGTGAAATATTCAGCTCAGTAGGCAATCCTACCTCATATGCATTTCCTGAATCATGCTTCTTCAGTATCTTACATGGTCTAAACTTTCTCATTTTCAGCTTGTTATATGTACCAACTGGAAACTGCTCCTTCTGTAAATGAACCATGACTTCATCCCCAACCTGAAATTCCTTATGCCTCCTTTTCTCATCTGCCTAAGTCTTATACTACACATTCATCTTGGTAATATGCTTCCTCACCTCCTCATGGATGTTCTTCAAATGTTCTGCAAAATCCTCAGCTTCAGCACTACTTATTTCTCCTTTATCTATCTTTCTTAATTCAGATGCATTTCTTGGACTACTTCCATATACAATCTGGAATGGTTATTTACCAGTGCTCTTGTTGATAGAATTATTGTATGCAAATTCTGCCTGTGGTAAAATCAAATCCCATCCTGTTGGCTTATCTCCAACCAAACAACTTAGCAAATTTTCCAAACTTCTATTCACCACCTCTGTCTGTCTATCAGTCTGTGGATGATGTGATGAACTGAACTTCAAATCTATCTTCAACTTCTTTCACAATGTACGCCAGAAATATCCAACAAACTTAGTGTCTCTATCTAAAATTATGGTCTTTGGCAAACCATGTAGTCTCACTACTTCTCTGAAAAACAATTCTGCTACATGAGTAGCATCATTAGTCTTTCTGTAGGGAATGAAATGTGCCATCTTCAAAAATCTATCAACTACTACAAAAATTGAATCATGTCCCCGCTGTGTCCTCGGTAAACCAAGAATAAAGTCCATACTGATATCCTCTAAAGGCTTCTCTGGTACAGATAATGGCTGATACAACCCTGTATTCTTCTTCACTCCTTTTTCCATCTAACATACTTTGCAACTCTGTACAAACTTCTTCACATATTGCTGTAATTGTGGCCAATAATAATTTTCACTAACCAAAGCAAAAGTTTTATCACGACCAAAATATCCAGCCAATCCTCCACTATGCTTCTCTTTGATGAGATTGTCCCTCATAGAACTTGTTGGAATGCACAATTGACTCCCTCTGAATAGCATATCATCCTGGATGATAAAATCTAGCCACTTTGTCCTATCTAGAGTAACAGGTTCTTTACAAGCTTTCCAAGCTCCACCAAAATCAGGATCCTCTTGATACAAATTCTTGAGTTTCTTGAACCCAACCACCTCAATCTGCATCTCTGTCAGCAATAGTTACCTTCTGCTAAGAGCTCTGCAACCCTATTAGACTTTCCACTTCTATGTTTCAAAACAAATGTATAACTCTGCAAAAACTCAACCCATTTCAAATGCGTCTGATTCAACTTTCCTTGACTATTCAAATATTGCAAAGCTTGATGATCAGTATACAAAACAAACTCCTTAGGAAGTAGATAATGTCTCCACTTTTTTAATGCCTGAACTATAGTATAAAATTTTTGATCATAAATAGAATACTTCCTCTTGGCATCATTTAACTTCTCACTGAAATACGCAACAGGTTTACCTTCTTGGCTCATAACAGCTCCTATTGTAGTACCACTAGCATCACAATCTACTTGAAACACCTTATTAAAATCTGGAAGTGCTAAAACAAGTTGTTCTATAACTTTTTGTTTCAACAATTGAAAACTCTTTTTCACCCCATTAGTCCACTTCAACTCTTTTCTATCCCCTCTCATTCTTTCAGCCAAGGGTCCACAAATACTGCTAAAATTTTTGATAAACTTTTTGTAAAAGCTAGCCAAAACATGGAAAGATCTTACCTCAGTAGCACTCCTTAGAGTAGGCCATTCAAGGATAGCCTGTACCTTCTCTGGGTCTATTTTTAGATATTCTGCTAAAACTACAAATCCCAAATACACTAACTCTTTCTTCACAAAACTGCACTTCTTCAAATTAATCAACAATTTTTCATCTCTCAACTTCTCAAACACCATACGAATATGCATCATATGTTCCTCCAATGTCTTGCTAAAGATCAAAATATCATCTAGGTAAACAATGATAAACTTACCCAGAAATTCTTTCAGAACCTCGTTCATGAGTCGCATGAAAGTGGTTGGTGCATTGGCTAGCCCAAAAGGCATGACTAACCACTCATACAGTCATTCCTTTGTCTTGAAGGTACTCTTCCATTCATCTCCTTCTCTGATCTGAATCTAGTGATATCCACTCTTTAGATCTATCTTTGAGAAATACACAGCTCCACTCAAACAGTCCATAATATCATTCATTCATGGCAATGGAAACTTATACTTGATTGTGATCTTGTTTATTGCTTTGGAATCTATACACATCCTCCAGTCTCCATTCTTCTTTGGTGCTAATACTGCTGGTACAGCACATGGACTCAGGCTCTCCCGAATCAATCCCTTCTGTAACAACTCATGTACTTGTCTGTTCAACTCTTCACTTTCTGCTGGTGTCATTCTGTGTGCTGCCTTGTTTGGCAAACAGGCTCTTGGAATCAAATCCATCTGATGACTGATCTTCCTTACCGGTGGTAATCCATCAGGTACATTATCAGATACAATATCCTGAAACTCATTCAACAAATCTGCAACCTCTACAGGTACATCCTCTACTTCCTCTTTACCAGCTTTTGGAATTAAAGAAAAACACACATGCTCATGCCTCATACCATCTAGGAATTTTCTTCCATCAACAAAAGTTATTCTTGCATTACCACATACCTTTTCTTCGATCTCCTTCAATGGCTTTAGCTTATGTCGCACTCCATCCTTTGTCAGGGAATAGGTATTCACATGACCATCGTGTATAGCACATCTGTCAAACTACCATGGTCTACCCAACAACATATGACATGCATCCATAGATATTAAATCACATAGTACCTCATCTTGGTACCCGTTGATCTTGAACTTTACCAGGCACTATTCACTGACCATGACCTTGTGGTCATCCTGCACCCAGGCAATCCGATATGGATGTGGGTGTTTTTGTCTCTTGAGATTCAACTTTGTCGCCATCTCTTGTGACACCAAATTGTCAGTGCTTCCACTATCGATAATCACATCACAGCATTTACCCTCACACTTGCATCTAGTGCGAAACAGGCTCCTCCTTTGTTCAGGTTCATTCTCACCACTCAACAAGACTCTTCTATTAATCAGTGTTTCTAATCTTTTAGCATCTTCAGAATTTGATGATCTAGCATCTTCATCTACATGTGCAACTCTGGCCTGGCCTTCATTTCTCCTGTCTGTTCTACCTTGGCGCTAAGGACATTCAAATGCCCTATGACCTTCTTCTCCACAGTGAAAACATGTTCCACGGAAGCCTCCTCTTCCTGAACCTTGTCCTCTTCCTCTTCCTCTCTGATCTCTATTATTCTAATCTTAGATACGATTAGAATTGTTTCCTCTTTGATTCTGGCTGCTACTGGCCTCATCCTTCTTTTTCAGATCTTCATTTCGGCCACCATATGACTATCCACCAGATCTTCCACCACGACCTCTTCCATTTTGTCTCCTCTCAAACTTCTTGTTCATCTTTTCCTCTACTTTTAGGGTAAACTGGTATGCCTCCTCAATACTGTTCATTCGAACTAGATTCAACTCCTCCTGAATGCTTGGCCTTAACCCATTAAGGTATCAGGCAACTTTCTCCTTATCAGCTTCTGCATGGCCTATTCTGATGAGGAGTCGATAGAACTCTTCTGTATACTCCTCAACAGATCTTCCTGCTTGCTTCAAACTTTGCATTTTCTTTAGTAGGTCAAGCTCATAATCAACAGGAATGAACTGTCACTTCAATTTATCCACCATCCAATCCCCTCATGTGATTTTATCTTTCCCTCTTCTACTTCACTCCAATTGAATCTCTTGCCACCAAATCTTTGCATGACCTTTCAGTCTGGCCTTCGCAAATTTGACCCTATCAGGATCCTCAACATCTTCATACTCAAAATATTCCTCACATTCATTGATCCAGTCGATCAATTCCTCTAGGTTAAGATTTCTAGAAAATTTAGGAACCTCAATCTTACGTCTTTTTCCAATCTTGGAAATTGCTCGAAAAAGTCTTTCTTCCTCCTGGTTCACAACTTCGGCTTCTCCTTCTTGATATTCTTCTTCGGCTTCATCCTCACTTTCATCTCTGACATTAAGATTCATTCCTCTATGAATCTCTTCTTGCAATGCTCGCACATGTCTCTGTAGCTCTCTAACCTCAGGTGTCACAGCACTAGCTCTTCCGCCATGTTCTCTTCGTGGAGGCATTTTCGTGATACACACTGAAACCCTAACCATGATCCTGGTGCAAACTGCCTCACAGTTGGTGATCTGTTTACACACTCAGGAATTCCTACTCTGATACCACTTGATGAAGGGTGTTCCTCTTACTACCACAAACACATAACAAAAATAGAGAAACAACAACAATAATATGTAATAACAGAAAATTAGCTTCTTATTATCTCCACAAATGTAGAATTACAAACTTTTAGAATTACAATATGCAAAGCCACACGGGCATTCCCTTACAATATTCTGTAGGACAAAGCCTCAAATCAATACTCAGAACTGCCCCAGACAACACTACGGGCCTTCTTTATATAGGCAATTTCCACCGCCCGAGAAGCTTCAAAAAATTTAGCCCTAAGGGCCGACCAAACTTAGAATTATTTTATTTTACAATTTATTACATCAAAGTCGGCTCAAAATAACTTTTGAAACCTGAACATAAATTTTGAAGGAAAATTATTTTTTGCCATTTCAGGTGGCCTAACTTCCGGAGACCATAAGTCATCACCAGTTGACTCGATTGACTATTATAACCCCATTTTAGAAATGCCACGAAGTGCTCTACAGGCTTGACTAGCACAAAATGCCCATCACCCAATTTTTTGACCTCATCCGGGGCCTCTAAAGCCTTCAAAACTGAGTTCAAAGTTTCTGTACCCTACTGCCAATACCGAAAATCTTCAATATCTTCAAAACTACACCTGATCTAGCCATGAAACTTTGCTGGCAGGCTGATATGACTGAGATGAACCTCCATATGTAAAATCAGACATTCTGAGATCGTAAGACCAACTTACTAAAAATAGCAAGTTTCCATAAATAGCAACTCTGCACAAGATAGCCCTTATTAAATACAAAAATAAAAATATTTTTGGGTGATGCAAGATTACTCTTCCACCCAGGATGCTCCTACATCAGAACATCTCTTTCAATATCATCAAGCTTTGTGAAAAAAATCCTCTATGATGCGATCAAAATAATCCTCTATAAGGTTGCCAACATCTTCCTTGCTTTGGCTCATCATGGTGACCAAAGCCGAGTCACCAAATATACTTGAATATTAACCTCTGAAAGGTCTATATTATGCAATCAGTATATCAGAGATAGCATAATCTTTGAAATTGACTTCTTTTATTGGTCCGGCTGGGCGTGCCAGAATTGTTATACACTGGCACCAAGGTGGGGAATCTTTGAGCTTGAGTCTATACTGATAGACCTTATGTACTAAATTTCTTTGATCCTTTTCCAGATGAACCAATAGGAACACCTTTCAACTTTAATCTGATCTTCACTATGGTCCCATCGGGTGTGCCACAAATGTTATACACTGAGTTTGCACCTTTGTTTCAAGCTCTCTTGGTCTTGATAACTCAGTATAACATCGAAATCATCTCAAGGTTGTGGGACCTTTGCTAACCGAGATGAAACCTCTAGGTTCTAGCCTAGTTCCTCTTGGATTGTCACCTTAGTTTTCTCTTAATAGGAAAGTAAATCTTTTGAGGGAAAGAGATAGAAGGATTGCATGAAATGGAAATAATAGGAAAGCAAACTACCTACTAGGTAATGCACTGAAATTAGGGTTTGGATCTCAGTATAGAGGGATGAAATCAGTGAAAGACCTAGGTCTAGTAGATCACAACTTACTGAATAGGCTTGCATTAGTATTTCAAAAGAGGGCCTAAACATTAGACACAAACTATGACCTGCAAGCAGACATTCTCTTCAGCAAAAGGGCACATGAATGAGACAGAATGACAGGGGGCTGAAGAATACCCACAAAATCACTCAAATCAAATCAAACATACTAGTACACATATAACCTAAAAGTAAGAGGGATTAGGAACACTAAATATCACTGAAAGCATTCATAAACCTTAATCCAATAAGAGATTAGCCAAACAAGGAAGCACAGGGACATGAAGGATTGTCACCAACTACCTTTGCAATATTTTTATTATCAATGGGAATTTACAGAATGTGGGAAAGTAGAGGGCAGGAAGAAATGCCATGGATATCTTCCCATGAAAGAGACTTTCTTTTTTACAAAATGTGAATTCTGAGCTCTACAAGCTCCAAAAAATAATATATACATACTCAACTACACGCAGGCAGGAGTCAAAAATCTAACTAGGGTTACAAATTTTACAATATAATAACAAACCCTAGGGACCCTGAGAATTAATGCCAAGTCTAATAATGAATATCCTCTTGCAACATCATGGCCAATTAGCCCTTAAGTTGCATGCCCATCCCTATACCGTAATCAGCCTGCAGATAAACAAACTAGATTCAAAAACCTTTCCTGCAACAAGCCATGCCATGAATGCCACAAAAGTACCTCACAGGGACAAGAAATGACCCCTGACAGCTAGCCAGACCTCCCTCATCAACTCCGCAACTTGCAACCATCTTGACGACATCAATTTTTTGAGCTACCCGCGCCTTCAACAATTTCTGTAGAAGAAAAGCCCGCGAAAAATGGTTGCACCTCTTTGAAATAACACTAGTCGCATGATTGCATGAGCTCAAAAGTCTTCATGTGATCATGTGACTGGCCCTTGAAAATTTTTCTCTGCTTCACACACAGCCCACAAGATCTGCCAACTGAGTCCAACCTTTACGACATGGCCCAACAGGAGCAGACCACATCGACCGAACCCACAGCAACACCACCCAGAAGCATCAGGAGGATCTTACAGTGGTCGCATGATCGCATGGGATCAGAAGATCCCATGCAAACATGTGACCACCATAGATCTTGAATCTACAGGGCCCATGTTATACCTTTGGTCCACTGCAGAATGGACATGTCACCACCCGATGACCCCACCAAAGGCTTGAAGACTTTTGTTGATCAGTGAAAGCTTGTCACATGGTTGCATGCAGTCAAGAGACCACATGCAATCATGCGACAAGTGGTATGACCCTCTTCTCGACTGTGAACTAGGCCCATAGTAACACTAAAATTGGGTACAAGAAAAAAACCCCTAGTCGCATGATGCTCCCTATCGGATTCCCTGACACGTCAAACCCATGAGCCACCGAGACGCCCATCAGATGGTTGTCGCATGATCACATGGGACCAGAAGATCTGATGAGATCATGCGACCACCATTAGATCTCATCTACCGCCACTCACAAGTCTTGGGCCCACCATCCTCCGGTCGTAGTAGCATGGATAACAGCTAGTCGCATGTTCGCATAGCCTAAAAAAGGGCTATGTGATCATGCGAAAAATGCTGGTAGCTCTTTGAAAACATCAACTAGGACCCACTTGGTCATGACATTGCACTTAGGAAAATGTTGACACTAGAGGAGGAAGCGTGAAGATGAGAGGTCGAAAACACAGAGGGTTTTCAGACCGGAGGTTGAAAACACATAGAATTTTTGACATCGAACATTTTTTGGAACCCTACAACTTGAGCATTTCTTGCAACCATTCAAAATTGAATATCTCTGAGGGCTTTGCGATTCAGTGCATGCGATCTAGACTGGGGCTTGAGAATACATCAAAGAACATGGGGTTCAGAGCGCAAAGCATAAAAATCTATGGATCAACTTCACAAGAAAAATAAGATGCAGCAGGAATTAGACATTTGCAGAGGCTAGAATTGAAAGATTGGAAATTTTGGGTAACAATTACAATTGCATATATAATACCAACTCATTACATAATTTCATAACATGCAAACACTGCCAATGACGGGATGCAATAATACGCATTTATTCTAGGTAAATAAAGGTGACTGAAAAAGATGAAACCATGTGCGTGTCAACCATTCCCAAACACAAGGGCTGAATTCAAATGAATACGGATGGCATCTTGAAGATGAAATAATGTTCCTATGCCTCTTAAATTTTTTTCTTCTTTTTTTTTTTTCTTTTCTTTTTTATAATAATTTAAGTAGTACAATGTTCTCATAAATTTATGCTAAGTTTGTTTAGTCCACATGTAGGCCAAAATTTATGCTAAGTTTGTTTTGTCCACAATTTTCAGAGCTTCCACGATGGATGGTTAGTCTACATGTAGCTTTGATGCTAAGTTTGTTTAGTCCTATTTACAAATGCTTCAAAATAATAATATGGAGTATTATGCACTTAAAATAAATATAATGTCTAATTATTTTGTAATTGTGTAGATTAAAAGTTATGTATGAGTAATAGACTTACCCCACCTTTGGCTCATTTAACAACAAGAAAAGGTGAATATAGGATCTCTAATTTCTAGCTAGATTAACTAGCTATTGCACAAACTAGAGACCACTTCTCTATTTTTTCGTACATATGTTATTAGTTTTATTCTAAAAAACAATTTTAATTTGATTGTAATGATGCCTGTTAGACTTATGGTAGTTGTGTGGACATGTTTTCGGTTCTCGTAGATCATATATTAATAAAACTTGAGTATTTCCAATGATACATTAATTATTTGGTTGTGAATTTAGAGTTCTTATAAACAATAGATTTATGAGAAAAAACAACTCCACTCAGAAGCTTTAATGAAAACATATTCTTATTTTATGAGCAAAAGATTATTAAAATAGGACAAAGTCCCTATTAATAGTTTCTACCAAGAAATGTTTCTCAAGATTTATGCTACTGGAAGCATAATTTTAATTAAAG
>BSBK01010778.1:5000-12500 GCA_027943335.1 Chamaecyparis obtusa | reverse complement strand
TTCTGTTCAGTGGTGAGAATGAACCTGAGCAAAGGAGGAGCCTGTTTCGCACCAAGTGCAAGTGTGAAGTTAAATGTTGTGATGTGATTATTGATAGTGGAAGCACTGACAATTTAGTGTCAGAAGACATGGTGACAAAGTTGAAGCTCGAGAGATAGAAACACCCACATCCATATCAGATTGCCTGGGTACAGGATGACCACAAGGTCATGGTCAATGAACAATGCCTGGTGAAGTTCAAGATTGGCAGATACCAAGATGAGGTATTGTGTGATATCATATCTATGGATGCATGTCATATGTTGTTGGTAGACCATGGCAGTTTGATAGATGTGCTGTACATGATGGTTGTGCGAATACCTATTCCCTGACAAAGGATGGAGTTGATGCAAGAGCATCCTGGGTGTAAGAGCAATCTTGCATCACCCAAAAAAATATTTCTATTTTTGTATTCAATAAGGGCTATTTTGTGCAGAGCTGCTATTTATGGAAAGTTACTATTTTTGGTAATTTTCATATGTGCTCAGAATGATCTGATTTCTTTCTTGGAGGTTCATGTTGGTCATATAAGTCTGCCAGTAAAGTTTCATTGCCAGATCAAGTGTATATTGGAAGATATTGAAGATTTTTGGTATTGGCAGCAGGGTACAGAAACTTTGAACTCAGTTTTGAAGGATTTAGAGGCCCCGGATGAGGTCAAAAATTTGGGTGATCGGCGCTTGCGCCGGTCAAGCCTGTAGAGCGCTTCGTGGCATTTCTGAAATGGGGTTATAATAGCCGATCGGGTCAACTGGTGATGACTTATGGTCTTCGGAAGTTGGGTCATCTGAAATGGTGAAAAATAATTTTCTTCAAAATTTCTGTTCAAGTTTCAAAGGTTATCTTGAGCCGACTATGATGTAATAAAATGTAAATAAAATAATTCTAAGTTTGGTCGGCCTTATTGGCTAAAATTCGGGAACCTTCCCAGGCGGTGGAAAGTTGCCTATATAAAGAAGGCTGTATTATTGTCTTAAGCAATTCAGAATAGTTCTGGGTAGTAGATCTACGTAATAGTTTGAGGCTTTGTCATAAAGAATATTGTAAGGGAATGCCCATGTGTCTTTACATATTGTAATTCTGAAAGTTTGTAATTCCACATTTGTGGAGATAATAAGAAGCTAATTTTTTGTTCTTGCATATTGTTGTTGTTTCTTTATTTCTATTATGTGTTTGTGGTATTAAGGGGAGCACCCTTCATCAGGTGGTATCAGAGTAGGAGTTCTTGAGTGTGTAAACAGATCACTGACTGTGAGATAGTTTGCACCAGGACCATGGCTAGGGTTTCAGCGCGCATCGCGAAAATACCTCCACGAAAGGAATGTGGGGGAAGAGCTGGTGTTGTAACACCTGAGGTTAGAGAGCTGCAGAGACAAGTGCGAGCATTACAAGAAGAGATTCGTAGAGGAATGAATCTTAATGTCAGAGACGAAAGCGAGGATGAAGCCGAAGAAGAATATCAAGAAAGAGAAGCTAAAATTGTGAACCAGGAGGAAGAAAGACTTTTTCGGGCGATTTCCAAGATTGGGAAAAGACCTAAGATTGAGGTTCCTACATTTTCTGGAAATCTTAGCCCAGAGGAATTGATCAACTGGATCAATGAATGTGAGGAATATTTTGAGTATGAAGATGTTGAGGATCCTGATAGGGTCAAATTTGCGAATGCCAGACTGAAAGGTCATGCGAAGATCTGGTGGCAAGAAATTCAATTGGAGCGAAATAGAAGGGGAAAGGAGAAAATCACGAGATGGGATCGGATGGTGGATAAATTGAAGCGACACTTCATTCCTGTTGATTATGAGCTTGACCTACTGAAGAAAATGCAGAGTTTGAAGCAAGCAGGAAGATCTGTTCAGGGATATACAGAGGAGTTCTATTGACTTCTCATCAGAATAGGTCATGTAGAAGCTGATAAGGAGAAAGTTGCCCGATACCTTAATGGGTTAAGGCCAAGCATTCAGGAGGAGCTGAATCTAGTTCGAATGAACAGTATTGAAGAGGCATACCAGTTTGCCTTAAAAGTAGAGGAAAAGCTGAACAATAAGTTTGAGAGCAGACAAAATAGAAGAGGTCGCGGTGGACGATCTGGTGGACGGTCATATGGTGGCCGAAATGAAGATCCCAAAAAGAAGGATGAGGCTAGTAGCAATCAGAATCAGAGAGGAAACAATTCCAATAACTTCCAGGATCAAAATAATAGAGATCAAAGAGGAAGAGGAAGAGGACAAGGATCTAGAAGAGGTGGCTTCCGTGGAACATGTTTTCACTGTGGAGAAGAAGGTCATAGGGCATTTGAATGTCCTCAGCGCCAAGGCAGAATAGACAGGAGAAATGAAGGCCAAGCCAGAGTTGCACATGTAGATGAAGATGCCAGATCATCAAATTCTGAAGATGCTGAAAGGGGAGAAACGTTGATTAACAGAAGAGTCCTGTTGAGTGGTGACAATGAACCTGAGCAAAGGAGGAGCTTGTTTCGCACCAGGTGCAAGTGTGAAGGTAAATGTTGTGATGTGATCATTGATAGTGGAAGCACTGACAATTTGGTGTCAGAAGAGATGGTGACAAAGTTGAATCTCAAGAGACAGAAACACACCCACATCGATATCGGATTGCTTGGGTACAGGATGACCACAAGGTCATGGTCAATGAACAATGCCTAGTAAAGTTCAAGGTTGGCAGATACCAAGATGAGGTATTGTGTGATATCATATCTATGGATGCATGTCATATGTTGTTGGGTAGACCATGGCAGTTTGACAGATGTGTTGTACATGATGGTCGTGTGAATACCTATTCCCTGACAAAGGATGGAGTGCGACATAAGCTAAAACCATTGAAGGAGACCGAAGAAAAGGTATGTGGCAATGCAAGGATCACTTTTGTTGATGGAAAAAATTTTCTAGATGGTATGAGGCATGAGCATGTATGTTTTGCTTTAATTCCAAAAGCTGGTAAGAGGAAGTAGAAGATGTTCTTGTAGAAGTTGTAGATTTGTTGAATGAGTTTCAAGATATTGTATCTGATAACATGCTTGATAGATTACCACCAGTTAGGAAGATCAGTCATCAGATGGACTTGATCCCAGGAGTGAGTTTGCCGAATAAGGCAGCACATAGAATGACACCTGCAGAAAGTAAGGAGTTGAACAGACAAGTACATGAGTTGTTACAGAAAGGATTGATCCGTGAGAGTCTGAGTCCCTGTGCAGTACCAGCGGTATTAGCACCAAAGAAGAATGGAAAATGGAGGATGTGTACAGATTCTAGGGCAATAAATAAGATCACAATCAAGTACAGGTTTCCATTGCCACGAATGGATAATATTATGGACTGTTTGAGTGGAGCTGTGTATTTCTCAAAGATAGATCTGAAGAGTGGATATCATCAGATTCGAATCAGAGAAGGAGATGAATGGAAGACTGCCTTCAAGACAAAACAAGGACTATATGAGTGGTTAGTCATGCCTTTTGGGCTAACCAATGCACCGAGCACTTTCATGCGGCTCATGAACGAGGTTCTGAAAGAATTTATGGGTAAGTTTGTCATTTTTTACCTAGATGATATTTTGATTTTTAGCAAGACATTGGAGAAACATATGATGCATATTCGTATGGTGTTTGAGAAGTTGAGAGATGAGAAATTGTTGATTAATTTGAAGAAGTGCAGTTTTGTGAAAAAAGAGTTAGTGTATTTGAGATTTGTAGTTTCAGAAGAAGGTTTAAAAATGGACCTGGAGAAGGTACAGGCTATCCTTGAATGGCCTACTCCAAGGAATGCTACTGAGGTAAGATCTTTTTATGGTCTAGCTAGTTTTTACAGAAAGTTTATCAAAAAATTTAGCAGTATTTGTGGTCCCTTGACTCAGACAATGAGAGGGGATAGAAAAGAGTTTAAGTGGACTAAAGGGGCAGAAAAGAGTTTTCAATTGTTGAAATAAAAAGTTAAAGAACAACCTGTTTTAGCACTTCCAGATTTTAATAAGGTGTTTCAAGTAGATTGTGATGCTAGTGGTACTGCAATAGGAGCTGTTATGAGCCAAGAAGGTAAACCTGTTGCTTATTTCAGTGAGAAATTAAATGATGCCAAGAGAAAATATTCTATTTATGATCAGAAATTTTATGCTATATTTCAGCTATTAAAGAAGTGGAGACATTATCTGCTTCCTGAAGAGTTTGTTTTGTATACTAATCATCAAGCTTTGCAATATTTGAATAGTCAAGAAAAATTGAATCAAAAGCATTTGAAGTGCGTTGAGTTTTTGCAGAGTTATACATTTGTTTTGAAACACAGGAGTGAAAAGTCTAATAGGGTTGCAGATGCTCTTAGCAGAAGGCAACTATTGCTGACAGAAATGTAGATTGAAGTGGTTGGGTTCAAGGAACTCAAGAATTTATATCCAGAGGATCCTGATTTTGGTGAAGCTTGGAAAGCTTGTACAGAACCTATTACTCTAAACAGGATGAAATGGTTAGATTTCATCATCCAGGATGATATGCTATTCAGAGGGAGTCAGTTGTGCATTCCACGAAGTTCTATGAGGGAGAATCTCATCAAGGAGAAGCATAGCGGAGGATTGGCTGGACATTTTGGTCATGATAAAACCCTTGGTTTGGTTAGTGAGAATTTTTATTGGCCACAGTTGCAGCAAGATGTGAAGAAGTTTGTACAGAGTTGTAGAGTATGTTAGATGGCGAAAGGAGCGAAGCAGAATACAGGGTTGTATCAGCCATTACACGTACCAGAGAAGCCTTGGGAGGATATCAGCATGGACTTTGTTCTTGGTTTACCGAGGACACAGCGGGGACATGATTCAATTTTTGTGGTGGTTGACAGATTTTCAAAGATGGCACATTTCATTCCCTGCAAGAAGACTAATGATGCTGTTCATGTAGCAGGATTGTTTTTCAGAGAAGTAGTGAGACTTCATGGTTTGCCAAGGACCATAGTTTCAGATCGGGACACTAAGTTTGTTAGATATTTCTGGCGTACATTGTGGAAGAAGTTGAAAATAGATTTGAAGTTCAGTTCATCACATCATCCACAGACCGATGGACAGACAGAGGTGGTGAATAGAAGTTTGGGAAATTTGCTGAGATGTTTGGTTGGAGATAAGCCAACAGGATGGGATTTGATTTTACCACAGGAGGAATTTGCATACAATAATTCTGTCAACAGGAGCACTAGTAAATCACCATTCCAGATTGTATATGAAAGTAGTCCAAGAAATGCATCTGAATTGAGGAAGATAGATAAAGGAGAAATAAGTAGTGCTGAAGATGAAGATTTTGCAGAACACTTGAAGAACATCCATGAAGAGGTGAGGAAGCATATTACCAAGATGAACGCACAGTATAAGGCTAAGGAAGATGAAAAAAGGAAGTATAAGGAATTTTAAGTTGGTGATGAAGTCATGGTTCGTTTGTGGAAGGAGCGGTTTCTAGTTGGTACATATAACAAGCTGAAAATGAAGAAGTTTGGACCATGTAGGATACTGAAGAAACATGATTCAGGAAACGCATATGAGGTAGAATTGCCTACTGAGCTAAATATTTCACCAGTGTTTAAAATTTTAGACCTGACAGAGTATCATGAAGGAGGTGTTGAAGATGAGATCACAGCAGCACAGTGGAGTATTCCAGCAACTAGTTCAGACACAAAAGAGATCAAAGATATACTAGACAGTCGTGTTGGCAGAAGCACAAGGAATAGGACATATGAAGAATATCTGGTCAAGTGAAAAGGATGACCTGTTGAAGATTCATCATGGCTGACAAAAGAGGAGGTTAGCCGTCTTGGTTTTCCTCTACATACCTGAGTCGTGACAGGGTCACTTCTCAAATTACCCCGGGTGTCTAATGCAGGAGCATCCTGGGTGTAAGAGAAATCTTGCATCACCCAAAAAAATATTTCTATTTTTGTATTCAATAAGGGCTATTTTGCACAGAGCTGCTATTTATGGAAAGTTACTATTTTTGGTAATTTTTGTATATGCTCAGAATGATCTGATTTCTTTCTTGGAGGTTCATGTTGGTCATATAAGTCTGCCAGTAAAGTTTCATTTCCAGATCAAGTGTATATTAGAAAATATTGAAGATTTTCAGTATTGGCAGTAGGGTACAGAAACTTTGAACTCATTTTTGAAGGCTTTAGAGGCCCTGGATGAGGTCAAAAATTTGGGTGACGAGCGCTTGCGCCAGTCAAGCCTGTAGAGCGCTTCGTGGCATTTTTGAAATAGGGTTATAATAGCCGATCAGGTCAATTGGTGATGACTTATGGTCTTCGAAAGTTGGGTCACCTGAAATGGCGAAAAATAATTTTCTTCAAAATTTTTGTTCGGGTTTCAAAGGTTATCTTGAGCCGACTATGATGTAATAAAATGTAAAATAAAATAATTCTAAGTTTGGTCGGCCTTATTGGCTAAAATTTTGGAACCTTCCCAGGCGGTGGAAAGTTGCCTATATAAGGAAGGCTGTATTATTGTCTTAGGCAGTTCAGAATAGTTCTGGGTAGTAGATCTGTGTAATAGTTCAAGTTTTTTTCCTATAGAATATTGTAATGGAATGCCCATGTGGCTTTGCATATTGTAATTCTAAAAGTTTGTAATTCCACATTTGTGGAGATAATAAGAAGCCAATTTTCTGTTCTTGCATATTATTGTTATTTCTTTATTTCTGTTATTGTTTGTGGTATTAAGGGGAGCACCCTTCATCAGAAGTGCGACATAAGCTAAAACCATTGAAGGAGACTGAAGAAAAGGTATGTGGTAATGCTAGAATAACATTTGTTGGTGGAAGAAAATTCCTAGATGGTATGAGGCATGAACATGTGTGTTTTGCTTTAATTCCAAAAGTTGGTAAAGAAGAAGTAGAGGATGTACCTATAGAGGTTGCAGATTTGTTGAATGAGTTTCAAGATATTGTATCTGATAATGTACCTGATGGATTACCACCAATAAGGAAGATCATTCATCAGATGGATTTGATTCCAGGAGCCAGTTTGTCAAACAAGGCAGTACATAGAATGACACCAGTAGAAAGTGAAGAGTTGAACAGACAAGTACATGAGTTATTGCAGAAGGGGTTGATTCGAGAGAGTCTGAGTCCCTATGCTGTACCTACGGTATTAGCACCAAAAAAGAATGGAGAGTGGAGGATGTGTATAGATTCCAGAGCAATAAACAAGATCACAATCAAGTACAGGTTTCCATTGCCACGAATGGATGATATTATGGATTGTTTGAGTGGAGCTGTGTATTTTTCAAAGATAGATCTGAAAAATGGATATCATCAAATTTGAATCAGGGTGGGAGATGAATGGAAGACTACCTTCAAGACAAAGGAAGGACTGTATGAGTGGTTAGTCATGCCTTTTGGGCTAACCAATGCACCGAGCACTTTCATGCGGTTCATGAACGAGGTTCTGAAAGAATTTCTAGGTAAGTTTGTCATTGTTTACCTAGATG
>BSBK01010777.1:0-105000 GCA_027943335.1 Chamaecyparis obtusa | reverse complement strand
CTTGAGGTGGTGGCTGCAAGGTCTATGCTTTAGTTCTCTTCAAAAGTCATCACTACTAAAGTAAAGGTATTGTTGCAAGAGATTTATACTAAGAACTAAAACTACAACTTAACTCACAACTTAAAGGAAATGCTCAACAGTAAACTAATAATGCTTAAAAGTAAATCTATGATGCAGGAAACAGTCGATGGTTCTACTACCAATGGCTACAGGAGCAATAGTGCTTATCAACTTCAAAGAAACTTAACTACTCCTACTTGAACATGAACAAGGGATTCACCTCCTGCATGGGCCCCCACGAAAGTGTGAATAGATTTAAAACTCATTTGTTAAAATCTAGAACTATCATATATTCATTTAACAAAATACAAGTACAAGATGGAATAGCAAAGTGTATTCACTTTGTTGCTGGGTTACAATATGAACTCCTCAAAACATCTAACTAACTCGAAATCATAAGTTCCAGCTTATTTAAAAGCAATTGAGAAAATAGAACACCTAAAAACTAGGTCCTTCATTACATAAGCATAACAACTTCAGTTATCGAAATGACAACATCATTTATGCAAGAGGATAAACCATATTTAGTGCTTCAAGAACATAGGGATGCCTGGTAATTGGATTGACCCGATCTGTGTCAACAATCGCAAGGTTATGGAAGTAGTGGAGCCATGATAAAATCTGGAAATAGTTACTCACCTTGAAGGAGCCACTTTATCATTGAGTCCTTACTCCTTGCTGACTTATTCTTCCCCTGCAAAGGGTTATCATACCAAAATCTGCAACACAAATTCAATGCAAAGATTTATAATAAGTTTTCCTATTTTAATGCATCCTTGTCACACGACTGCAGGAACACTACCCATTAACACTAGAGAAGAGAAATACCAGATTTCATCATAATATCCATTAGTCTATATATATATATATATATATATATATATATATATATATATATATATATATATATATATATATATATATTCCCTTAGTTTCAAAAGTATCAGATATACACATGACTAAAGCATAGAAACATAAAATTTTGCATAATGTTTATGAAAACCATAAGATATTTAAGTCCAAACTCAGAAAATCATAAACAAAACAATCCATAAACTAGACTCATCATTCCCCCTAGCTTAGATTTTTGCTGGTCCCATAGCAAACATAAAATTATTCAACTTGGCTGTCAATCTGTAATCAAGAGTTGTCTTCTATCCAAAACCTCCTTTGGCAAAGCTCCAATAGAATCCCTTTGTCTCTCTATGTCATTTTCACCTTTCTTCTTCTCCCTTCATGTCATAACTGTCCAGATTTTTTAAGTTTTCTAAGAGAGGAGACATCAACAATGGCGGCTGAAAGGTAAGTGGTATCCAAAAAATTTGTCGTGTCCTTCCCAAAGAGATGTATGAGGGTTCCCTCCTATGTGCCATGCTAAAATTAAGGGGTGAATGTGGCTCTTTAGCTCTCAGCTCCTTGGTTAAACTAATCCAATGCCACTGAATAGCATTGGTAGCGTCAGACAACTCAGAATAAACTAACTTCTCATACTCATTAACTATTGCATTCCTAAGTGAATAGATGAGCTTGTTGCCTAAATCAAAGGGGGAAATTCTTAACCAATCATAATAGAAAGTTTAGGGTCTTTGGCTTCAGGTCTCAGATATAGGGGAATCTCTTGTTCTAAATCCCTATACAACTTGGCTTGAGTGTCCCAACTAATCTCATTATGTACCCAGGACATAAGGGCCCTAAGCTGGATATCCCCAACATATAGTAAGGGGTTCCAGACTCAGTCATTTGGGACTGCTAGGTTGTGGAGGAAGAATTCACACAGAAGATTCTTAATGGTTACAAGAGAATCATTGAAAGCTTGAGAAAACTGAGTAGGCTCTAGCAATGAGGGAGACCTATCTTGCATAATGCAGGTCATCTGATAGTTCAACAATTGTTCTTTGAGGAACATGGCATAGACAGGAGATGGTGACCTATAGCCCATCAGGTTAGGAATAAGGGATGTAACTTTGGTAAGTTTTTCTTGCAATTGTTCCACTTTCTCCTCCTGCTCAATAGTCTCCTCAAAATGTTGGTCTATAACTCTATTTAATTCTTTCCTCTGTTGCCTCCATTATTCCCTTTCTAAATTTAATTGATTGGACAACTCAGAAATAATGGATAACATGGATACATAACTAGATTGACCTGGCATGGAATTTTCAAAAGATTTATTTGCTGAAGAGAGAATAGGGGGCTTACCTTCTTTTGAATTTATCCCTTCCTTAGGATTTGTCCAAACCACCATGGATCTCTCAATATTAGAGCATTGATGTGCAACAGAGGCCAATGTATCTAAACCCTCATTTAAAATTTGCTCTACTACCTTATTAACAAGGTCTGCATCAATATCAGAGTTTTCTTCATATGGACTCCTCTTTGTTGTAGGAGAAAATCTTGGTTCATCTTCTTCCATTATATAATTGTCTGAGTCATCACTATCTAAATCTTTACAACTATCATTTTTCTGTGGATTCTTGGAGGTCGAACCTCTTCTCTCAAATACATAAGCTTGCTCTTTAGAGCTGGAGTCATCACCAATTACAATGACTTCTTCATTTGTTGGCTTATCAGGAACCTGTTCTGTTTTAATATCAGGAAACCCTTCAAATGTTTCCTACTGCATAATCTTAGGCCCTTGTTCTTCTTGCTTAGAAATTTTAGGTTGTATTCCAGCTTCTTGCTGAATGTTTCTAAACTCTTCTTATTTTTGTCCAGAAGCTTCTTGTTCAACATTTGACTCTTCAAATGGAATATCTATAGTTGCATTTGACTTCCTCCTTTTACTTCTCCTTAACGGAGTTTCTTCCTTCTTTTCTGGAACTTTCCTTTTCTAGAAGTGCTCATGGCTACAGGAGATGATTCCTTAGTCTACTGACTAGTACTAGGATTATTTTTCTTATTCTTGTCTTTCTGAGAAACCCTCTTCATCACAGGAGCAGCTTCAGCCTTTGCTGCAGAAGTCTCTTCTTCCTCTTCATGAACTAACCTTGAAGTAGAGGAATTAGGGGAATTAGGAGTCCTAACCCTAGATTTCTTTTTGGATGAAGAACATTGTCCAAGTCCAATAATAATTTTCCTAACCCCTTTATTAGTTTGAATTCTCTACCCCACTCTTCACCCAATAGGTTCTGGGGTTGGTTCTTTAAACCCTTGCAGCAAAAATTCATCCCAAGAGATTTCTGACTGCTCCCTTAAAGCTTTCTCAACTATCAATTTGACTAAACAGTGATGCGAGACAAAATTATGTTTACCTTCCTAGACTAGAGTGGCCTGCTTTGACAAGATGCTAAACATGAAACTAGGAACATTGATGGCCTATTGTCATGCCTTAGACAGCTCAAAAATTTAAAATGAACGGAATGCAGGTATGAATGCCATCCTTCACAAATGAAATATCTAATGACATGAACTGCACATTACCTAAATGGCTCTCGAAGAGACAATATGAATGTACCTTATTTCTAGTCAACCTCAAGAGGTGGGTCTGAATGCAGGGTGAACTGAGCCCTAGATGTGGTTGGATCAAAATTTTCTACAAATTCCTCCCCTTCTTGCGGCAACCCCATAACTTCTGCCAAAATTGCCTATGAAAAAGGTACCCTCAATCCATTGACTGTAGCCACTCCATCTTTTAATGAGCTCAGAAACTGCAATGCAACTTCATCATCCCAACTGGTTAGCTTTTGGATATAATCCAACCAACCTCTTGCCTGAAAATATGGCTTGTAGGCTTGGTCTTTTAGCAAGATATTATGCATAGTGGGTTCCCTATGAATGAGTTCACCTCCCATCTTTAGGTTGTCAAAATACCCAAAATGGAGTTTCAGGAGATTAAAATGGTCAAGAACAAATTCGAACAAGGAGGCTTGAAAAGGCAAGTTACATGAAGGTTTCAAACATGGAAAGTTCTAGCAGTGTAGTTCAGAAAATGAGCCCATAAGTAATATGATTGCAAATCAATAATATCTCTTAACTACTCATAATTACTCATCCATAGACTTCTTACTTAACATGTACTTTCCACCCTCACTTGATATGTGCAAAATAACAACGCAGCACAGAACTCTTCAAAAAGTGTCAAATCATGACAAGAAATGCAAGTACGACATGATAAAAGAATAAACATAAAGATTTCATGAACATAATGACAAAAATTATATAACTTCCCCCCCCCCCCAGCTAAATTAGGCAAGTGATCCCACACTTGCACAAGTGACAAGGCATATGAAATTTTTTTTTGGAAAAACAAATTAAAACTGCATACCTTGGAAAGTGTACGAACCTTAATTGTTGTTGAGGTGGTAGTCATTGTTATCCACAAATGAAGAACAAATGAAATGGATGGGTGAAAGACATGAAATGAAATGGAATTTTATTATGGAGAAGTAACTTTCATGAAGAAAGCATTTATTATGAAAGTGAGGAGAACTTCTAGAGTGAGGAAGGCAAATGAGCATAAAGCTCATTACGAGAGGCTGCAGGAAGTGTATCACTAGCGGCAGATGAGAATTGTTGCAGGAATTCTTCCTTACTCTAGGGTTTGTGATATAACTTCAACCTGTGACCATTGACTAATAATTTGAACCGAACTGGATCAACTGTGGAAAGCTAGACCGCTCCATTTGGAAATACTACTATAATCTCATACGATCCTAACCACCTAGTTTGGAAATTTCCTGGATTATGCTAATACCGAGAGTCATAGAAGAGCACCCAATCACCAACATAATTTTTTTTATCATTAATATACTTGTCATGCCATTGCTTGTGCTGGTGTTGTATCAATTATGTGTTGTGTAGGGTAGATTTATGCCATTCATTAAGACAATTCAAGCTCAGTATTTGTTCTTGTTGTGCTGCAGTGAGATCCATACCAAGATGAAGAGTTGTCCTTAGTGTCTTATGTTCAAATTCTATAGGCATAACTATAGACCAACCATATACAAGCTCAAATGGTGTGAAGCCGGTGGTAGATTTCCAAGTAGTCCGGTAAGCCCAAAGAGCTTCAGGAAGTCATGTGGCCCAATCTTTCTTATGGATGGCTACAGTTTTGATGAGAATAGATTCCAACTCCCGATTGGTAACTTCTACCTACCCATTAGCTTTTGGGTGATAAGGTGAGGATTTACCATGCATGATGTTATGTTCTTCCATCAGGGCAACTATCAAATTGGAAGTAAACTGAGGACCTTGATCAGATTGAAGCTCCCTAGGTACCCCAAATCTTGTGAAAATGAACTCATAAAGGAATTTTGCAACATTGTTATCCCTTGGGTGCTTCGTAGGTTTAGCCTCAGCCCACTTTGTAACATAGTCAGTGCATACAAGGATATAGGATTTACGTTGTGAAGATGGCTCAATATGACCGTTAAAGTCAATCCCCCATTTATCAAAGGGTGCGACAATTACCTGTGGCTGTAGGGGCATTTCATTTGTCTTAGTAGGTCATCCCATGCATTGGCATTTGTCTCACTTTTTGGTGTACTAAGCAACATCTTTGTGTAAATTGGGCCAGTAGTAGCCTGTAGTCAAAATCTTCAATGTTGTTCTTTTGGTAGCAAAATGACCACCACAAGGTTCATCATGACATGCCCTGAGGATATCATATGTTTCATCCTCTCTTATGCATCTTCTAGTCACTTGATCAAGACCAGTATAAAACATGAATCCATAAATCTATGAATAATTAAAACTCTTTTCAGTCAACAATCTTCTTTCTTTAGCAGAGAAATGAGCTAGTGTCTTACCAGTGGTGAGATAATTGGCAATATCGGCATACCAGGGATTGTGTGCAGACAAAAGAAAGAGATGCTCATCAAGAAAATTGTCATCAATGGCTACAGGATCATCAGGGACATGCAACCTAGAAAGGAAATCAGATACCACATTGGCCTTACCAAGCTTATCTACTATGGTGATG
Organism: Chamaecyparis obtusa; assembly: GCA_027943335.1. NCBI lineage: Eukaryota > Viridiplantae > Streptophyta > Pinopsida > Cupressales > Cupressaceae > Chamaecyparis > Chamaecyparis obtusa. Next base: position 99,023 of record BSBK01010777.1, on the reverse strand, counting down.
TCAAATTCCTGCATAAGGAGCAACCAGCAAGCTAGTCTTCAGGAGATTGTAGGATTTTTCATGAGGTACTTAATAGAAAAATGGTTGGTATGCATGTAGATCTCATATCCAATAATGTAGTGTCTGAATTTATTCAGGGCATAGATGATTGCAAGCAACTCTTTTTCAGTGACAATGTAATTAAACTCAACACCTTGCAAATTTTTACTAATAAAGTAAATAGCATGCTCAACTGAGTCCACCTTCTGACCAAGTATGACACCAATAACATAGTTTGAGGCATCAATATGAATGTGAAGAGGCAAGCCCCAATTAGGTCCTCTCAAGACTGGTGTTGTGGTGAGAACTTCCTTAAGCTGCAAGAAAGACTTAGCACACTCAGAGTCCCAAGAAAATTCAACATCCTTTTTGAGCAAGTTATACAATGGTGCTGCAAGCTGACTGAAATCCTTTATAAACCTTCTATAATACTCGACATGTCCAAGAAAAATCTGCACATCTTTTTGTTTTGCTGGAGTAGGAAATGTGCTAATCACTTCAATCTTAGCAAGGTCCACTTGAATACCTTTTGAAGATATGAAATGCCCTAAGACAACCCCTTCTTCCATCATCATGAAGCATTTCTAGCTATTGTGAGAAAGGTTGTAGTCATGGCATCTTTGAAGGACTTTTTCCAAGTTTTCCTTAGCCTCATCAAAAGTATGCCCATATGTGGTAAAGTGGTCCATGTAAATCTTCATGCAATCAATAGATATATCAGAGAATATACTTATCATAGCTCGCTGAAAAGTGGCAGGAGCATTGCACAACCCAAAAGGTAGCACTGAATAGGAAAATGTTCCCCATGGACATGTGAACATTGTCTTCTCTTGGTCCTCAGGTGCTATTTGTATCTGATTATAACCATTGAATATATCTAGAAAAGAGAAGTATTTCTTACCAGCCAGGTTATCAAGGACTTGATCTATGAACGAAAATGGAAAGTGGTCCTTCTTAGTGGCTAAGTTAAGCTCCTTATAGTCGACACAAACTCTCCACTTACCTCCTTTATTGGGTACTATAATGAGAGGGGAGACCCACTGACTATCAGAAATGGGATAAATGAAGCCAACATTTAACAATTTCTGCAACTCATTCTTAACTATATCCCTTAAAGCTAGATTAACCCTTCTTTGAGGTTGGCGGATAGGTCTGTATTCAGGATTGATGTAGATTTTATGAGTGAATAGTTTAGGATCTAGGCCTTTCATATCAGTATAATCCCAAACAAAAGCTTGTTGATGTTCTTGTAGAAGCTGCAGGACAACTTTCTGCTGAGAGAGTGACAAAGCACTGCTCATATTCAATTCCCGTCCTGGACCAACTTCTAGCTTAATGACCTTTTTTGCCATGGACAACTAAGCAACTGGAAAAGATTCCATTTCATGAGGCAATAATGTATGAAGGAATTGTGAAGTTTTTGAATATTGTGGAACATTTGGAGATGGTAACAAAGTTTACAGAACATAGTTCGCTTGGGAACACATTTGTGAGTGCACTCCATATTCATTCATGATAATGGAGGAAATTATCTCATCTTCTCCCCTAGAGGCTACAAATGGCTCACGAGATATCATCATTAACTGGCAGATTGAATTGACCTCAGGTTCAGTATCACCCAAGTTTGGCTAGACTATCTGGTCATCTTGCAATAGAGGTTGAGCTGGGGAATATAGAGTCAGATTCTTAGTGTTGACGCCATTGGATATAGTCATTTTTCCTTACCAACAAGCTATATAGGCATCTGTAGTAGCCAACCATGGTCTGCTTAGAATTATTGGATACCCGCCCATGTTAGCCTTTGGAGAAAGGACAACAAAGTCAACTAGATACTCCCAAGAATTCAAGGTGACTATGACATCCTCTACCATCCCATTACGTGTAATGGTGGAACTATCAGCAAGTTGAAGGATGGTTGGGGTTTTCTTAAGACCGATGATATGCAACTAAGACATTACTTCCTTGGTCATGACATTTATGGATGCACCTAAGTCAACTAGAGCATTTTGAACTTGTATTCCTTGAATAGTGAATGTAACCACAGGGCTACTAGGATCAGAATACTTTGGAACTGTCAATTTCTCCAATATTAGGTCAGGTAAATGTCCTAGGACATGTATGGTTTTAGGATCCTTTTTCTTCCTCCCGAGCTATTTTATACAGGCTTCCTTGATGGCTTTAGTATATGCAGGCACTTCCTTTATGGCATCTAGCAGTGGTATTTTGACTGTCATTTGCTTTAGTTGGGTAAGAAAATCCAACACTGCTTGGTTCTCAACTGGCTCAGCTTGTTCCTCCAACCGATGAGGAAATGGGGGCTCTTGAGCTATAGGAGAGGTAGGTTTGACTGGCACCTTAGTTGGCTCTATTGAGGCATCCTCAACTTCAGTGATGATAGGCTGTTGTGGAGGAGAAAGGGTTGTGTCAGACCTTAAATGAATATTATTCAAGGAAATAGCATAGCTCTGCTGCTGTGTTGCAGGTTTAGCATTGTTGGGATTAGGAGTAGGTTGAGCATGCAGCTGAGTTTGTTTAGGGGAAGTAGTATTGGCTACAAGAGGAGGCATTAGAGCCTACTGCTGAGGTGGTGGCATCAAAGCTTGCTGGTTTGATTGGTTCATCCAATTGTGTGGTTTTTGCCACCCTTGCTGAGGTTGTTGCCAGGTTTGTTAAGGTTGTTTCCAACCTTGGTGAGGCTGTTGCCAGCCTTGCTGAGGTTGTGACCAACCCTGATGAGATTGCTACCAGCCCTGCTGAGGTTGTTGCCAACCTTGTTGAGGCTGCTGCCAACTATTATACCCACTAAATCCACTATGTTGTTGATTTTGCCATGCATTATTACTATTAAAATTTTGAAGAGGATATTGGGGAATACTTGGTCTCTGAGCCCATGGCCTTCACTGGGTAACATAGAGCACCTCTCCATTCTCATCAATGGCTTTCAACTGGGTAGGCATAGGTTGGGACTCCAAGCTTGCAACAGACTTACATCGACAATTATTTTTCTTCTCCCTATAATGCAAACAATACTCTGCTAACATTGCATCAACTTCATCTTTCTTTCTCCTTGCCTGCATAGTGTCCAGTTGAGTAGTGACATCATTAATGATGTCTTTCTTGAAATCTGACAATAGGTTGGATAGCTCTATTTTGGACACACCCGCACCATTAGACTTGTGAGGCAAGTCTCTTAAGCCTCTTCCCTTCTTGACAATAGCTCTAGAATAGTTTAGACATATACTCTTTATGGCATCCCAAGTTTTCTGAGTAATGTTCCCCCTACCATAAGGTCAAGGGCCTCAATGCTTCCATCATTCACACCTTTCAGAAATAGATGTTTTTGGGATTCCTCATTCAGCTAGTGCTGTGTATTACATTGGAGGTTGAACATGAACCTGGAGACATAGTCTTCCAAGGTTTCATCTTCCTTCTGGGACATTTTAAATATGTCACCCCCTTTTAAGTCTCTCCCCCTGCAATACTCTTTATACTTTGAAAGAAATAGGTCACACATTGTAGTCCAATCTACTACAACATTGGCACCCAAGCTCATAAACCATCTTAGAGTAGCTTCTATAAAAAGTAGAGGGAAACAATGTTAGCTTATGGCCATCAGTGGTGTAGTCATATCTCCTGCAGAGGATATCAAACTCAAAGAGGAAAGTCTCAGGGTCTTATGTGATGAGTCCATAGAATTTAGGAAGTGCAACAGTAGGAATGTTCTTCAAATTTTAGTTACCTTTCTGAGTAGGAATAGGAAAAGGGAAGGTAGGTTGAGCCATTGGATTATCTAGATATTCTAGGTAAGAAAAAAGGGCATTTAAATGGTATGATTCTTCAGATGATGGTGGTGAAGGAAATTGGTCATAGGCATTGGCAAACACGTTCTCAAATGGTTCTTCTTCTTGTGGGTTCTCAAATCGGGGTTCCTCAAGTGCTGGGTTGAAAACCTCAAATGGTTCTTCCTAAATAAAGTTAGGTAGGAATCTCCCAAGATGGTCCCTACGTCTATGCATGCAAAATAATGCAGAATGCAAACTAACTTAATGACTTCTAGGTTAAACTAAATTGACACCATCCCCGGCAACGACACCAAAAATGGTTGGTCAAAATAATACCCTATTAACTTCAAGGATTGGACATCCTTTCATAGTGATTCATTGCTTAAAATTATCACATGTCTACTTAGAATATCATGTTGGACTTCATTAAATGTATCAATCTGGGAATGTGAGCTTGAGATGGTGGCTGCAAGGTCTATGCTTTAGTTCTCTTCAAAAGTCATCACTACTAAAGTAAAGGTATTGCTATAGGAGATTTATACTAAGAACTGAAACTAAAACTTAACTCGCAACTTAAAGGAAATGCTCAGTAGTAAACTAATAATTCTTAAAAGTAAATCTATGCTATAGGAAACAGCCGATGGTTCTGCTACCAATGGCTACAGGAGGAACAATTCTTATCAACTTCAAAGAAACTTAACTAATTCCTACTTGAACATGAACATGGGATTCACCTCTCGCATGGGCCCCCACAGAAGTGTGAATAGATTTAAAACTTAAATGTTAAAATTTGGAACTATCATATATTCATTTAACAAAACACAAGTACAAGATGGAATATCAAAGTGTATTGACTTTGTTGCTAGGTTACAATATGAACTCCTCAAAACATCTAACTAACTCAGAATCATAAGTTCCAACTTATTTAAAAGCAACTGAGAAAACAGAACACCTAAAAACTAGGTCCTTCATTACATAAGCATAACAACTTCAGTTATCAGAATGACAACATCATTTATGCAAGAGGATAAACTATATTTAGTGCTTCAAGAATATAGGGACACCCAGTAACTGGATTGACCCTGTCTGTGTCAGCAATCACAAGGTTATGGAAGTAGTAGAGCCATGATAAAATCTAGAAACAGTTACTCACCTTGAAGGAGCCACTTTATCATTGATTCCTTACTCCTTGTTGACTTATTCTTCCCCTGCAAAAGGTTATCATACCAAAATCTGCAACACAAATCGAAGGCAAAGATTTATAATAAGTTTTCCTATTTTAATGCATCCTTGTCAAATGGCTGCAGGAACACTACCCATTAATACTAAAGAAGAGAAATACCAAATTTCATCATAATATCCATTAGTCTATATATATATTCAGTATTTTCCCTTAGTTTCAAAAGTATCAGATATACACATGACTAAAGCATAGAAACATAAAAGTCTACATAATGTTTATGAAAACCATAAGATATTTAAGTCTAGACTCAGAAAATCATAAACAAAACAATCCATAAACTAGACTCATCATTCAGTTTGAGGGTCCACTACCATCCTAGCCATTTGTCTTTCCTTCTTGGGCTTGGGAGTCTCACCTAATAGACGTGCAATTGTATCAACTTTAGTTTCCATGATTTGGGAGTATTGCTTTTGCTTATTTTCAATGGTTTTTTGAGCCATGGGGTGGATGAGGTACTTCTTGGAGCTTTAACTAACAAAGTATTAACATTAGAATTAGAGGATAACATTAGAAATCATTGGATACATGAGTTTGGGGATATTCATATAATAGAGAGACTATGTGATTTTGTTCCCCTAACTTATTCAAGAAATGGTATCCTCATCATTTGAGTTCATTTGTAGTAGTGCTCTTCTTTTCTTAGATAATTCCACCATGCTCACCTCACAGACATATTTTAACTTCCGACTCTTCTCCAAGGGGTCATTGTCTCCGCCAAATTGTGAATATGCTTGAGATACTCCATCTTGTGATGTCAAATTCCTAGGTGTTCTCTGGGATGTTTGGACATTAAAATTAGTTTCTTTGGGCATTCCCTCATGTGATGAGGAGCCATAAAGAGTTTTAACCTTACTATGCCACCATGCACGTGACTTGTTCAAAACCTGAGAAGTTTTGACTTTGATATCTATTTATACTTCATTTCCCAACTATTGAAAAGGAGGTAAAACAACATTATGATATGAATTATCAACTGTACATGTACCATCATCCTTACTTAAAAAAATTTCAAGAACAAAGGAAATAACATCAAAAGCAATCATTTGATCCAAAGTCAACCTCATAAAGTTTCTTCTAAAAATTTCCTTTTCATCAGCACAATCCTCCCAAAAGTCTTCTAACTTTGGTACGTGGACATAATGGGTGGACTCAGAGAAGTTTTTTTGACATACCATTTATTCTCAAAATAGGTTCTCATAGGTAGAGAGTGGAAACTAAACTCAGCTAAAAATTTATCAACAAAATTGGTGCATTCATTTCTTTTACATGAGAAATGGGACAAATTCATAAGAAAAGAATATCCTTTCTTCCTCATTTGAACATATTTAATATTCACAATTACCATTTTTTGACAAAGCTCCACGGAAACAAGATAATCAGAGGCCTCCCTGGGTAGTTTCAAAGGTGCCTTTTCATAACCCCTGACTCTAAAATAAGAAAAACTTATGAATTGTATGCAGAATCTGCCAAAATTTTGAATCAAGACCTTAGCCTCCTCGAAGTGTCTCTTTTTAGGACATCCCTCAATACTTTCTCATGAGTGTCATAAAAAAACATCATGGACATGGAAAAAACCCTTTATGCCTTCCTATTTTTGTAATTTGGGGAAACATTTGTAAATAGGGGAACCCCTTGTAATGTTACCCCCTTGCCTTAGTGTTGTCCTCAATTTTGAGATCATAAAATTGTGGCAACCCTACGCAATTTTCTTGTTAATTCGTAGAAGTATCCTCTATGATTTGAATGTTTTGGATAAAGCGTTATAACGACAATTCATTATCCCTGAAAAGCTCTTTGTAACATATGTTTCATGCATTCTTTAAGTTCTTCCTTTTATTTTTAATCTTGATTTTCCTTTGAGTCGATAGCCCTTTTAATTACGCTTGTTTCGAGCTAACTTAGACATCAAACAGAGTTGTATAACTAAAGTTATGATGTAAAAGGTGGGGTTTTTTAGGTTGATTGCATATTCTTTAAAAATCCTTAAAAAGTGGGGTTTTCAAAGTCAATTGCACAAGTTTGAATTATATTTGATATATTAAATGAATTTCAAAGTTCATTTTCAAATTTCAACTCATTTCGAGTTGATTTGACTATAGTTTTTAATGTTTTCGTGAAATTAGTTTTAAATCTTCTAATTTCATGTTACTTTATTAAAACACTATAGTTATATATTAAATTAATTCAAAATTAAAGACTTAAGTATTAAAGGTGTGGTTTTCATTCTTCATTGCATATCATCAATGTGCAAAATACTTTTTAAATCTCACCTCTAAGTCTTATTCATATTAAATATGTTGTTTTTAACACTAATTGCATGTATATTCTATGTATTTGAACATATGCAGTTGAACCTCTAAAGAGCATATTTAATCCTTGTCAGTGTTGTTTTTATATGCGATTGCATATTAAAAATAACATATTTAAACTCTTCGGGTGGCTTTTTCTTCATAAAAGTCATATTCAAAAATCATGTGCAAAGTCATTCCAGAAGTGCGTATTTACTTCTTTATTTTCTTTTTGGGTGTTGAATTTTAAGAGCATTGCATATTTTAAAACATATGCAAGGGTATTCTAACTCAACATTTTTAATATCTTCCCTCAAGACGTCGAATTTAAAGTGGGTTGCATATGTTTTAAACTCTTATGCAAACTTATTTTAAAAGTGCGTTTCAACCTTTTTTTCTTCAAGATGTCGAATTTAGAGGTTCTTGCATATACATTTTCATATGCAAATGCATTTTAAAATAACATTTTTAATACCTTCTCTATTGGCGTCGATTTTTAAAGTGATTGCATATGTTTTTATATATGCAAAGTCTCTTTTTAAAAAACATGTTTTTAATGTATCCTCTTGGGCGTCGAATTCCAAGAGGATTGCATGTATATTAAAAATGTGCGAAAGCTGTTTGAAACAACATTTTTAATCACTCATTCAAAGTGTCATTTTTGGGAGTGCATACATATATGTGTTTGCATTTGAACAATGTGTTTCCAGTCTTAAGGCTTTGGTGTCAATTTTTGGTGGAGATACATATGTGCCTTTGCATTTTCAAACCACGTTCTGGCTGCCCTTCTCTATTGGCATCGAATTATGTATGCATTGCATATGTTGTTCAATATTCAAAGCATATGTAATGTGATAAAAATAGTCCGCCCTTGATCATTTCTTCTTAAAAAATGCAGGTTTTGGGTGTCTTAAATCATTTTCTCAGCCTATGAACTAATTTTGGTAAGTTATTTGTTCTTTTTATGGATTTATTTTGCCATTTTTGGTTGGATTTATGTCGTAGACACCATTTTTCCTCCTCATTGCATATACAAGAGAAATAGTCAAATGGTTGCTATTTCTTGGCATTTTATTTTTCATTCTTCCCCACTTGGTTGTATATGCTTATTGACTATCCAAAATAAAGGGAAAAAGACTAGGAATGTGATCTATATATACTCCATCAATCCAATCTTTCCTAAACCCAAAAATCTATTGGATTTATTTCAAATTTGGCTCAATATTTTGAGAGTTTTCATCTTAAGGATTGAGGTAATTTCTTCCTTAGTCTTTTTCTTGTTTTTCTTCCCAAGTTATTTAACTTACATGTAAAGCTTTCATTTTTTATTTACATGTGATTAAATTTATGTTTCTTCTACTTCTATCTTCTATTCTCAAGATGCATATGCAAGAGCTTCATCTTTCTTCCATATGTAGTCGGGATTAAAAACATTGTTCTATGGTGAAGAAAGAAACAAACTTAATGCAAGTACATATATGTGCTATCTTCCAAAAGTCTACTTGCATAAGTTGTTGTCCCTACCACTGCCATATGACGTCAAACTCATAATGGTGGTCAACTTAACACTTCATTATAAAATGTCATTCCTCCATTCGCTTATTATCCTATCCTACATGATTCTTGCTGTCTCCATATGTAATTACCCATAAGAAACTCGTCCTTGAGTTTTCTTTAAGCTAAAATCAATTCATTTCCCCAAAATCAGTCATCTCCATACACCTTTCATCATTCTAAGAGACTCTATGTTGAATCCCTCTCAAGAAGACATTCTCATTTTATGGAATTTTATGTCACAACTGCTCGGTCACACAAAGTTGCTATGTTTGAAGGGATCACACTTGCTAAGGAAAAAGAGAAGAAGAAAATGAAATACTAGTATGACTCGTATCACAATTTTGTCCCGCCTTCACAAATGATTTCTTATTGTGATGAAGTTAAAGATACAAATATCTTGCACATGAACTTTGAAGACTTCCTTCAAAGGGTTGATATTGCGGTTACAGAGGATATGCTTTCCGTCAAATAAAGCAGCATTCATCTTGTTTCCACATTTCCATTGGCTGCCCTTAAGCCAGAGTTCATACTTGCATGTGCAAAGAAATTTGATCCTACATTCAGAACCATCAAGGACCAAGATGTTAAGACTATTATTAGTCTTGATCCAGAGACTATTGACAGAATCTTCCAGGTGCCATTGAGTCCTGTCACTATTAATATCACTAAGCAGAAAGCTCTTGATAGGTGGAATGAGGACACTCCTTCATGTACAAAATTTATCAATGAAAATTGGTTGCTCAATAAAAGGCCAAATATTGCAAGATGGCCAAAATAAATCTGATGCACTCAGTTCAAGGAGGAGATTAGTGATCTCATTACCTTATTCAGTCGACTTGCAGGGTTAAAGACATCAAACATCTTTGAGCCCTGGATGTACAAATGCATTTCTCTTATTGTCCGGTCTAAGAAAAAGATATTCTGGGGAGAAATGATCAATGATATGTTGTGTGAGCAGCTTTCTCAAGTTGTCAACACTTGTACTTTTTACATGAATCTATACCTTGTGTATATCGCTGCCTCTCTTGGTTCTTTCTCTGGATTATCCACTAAAGGGGATAGATCATTGGTTCCTGTATGGGAGTATTTTCCTTAGCTTGTGTTGAAGGCTAGCCACTCTCATTACCGTAGAGTATAGGATGCTTTCTATGGGCATTTCATGTGCTTATTTGAAAAAAGCACCCTAACAAGTGTGTGTTAGATGAGGCATGGGTTAAGGTGAATGAGTGTGGCTGCCTGTTTCTTCAATTCCCTAGTTTCACTTACATGTGGGTGGGCTACTTCAAAGGTGAACCACATACACTCATGAGATATCCTACAAATAAGATCATACTCATGGAGTTGGATAGGAAACTCATGGCTATTCAAGTGCACCAGAATACATTACACAGACCAGGTGTGGGGATTTCTTCATGAAATCCACTGAAGATTGGAGGATACTCCATAGATACAGTCCTGAAAGCCAAAAACATGGAGTATGAGCTTCAAAGGATCACCTTGAAGAAGTTCATGGCTAGGAGTCATTTCGACTAGCAAGGGCTCAATGACAAGATGAGAAGGCAGTTTGTACATGTATACATATTAGAGGACATATGGATTGATCTCTGCACTGAGGTGGATATACTGAGGATGGATTACTACCGCCTGTCTATCAAACAGATTATTGACTTCAATCTTGTGGACATTCCTTTAGGGGTTAAATATGATGGTAACATTCTTGATCTCGACTATACTTGCAATCATGTTGAGGATTTTCCTATTTTGTCTCCTTCTTGGTCAGGAAAAGAGAATGTTTCCGTATGGGATCATTTTCAGTCTATTCTTGCAAATACTAACATTTGGCTGAAAGAAGGGGATTGAAAAGTATCAAGATAAGAGTAGGAAAAGACTTTGATCATCGTGGCCCAGTTGGTAAGAGATTAGAAATCAAAGGAAGGACTAAAGATGTCGCATCTTCTTCAGCAGCTAATCCTATCATTCCTGTCATATCTACTCTTCCTAAGCTTACCATCAAGGGAGGCAAGGACACTGGAAGAGTTCTTGAGGTCAAAAGCACAGAACCTAAAAGGGTTCAAGTAGTATCCAGTGATGATGAGATGCCTGACTCACCTAAGGTATCTTCACCTAATGTACCTCCTCTTGTGAACATTTCAGTCACCACAGTGATTCTTGATTCTGCACCAGCATCAGATGAGTCCCCTGATTCACTTTTGGGTATTGCTACAGATGTTTTTTCTACGGAGCAAATTTCTCCTATAGATTCAGTCTTGGTGACACCTTCCTTTCCTATCTCGTCAGTTGCCCCTATTGTCATATAGGAGGATTCTTATCATAGTTTTGAGAGAAATTTTTATGCATACTCTATGACCATTCCTTCTATGGCCATCTCTTCCATGACAGTGCTAGACACCACTTCAGTGCATATGGAGTAGTTCATGTCTGAGGTTACCCATGGCAGCCCCACTCCTATGGTGATCTTAACAGAGGCTCCTCCTCTTGTGGCTACAATTGCACAAGTGGATCTAGTTACTACTCTAGCCATTACATCTACAAAAGCAATGTCTTCTTCTTTTTCTTTGCCTTCTTGGCTCAGTGCCATAACACAAAAGAGAAAGAAAGAAGAGATTCCTTTGGAGGGATTTGATTTCAAACAAGTTTCTAAGCCGAGAGCTCCAAAGAACAAGAAGGCTAAGATGGTGTCAAGGATCATGGTGGAAGACAAAGCCAAGTACACTGAAATTGTTGAGCCTTTGCTTGATATATCTACAGAAGTTGGGCAGCCCTCTGATTATAAAATCACAAGGGTGGAACTTGGTAAGCAGACACGTTTGAGTTGTCAACAAGATGCTCAGGATGTTGTTGCTTAGCTTACACAAAGGAATGAAAAGTTGTGGGAGAAGAAGAACAAGTTGAAAGAGGAGAATGCACATCTTCTTGAAGTTATAGACATGATGAATAATTTCCAGAATGATGTTCCTATTTCAGTGTCATGCCCCGAAGGTTATGAGAATTGTCGCAAAAATGGAAAAGTGGTTGATGAGTGGTGTGCACAAATAGAGACACAAGGAATGTAAGCTATTGGAGACTCATATAAGGTCTTGAGGCATATACGCATGACTATAAATTAAATAAGGGAACTTATTTCATCTTTTCATCAACATCTGAAAGTTTTGAATGAGGATCTAAATGTGTGGAGGACTATGCAATACTTTGATCTCAAGAGGTTGTACCAGTTTGAGATCATCTCTTCTGTTGACACATATCTTGAGTCACTTGATATAATGATCAATAAGGAGAGAGTCTTGGGTAAATTGGTAACATAATTGCAATCAACTTTTGACTCAAGGGATGAACAAGAGCATCAAATGACAAATGAGTTCAATAAGTTATCTTGTGAAGTTTCCTTAGAAGATGGTGAGTTGATTAAAGAAAGAATTGTGATGGAAAGGTTCTCAGAAATGCTTCACCTTCACCTAAATGCAGATGTTTTCAGTCCCACTATTCTTGAGTGGTTCATGGAATGCAAAATGTCCTTGAATTTTCTTCAGAGTGAAGTAACTAGTTATACCAAGTCTCATGTTTTGTGCAAGGTTACTGTGATTGCTCAGTATACAGGTGTGCCTGATCCTGCAATGATACATGAGTCTCTTCACAAGTTTGAGACTTATGTGAATACTCTTTGATGTTGTTATCTAAGTGTCTAGGACACTTTTTCTTTGTTTTATAGTATATATTTGATAGATTACATGTAATGCATGTGATGATTGTAAATACAGGAAAACATATTCCTGTATACCAAAGTTAGCTAATCATGTTGCAAGTTATTTAAGCCTTGTAACATTGAATAATTCAAAATATTTTATAGATTGTCGAATAAGTCAAAGTGGTTAAGGGTTTCCCCTTTTCTCTCCACTTTTCTCTCTTCGGTTTTCCTATATAAAGGAGAGAGCTCATTGTAAATAGTTTCATCTTTTGTTTAAGCAAGCAAGGCTATACTTGAGAACTTGGGTGATGAAAACTTTGTGTTTCATTGTATGAGTTATCAAAAGTGAATAGAAGTAACAAGATTCTTCAAACTTTGTGTTGCAAATCTTGGGATCGAATGATGTGTTCTTATGTTGCATTGTTCAATCTTTCTTGAATTCATTTCATAAGCTAATCTTGTGTAAATCATTGGAGTTTTCAATCCACATTTTGAGAGACTTTGAGCTAAAGGAAGAGGATTTCTATAATAGTACTGGCTGCGAATACTAAGATTTGAAGACTTTGAGCTTCAAGTTTAAGTATTTTTCTTTTAATTTCAGAATCATTAGAGAGAGACTTTGAGCCTCACTATTGATTCTCGTTATCTTGAAATAGGATTAATTGCAAGAGACTTTGGGCCCTTGTTTTAATTCACTATATATATTTATAACTACTGCCTTAGGAGTTGTTCTTACATCAATTTCTAAGCCACCAGTATTATTGTAGTAGTAGGTAATCTTTGTAGAGTTAATAAGTTATCTTTTTTTGAAAAAAGAGGAAAAGATTAGAAGTTTCACCCTTATTCAATTTCAGTTGAAATCCTATTGAAGCCACCTATGGTAAGAAGGAGCCTCCCCTATTGTTGAGAGGAGATATTTATCGCATTACACCATTATCTAAAGTTATAATTTTGTAAGGTGTAGTCTTATTAGCTTACAAAAAATTTAGCCAATAGTTTTTGGCAACTCTGTTGGGGATATCGAATGCATTCAAAAGTCTCACGCTTTCATTTGAAGTTATTCTTCCCATTGTTCTTACTTTATTTTTCCACACTGAAGGGCTATTGTGTATACGAACATCATTCTAAAGGAGAAGATTCCAAAGGTGCTGCTCTAAGTTGGTTTCAAAAGGTTGTGCTTGATTTCCTTATCAAGAAAACTACTCTTAAATGAACTACCAGTTATCCACCTTCAAGAAAAAGGAGTCTTGTTCCAAGTGAGACTTCACTTTTCTTCCAAAAACTGTTAGTTTCTTTTTCTTTTCCAAAGATGGCTACTATAGGTCCATGGGGAACGACTTTCAGTCCTTTGAATCTTACTACACTGATACATCCATTACCATAAGGATCACGAAAGAATTTTCCCAAATTCTATGGTGATGGCAAACAACATCCTGATGAGCATATCAAAGCATTTTACATTTCATGTGGAGTGCTTGGTGTGGAATATCAAGATGTCTCTCTAAGGATTTTCATTGAAACCTTGCAAGGGATTGTTGTAGATTGGTTTTATAATTTGGCTACGGGATCAATCATAGATTGGGACTCTTTAAAGACCAAATTTTTAAGAGCATTTCAAGCTTGCAGAAGATGAGCACGCACTGCTTGCTCAGCTCACTCAAATGAAGAAAGATGCACAAGAGGGGATGCGAGAATTCATTGCAAAATTCAATAGGTTGGCTAATCGTATACCAGCTCCATCTCAACCTATAGCTGAAAACCTCAAATTTTTCTTCATTAACACCCAGCTTCCAGAGGTTAGTTTCTTGCTGAGGAGGGTTGTTCCCACCAGTTTAGAAAATGCTCAAGTTCTGGCAACTAAAATCGAAGATGATCTTAACATGGCTGGTAAGATTTGAAGAGATTGTTCCAAGGGGAGTTCTAATGATCCTTCTTCTTTAGGAAGTATGGATCCTATGGTACAAAAATTAGCAAATGAGTTACTTGCTTTGAAAAAGCAAATTTCTCAAAATTCCTTCAATGTTCCATACAAGGATATTCCTCAAAGAACATTTCCTAATGCTACTCATAATTATGCAACAAAGAATCAAGCGAAGATTCCTCCTCCTCCAGAGAGGCTTGTGCTTGAAGCTCCTCTTATTAATCAAGCTACACAATACTTTGAGAATGATCAATTTGGTGCTCTACCAAATGATTATCAAATGGAGGCTAATGCTGCCCTATATAATGAAAATAATGGAGCAGTTGGTGACTCTAACATCGGGTATGTTTACTATGAAGATCAGGATCTTGAAGAGAGTTTTGGTCATGCTTATGCAGTTATGACACGTTCCCAAACGCAAATAGCTAGACAAAAAGATGAAGTTGCTAAAGCAAATGTTGATATAAAAACACCTGTCACGCTTGCTAAAAGAGGAATGTCACTGCCTACTTTATCCAATGATGCAGCCAAAGACCAAGTAAGTACAACTAATGCTCCTGGTATTTCTTCTAGTATACCAAGACCTAGTGTGTCTAATCCAAAACCTCAAGTTGAAGCTTTTTCATCTTCTCTAGCCAGTTCTTTTCAAGTATTTGACATTATAGATCATGGTAAGAAGACCAAGATTCAAATGTCTGAGGTTGAATACCTACAAACTTATCCAGATCAACTGGAAATATTGAATAAGTTTGTCAAAGAATCACAACCAACTCAAGCTTAGGTTACCCCGGAACTTAAAAATTTATCCAATAACTTGGTTACCATCCCCTCATCTGTCTCAGGAAAAATAGATCCTTTCTATATTTCCTTGCTTATCAATGGCTTTAAGCTGAGTAACTGTGTTATTGATTCTAGAGTGTATGATAATGTTACGCCGACTAAAGTAGCTGAAGACTTAGGTCTTACCTTGACAAAGACTTTTGGAAATTATTATTCCATGGAGAATAAACAAGTGCCTCTGTGGGGGCAAATAAAAGATGCTCAATTTGCATTTGCATCTTTCCCTGAAAAGAAAATCAAGATGACTATTTTGGTCATTGATGTTCCTGCTTCCTATGGTATGTTGCTTGGTCAAAAATTTTGTAAGGATGTAGGCGGTGAACTTAACATGGACATGTCTGAAGTGCGAATACCTGTGAAAGGTAACATGCAGAAGTTGCTTCCTGAAAGGGAAACTAAATATGTTGTGGTTAAGTCTGATGATCCTCATGCTTAGATTTTGTTTGAGTCAGCTGGGCTAGTTAATTATTACCTCCACATTGATGATATTTTAGAATTTGTTGAAGACTGACCTTTAGATGCATCTATGTTGTCATGTGATAATGATAGGTTTGCAGATGCAATCAAGGATCAAGTAGCTGATCATGTTCCAGAAATATCTATGATTGATTAAGAAGTGATGGAAGTAAATGATGATATAAGTTCTTCTTCATCTAATGATGTGAGTACTTCAAGTTCAAATGAAGTATGGACACTAGAATTTGATCGCAGTTGCTCATCAACTGGTTTAGGTGTTGGAGTTGTTTTAATTTCTCCACAAGGTGAGATTTTTCCATACTCTTTCAAATTATAGTTTGATAATACCAATAATAATGTTGAATATGAAGCTTTGATATTGGGTATTGATGCTGCTCTGAATAAGGGGATTCATAATCTGCATGCTCAAGGAGATGCTGAACTTGTTGTATGTCAAGTTCAAAATTAGTATCAAACAAGGAATGAAAGACTCAAGCATTATAGAAACTTGGTTTGGGATTATATTAAAGGTCTTGATGCTTTTAATATTTCTATGGTTCCAAGAGAATTTAATGATAAAGCTAATTCTCTTGTTGCATCTGCAACTCTCTTGATTCCTCATAATAGTTTTGAACAAGATAGATATTCTATTCTGTTAGTTTTTCGCCCAAGTGTTCGCGATAATTTTGAACATTGGTAAGTTTTCAATGATGATAACCAAATCATCAATTTTCTGGAGACAGGAGAAAATTTTGAAGAATTGTATTTTGAAGGTAGTAGTTCTCCTCCTCGAGAGAAAATCTCTCGGAAAGATTCTGATACTGGTGAAGAATTCATTCAGCTGAAAGGAAATAAAATTCCTCATGGCTTGGTTTCTCTAGAATGATTGTTTAACAAACATGATCGTTATGTCAAAAGCCAACAAGAAGTAGGACCTAGTTCTACTATGGAATTTGAAAAATATAATATTGGGTTAGAGAGTGATCCTAAACTTGTAAATATTGGTAAATGTTGTACACCTGAGGAACGAGATCAATTTATTGATCTTTTGCGTGAGTACATTGATGTGTTGGCATACTCATATGATGATTTGAAATCTTTTGGTCCCAAAGTGTTGCACCATGATAAACCTCTCAAAGCAGGAACAACTCCTTTCAGGCAAAAGCAACACTAGTATAATCCCAAAATTTCTGGCACTATTCTGGCATAAATCCAGAAGATGTTAGATGCTAGAATAATCTTCCCAATTTAGCATTCTACATGGGTAGATAATATCATCCCAGAGCATAAGAAGAATGGTGAAATTTGCATCTGTGTGGATTTTTGTAATCTGAATCAAGCATCCTTAAAGGATAATTATTCTTTGCCAATCATGGATCATGTTTTGCAAACAGTGATTGGTTCTCAGATGTTATCCATGCTTGATGGGTTTTCTAGCTACAATAAAATTGAATTCAAGGAAGATGATCAATGCAAAACCGCATTCACAACTCCATGAGGTACTTTTGCTTATAACAAGATGCCCTTTGGATTGATCAATGTAGGTGCTACCTTCCAACGAGCTATGGATTTAGCTTTCTGAGATATCAAGGATAAGTTTATTGTGGTTTACCTTGATGATCTTACCATTTTCTCCAAGCAAAGGCAAGATCATGTATATCATCTGCGTCAAGTGTTGGAGAGATGTCGTCGACATGGAATTTCTCTCAATCCTAAAAAGTCAATTTTTGGGGTTACAGAAGGTAAACTTCTTGGACATATTGTGTCTAAGGAAGGAATAAAGATTGATCCCGAACGGGTCAAGTTTATTCAAAGTTTGTCATTACCCACAAGCAAAACTGTCGTTCATTCTTTCTTTGGAAAGGTGAATTTTCTACAGAGATTTGTTTTGGACTTTGCTGAAAAGACTCGTCGTATTTCAAATATGATGAAAGGAGTGTTCATTTTTCGCTGGAGTGCTAAAGGAAAGGCTGCTTTCAAAGAAATTAAAGCAATTTCTCAGGCACCAGTATTAGTTTGTCCAGACTATACTAAGGGATTTTTCATGTATAGTTATGCTTCCGAGCATACTATGTCAGCTATTCTCATGCAAAAGAATGCTGAAAATATAGAATCCCCTATTGCATTCATGAGTTTTCCTCTTAAGTCACATGAGTTGAAGTATTCACTGATGGAGAAAAATGCTTTTGCAGTTGTAAAGGCAATCAAATACTTTAGATTCTACATTCTCAACTCACATGTTGAGGTTTTGGTTCCTGATACAACTGTCAAGTCAATTTTGACATAGCAAGAGTTTGGGACAAAAAGGGGCAATTGGATTGCCAAGATTCAGGAATATGATATTGAGATCAAACCAACTAAGTTAGTTCATGGAAAAGGTTTGTGTCAGCTTATGGCTGAAAATGAACCAAAGGAGGTAATTCCTGAAGATTTACCTAGAGTTTTATTTGTAAGTACAATTGATGAATGGTATTCTGACATCGCATATTTCCTCACATATGGTGAGTGTCCGACATATTTGACTTATAAGCAAAGAAGTTTAAAGTTGAGAGTTGCTCACTTTGTTCTTTGGGACAGTGGATTGTATAAACGTACCATTGATGGCATATTTCTTCGTTGTGTGGATAAAGCACATCAAGATAGATTGTTAGAGTCATTTCATGATTTGGCATGTGGTGGGCATTTTTCAGCATATGTGACTGCTCATAAGATTTTGTGAGCAAGATACTATTGGCCAACTCTTTTTCAAGATGCATATAGTTGGGTACGTAAGTGTGATCGTTGTCAGCAGTTTGTAGGAAAGTAGAAGCTAGCTACATTACCTCTAAAGCCAGTGGTGATTGAGGAATTGTTTCAACAATGGGGCCTTGATTTCATTGGTACTATCAATCTAGTATCTAGTGCAGGGCATACATATGTTTTGATTGCAACTAATTATTTCACTAAGTGGGTGGAAGTGATTCCAAAGAAGAATGCAACATCATTAGTAGTATGTTCATTTTTGAAGGAGAATATTATTTCTCGCTTTGGGGTACCTAATAAAATTGTGACATAAAATGCTTTAGTTTTCTCCTCATCAAAGATCACTCAGTTTTTTTTTGAACATGGTATTACTCTTTCACATTCATCTGACTATTATCCGCAAGGGAATGGTCAGGCTGAATCAAGTAACAAAAATCTAGTTACTATCATTCCAAGCTTGTGGATGAAAACCAAAGGTCCTGGCACAAGGCTTTGTTTGATGCTTTGTGGGAAGACATGATTACACCCAAGAGAGCTATTGGCATGTCACCATTTCAGCTCCTTTATGGTTTAAATTCAGAAATTCCCATAACTTTAGAGCTTCCTGCTCTTAAGTTGGCTAAGGCTATTGAAGAGGGAACTTATGAAAGTTCTTTGGATAAAAGAATCATGTTCCTACATCAGCTGGAGGAGAAAAGAACTCAAGTGGTGGATTGACTTACAACACATTAGTAGCAAGTCAAGAATCTTTTTGATAAAAAAGCTAAGCAGAGAGAATTCCAAGTTGGTGATCATGTCCCGCTTTGGAATAAAAGGCGAGAACCAAAGGGTATGCATGGTAAATTTGATTCTCTCTGGCGAGGTCCTTTCAAAATTCATCAAGTAGCTGGAGAAAATAGTTTCAAGTTGTCTTATCATGATGGAACTCCTTTTGCACTTGCATATAATGTGCAACATCTGAAGCATTATTTTGAATGAGCTCCAGATAAGTACCCCTTGTACATAATGTCCAAGTCTTTTTAGATTTTTAGGTTTTTGTGTCTTTTTGTTTTTGGTTGCCTGACTCTATAGCCCAACGGAGTAGATGAAGGCACTTAGATGTCTGGATTCTACATTCCTCATTGTTTCTAAGAACAAATGAGGTACGTTCCCCAGTTAGAGCCAGTTGTTGTCCTCGATTTTGAGATCACAAAATTATGGCAACCCTACACAATTTTCTTATCGATTCGTAGAAGTATCCTCTATGATTTGAATGTTTTGGATAAAGTGTTATAAGGGCAATTCGTTATCCCTAAAAAGTTCTTTGTAACACATGTTTCATGTGTTCTTTAAGTTCTTCCCTTTATTTTTAATCTTGATTTTCCCTTGAGTCAATAGCCCTTTTAATTACGCTCGTTTTGAGCTAACTTAGACATCAAATAGAGTTGTATAACTCAAGTTATGATGTAAAAGGTGGGGTTTTTCAGGCTGACTGCATATTCTTTAAAAATCCTTAAAAGGTGGGTTTTGAAAGTCAATTGCACGAGTTCAAATTATATTTGATATATTAAATGAATTTCAAAGTTCATTTTCAAATTTCAAGTCATTTCGAGTTGATTTGACTATAGTTTTTAATGTTTTCATGAAATTAGCTTTAAATCTTCTAATTTCATGTTACTTTATTAAAACACTATAGTTATATATTAAATTAATTCAAAATTAAAGACTTAAGTATTAAAGGTGTGGTTTTCATTCTTCATTGCATATCATCAATGTGCAAAATACTTTTTAAATCTCACCTCTAAGTCTTTTTCATATTAAATATGTTGTTTGTAACAGTAACAACATGTATATTCTATGTATTTTGAACATATGCAGTTGAACCTCTAAAGAGCATATTTAATCCTTGTCAGTGTTGTTTTTATATGCGATTGCATATTAAAAATAACATATTTAAACTCTCCGGGTGGCTTTTTCTTCATAAAAGTCATATTCAAAAATCATGTGCAAAGTCATTCCAGAAGTGCATATTTACTTCTTTATTTTCTTTTTGGGTGTTGAATTTTAAGAGCATTGCATATTTTAAAACATATGCAAGGGTATTCTAATTCAACATTTTTAATATCTTCCCTCAAGACGTCGAATTTAAAGTGGATTGCATATGTTTTAAACTCTTATGTAAACTTATTTTAAAAGTGTGTTTCAGCCTTTTTTTCTTCAAGACGTCGAATTTAGAGGTTCTTGCATATACGTTTTCATATGCAAATGCATTTTAAAATAACATTTTTAATACCTTCTTTATTGGCATCGATTTTTAAAGTGATTGCATGTGTTTTTATATATGCAAAGTCTCTTTTAAAAAAACATGTTTTTAATGTATCCTCTTGGGCGTTGAATTCCAAGAGGATTGCATGTATATTAAAGATGTGCGAAAGTTGTTTGAAACAACATTTTTAATCACTCATTCAAGGCACCATTTTTGGGAGTGCATACATATATGTGTTTGCATTTGAACAATGCATTTCCAGTCTTAAGGCTTTGGCGTCAATTTTTGGTGGAGATACATATGTGCCTTTGCATTTTCAAACCACGTTTTGGCTGCCGTTCTCTATTGGCGTCGATTTTTATATGCATTGCATATGTTGTTCAATATTCAAAGCATATGTAATGTGATCAAAATAGTCCGCCCTTAATCATTTCTTCTTCAAGAACGGAGGATTTGGGTGTCTTAAATCATTTTCTCAGTCTATGAACTGATTTTGGTAAGTTATTTGTTCTTTTTATGGATTTATTTTGCTATTTTTGGTTGGATTTATGCCCTAGATGCCATTTTTCCTCCTCATTGCATATACAAGAGAAATAGTCAAACGGTTGCTATTTCTTGGCATTTTATTTCTCATTCTTCCCCACTTGGTTGTATATGCTTATTGACTGTCCAAAATAAAGGGAAAGAGACTAGGAATGTGATCTATATATACTCTATCAATCCAATCTTTCCTAAATCCAAAAATCTATTGGATTTATTTCAGATTTGGCTGAAGATTCTAAGAGATTTCAACTTGAGGATTCAGGTAATTTCTTTCTTAGTCTTTTTCTTATTTTTCTTCCCAAGTTATTTAACTTACATGTAAAGCTTTCATTTTTTATTTACATGTGATTAAATTTATGTTTCTTCTACTTCTATCTTCTATTCTCAAGATGCATATGCAAGAGCTTCATCTTTCTTGCATATGCAGTCGGGATTAAAAACCCCATTCTATTGTGAAGAAAGAAACAAACTTAATGCAAGTACATATATGTTCTATCTTCCAAAATTCTACTTGCATAAGTTGTTGTCCCTACCACTGCCATATGACGTCAAACTCATAATGGTGGTCAATTTAACACTTCATTATAAAATGACATCCCTCCATTCACTTATTATCCTATCCTACATGATTCTTGTTGTCCCCATATGTAATTACCCATAAGAAACTCATACTTGAGTTTTCTTTAAGCTGAAACTGATTCATTTCCCCAAAATCAGTCTTCTCCATACACCTTTCATCATTCTAAGAGACTCTATGTTGAATCCCTCTCAAGAAGACATTCTCATTTTGTGGAATTTTTACTTCACAGCCGCTTGGTCACATAAAGTTGCTATGTCTGAAGGGATCACACTTGCCAAGGAAAAAGAGAAGAAGAAGATGAAATACCAGTATGACTCGTATCACAATTTTGTCCCACCTTCACAAATGATTTCTTATTGTGATGAAGTTAAAGATACATAAATCTCACACATGAACTTTGAAGACTTCCTTCAAAGGGTTGATGTTGTGGTTACAGAGGACATGCTTTCCATCAAACAGAGCAGCATTCATCTTATTTCCACATTTCCATTGGCTTCCCTTGAGCTAGAGTTCGTACTTGCATATGCGAAGAACTTTGATCCTACATCCAGAACCATCAAGGACCAAGATGGTAAGACTATTATTAGTCTTGATCCAAAGACTATTGACGAAATCTTCCAAGTGCCATTGAGTCCTGTCACTATTAATATCACCAAGTAGAAAGCTCTTGACAGGTGGAATGAGGACACTCCATGTACAAAATTTATTAATGGAAATCAGTTGCTCAATAAAAGGCCAAATATTGCAAGATGGCCAAAAGGAATTTGACGCACTAAGTTTAAGGAGGAGATTAGTGATCTCATTACCTTATTCAATCAACTTGTAGGGTTAAAGACATCAAACGTCTTTGAGCCCTGGATGTACAAATATATTTCTCTTATTGTCCGGTCTAAGAAAAAGATATTTTGGGGAGAAATGATCAGTGATATGTTGTGTGAGCAGCTTTCTCAAGTTTTCAACACTTGTACTTTTTACATGAATTCGTATCTTGTGTATATCGCTGCCTCTCTTGGTTCTTTCTCTAGATTATCCACTAAAGGGGATAGATCATTGGTTCATGTATGGGAGTCTTTTCCTTAGCTCGTGTTGAAGGCTAGTCGCTCTCATTACCATAGAGTACAAGATACTTTCTATGGGCATTTCATGTGCTTGTTTGATAAAAGTCTCCCTAACAAGTGTGTGTTAGATGAGGCATGGGTTAAGGTGAATGAGTATGGCTGCCTGTCTCTTCAATTCCCTAGTTTCACTTACATGTGGGTGGGCTACTTCAAAGCTGAATCACATACACTCCTGAGATATCCTATAGATAAGATCATACTCATGGAGTTGGCTAGGTAACTCATGGCTATTCAAATGCACCAAAATACATTACACAGACCGGGTATGGAGATTTCTTCATGAAATCCACTGAAGATTGGAGGATACTCCATAGATACAGTCCCAAAAGCCAAAAACATGGAGTATGAGCTTCAAAGGATCACCTTGAAGAAGTTCATGGCTAGGAGTCATTTCAACTGGCGAGGGCTCAATGACAAGATGAGAAGGCAGTTTGTACATGTATATAGGTTAGAGGACATGGATTGGTCTCCACACTAAGGCAGATATACGAAGGATGGATTATTGTCCCCTGTTTATCAAACAGATTATTGACTTCAATCTTGCGAACATTCCTTCGGGGGTTGAAGATGATGGTAACATTATTGATCTCGACTATACTCACAATCATGTTAAGGATTTTCCTATTTTGTCTCCTTCTTGGTCAGGAAAAGAGAATGTTTATGTATGGGATCATTTTTAGTCTATTCTTGCAAATACTAGCATTTGGCTAAAAAGAAGGGGATTGAAAAGTATCAAGATAAGAGTAGGAAAAGACTTTGATGATGGTGGCCCAGTTGGTAAGAGATTAGAAATAAAAGGAAGGACTAAAGATGACACATCTTCTTCAGTAGCTGATCCTATCATTCCTATCATATCTACTCTTCCTAAGCTTACCATCAAGGGAGGCAAGGACATTGAAAGAGTTCTTGAGGTCAAAAGCACAGAACCTGAAAGGGTTCAAGTAGTATCCAGTGATGATGAGATGCCTGACTCACCTAAGGTATCTTCACCTAATGTACCTCCTCTAATGAAAATTTTAGTCACCATAGTGATTGTTGATTCTACACCAGCATTAGAGGAGTCCCCTGATTCACCTTTGGGTACTGTTGTAGATATTTTTTCTATAGAGAAGATTCCTCCTATAGATTCAGTCTTGGTGACACCTGCCTTGCCTATCTCGTCAGCTACCCCTATTGTCATACAAGAGGATTCTTATCACAGTTTTGAGAGTGTGTTTGATGCATACTCTATGACCATTCCTTCTATGGCCATCTCTTCCATGACAGTGTTAGACACCACTTCAGTGCATATGGAGTAGTTCATGTCTGAGGTTACCCATGGCAATCCCACTCCTATGGTGATCTTAACATAGGCTCCTCCTCTTGTGGCTACAGTTGCACAGGTGGATCCAGTTACTACTCTAGCCATTACATCTGCAGAAGAAACATCTTCTTCTTTTTGTTTGCCTTCTTGGCTCAGTGCCATAACACAAAAGAGAAAGAAAGAAGAGATTCCTTTGGAGGGTTTCGATTTCAAACAAGTTTCTAAGCTGAGAGCTCCAAAGAACAAGAAGGCTAAGATGGTGTCAAGGATCGTGGTGGAAGACAAAGCCAAGTACACTAAAATTTTTGAGGCTTTTCTTGATAGATCTATAGAAGATGGGTAGCCCTCTAATTATAAAATCACAAGGGTGGAACTTGGTAAGCAAACACATTTGAGTTGTCAACAAGATTCTCAGGATGCTCTTGGTTAGCTTACACAAAGGAATGACAAGCTGTGGGAGAAGAAGAACAAGCTGAAAGAGGAGAATGCACGTATTCTTGAAGTTATAGACATGATGAATAATTCATAGAATGTTGCTCCTATTTCAGTGTCATGCCTCGAAGGTTATGAGAATTGTTGCAAAAAGGCAAAGCGGTTGATGAGTGGTGTGCACAAATAGAGATGCAAGGCATGCAAGTGATTAGAGACTCATATAAGGTCTTGAGGCATATATGCATGACTATAAATGAAATAAGGGAACTTATTTCATCTTTTCATCAACATCTGAAAGTTCTGAATGAGGATCTGAATGTGTGGAGGACTATGCAAGACTTTGATCTCAAGAGGTTGTGCCAGTTTGAGATCATCTCTTATGTTGACACATATCTTGAGTCTCTTGATTTGATGATCAATAAGGAGAGAGCCTTGGGTAAATTGGTCACAGAATTGCAATCAGCTTTGGACTCAAGGGATGAACAAGAGCGTCAAATGACAAATGAGTTTAATAAGTTATCTTATGAAGTTTCCTCAAAAGATGGTGAGCTGATTGAAGAAAGAATTGTGATGGCAAGGTTCTAAAAAATGCTTCACCTTCACCTGAATGAAAATGTTTTCAATCCCACTATTCTTGAGCGGTTCATGGAATGTAAAATATCCTTGAATTTTCTTCAGAGTCAAGTAACCGGTTATACCAAGTCTCATGTTTTGTGCAAGGTTACTGTGATTGCTTAGCATACGGGTGCGCCTGATCCTGCCATGATACATGAGTCTCTTCGCAAGTTCAAAGCTTATGTGAATACTCTTTGATGCTGTTATCTAAGTGTCTAGGACACTTTTTATTTGTTTTATAGTATATATTTGACAGATTACATGTAATGCATGTGATGATTGTAAATACAGGAAAACATATTCCTGTATACCAAAGTTATGTAATCATGTTGCAAGTGCTTTAAGTCTTGTAACATTGAATAAGTCAAAATAGTTTATAGATTTTTGAATAAGTCAAAGTCGTTAAGGGTTTCCCCTTTTCTCTCCACTTTTCTCTCTTTTGTTTTCCTATATAAAGGAGAGAGCTCATTGTAAATAGTTTCATCTTTTGTTTAAGCAAGCAAGGCTATACTTGAGAACTTGGGTGATGAAAACTTTGTGTTTCATTGTATGAGTTATCAAAAGTGAATAAAAGTAACAAGATTCTTCAAACTTTGTGTTGCAAATCTTGGGATCGAATGATGTGTTCTTATGTTGCATTGTTCAATCTTTCTTGAATTCATTTCATAAGCTAATCTTGTGTAAATCATTGGAGGTTTCAATTCACCTTTTGAGAGACTTTGAGCTACAGGAGGAGGATTGCTATAATAGTACTGGCTGCGAATACTAAGAGTTGAAGACTTTGAGCTTCAAGTTTGAGCATTTTTCTTTTAATTTCAAAATCATTAGTGAGAGACTTTGAGCCTCACTATTGATTCTCGTTATCTCAAAATAGGATTAATTGCAAGAGACTTTGGGCCCTTGTTTTAATTCACTATATATATTTATAACTGTTGCCTTAGGAGTTGTTCTTACGTCAATTTCTAAGTCACCTATATTATCGTAGTAGTAGGTAATGTTTGTAGAGTTAATAAGTTGTCTTTTCTTGAAAAAAGAGGAAAAGATTAGAAGTTTCACCCTTATTCAATTTCAGTTGAAATCCTACTGAAGCCACCTACGGTAAGAAAGGAGCCTCCCCTATTGTTGAGAGGAGAGATTTATCTCATTACACTATTGTCTAAAGTTATAATTTTGTAAGGTGTAGTCTTAGTAGCTTACAAAAATTTTAGCCAACACTTAGGCACAACCAAGATGTCCTACCAATAGCTAACACATAGAAAAGCACCAAGTATAGGTGAAATAGCCTATTTTCCTCAAACTTTACAAGCTACTCATGCAGAGAGTCACTTATCATTTTTTCCCAATCAACTGGTTCCTATCATCGCAAATAGTAAGAATAAATTGACACATCCATTCCTTAAAATATTCAGAGTTAGGCATCCTAACCACACGACACAATAGAACAATGATATGTGCAATTTATTCTTGGAACAAATATATTTTAATTTGATGGGGTAATTTAGATTTTCTAGCTTGAGGGGTTTTCAACCAACTTTGAGCAATAGTGTTTAGGCATTAGTCTAATTGACTATGGAAGAATTCCCACCCAGACTACAAAGATAATTTCACCTCTTCTTCCCTCTCAGGGATATGTAATGTGATAAAAATACTATTTACAACAATTCTAGCTACAAAAGGGAAATTACGAAAGGTGTCCTCCAAATGCAGAAAGCCAGGTTCATGTACTCATTTAGGATGGTTAAATGGACTTTCCATGAAGTAAAGGAGCTCCACCTTAAACATCAGGCTCTTGCTGCCAAATTTGAGAACCTTTTGTAGAATATGGAAGGTAAAAAAGATGAAAAGATGGAGGGGTGAAAGAACTGGGGGAAAGTATAATGTGATCTAGGGATTTGATAATGTTGAGCTCAATAACAAAATTAGGGCTATGCTAGATGAATATTTGTAGAATCTAAATACCAAGGTGGACAAAAATGAGGCCATGCTCAAGAGGATCCTACAACATAACCATGAAGGTATGAAAGAATCTACTAAATATCTTAAAGCATTATACATTATGATGAAGGGCCTCCATTAGAACAATTCTATCATAAATGTGGATCAAGAAATCGATGATCATGCTAGTCATTCTGCTAGCCCAGGAAAGCGCATTAGGGATAGCTTGAAGAAGAAATCTATCACAATGCCTAAGGATATGGTTATCCTTAAGGAATTTATCCAGAAACTCTCCATGCTAGAAGAAGACACTGCTAAGTTCCTGAAGAAGTTGGTCTAATCCTTGGTGACAATGGCTTTGTCTTTTCTTTTTTTTCTTGTGTGTTGGTTTGTTGCTATTTGCTAGTTGTTTCTACTAGTAGGTCAACAATTTTTTTGTAGATCATTTTAGCTTTTGTTTTTCTTGGGTTGTGCTGCTTTGCTTTAGCAGTTGTTCTATTTTTGGGTGCTCAATGCTTCTCTTCTATTCTTTTGTAAAGGGTTTCAAGGTCTCCTTCAAAACCTTTTTTTTGAATTAATTGAAAACAATTCTAGCTAGAAAAGTTTGGTCAACACTATAGACCTCACGAGAGTTGGGGTGATAATGATACACACAAGTGAAGACCAATTATTGACATGGAATGATGGAAAGGTAACACATGGCTTGAGGCAAGGAAGATTCTACAATTTTCTGAGTAATGGGAGAACTATTTGGGTTCCACAACCTTCTATTGATATCATGTATTACTAATGACCCCACTTTTGTGCCTCTAATGTGGTCTAATTTGCTTTCAATGGGCTTAAGAGATTTTGGGAGCCATGAGAATAGAAGAGCAAAGAGCTAGGGTTTCTAGCAAAGGATGAGAAGTGAAGAAGAAATAGAATAGAGGATAATCGTAGTAAGAACATGTGCTCATGAATGCCAACTTAACAAATTTTCTATATCTTTTCAATGAAACCAACAGAAATTGGAAAATTTTAGTAAATTTAGACACATGAAAGCCTTTCATCTCAAAATTATTTTTCACATTCTCATTTGAGTGCTCCTTCAAACTCGCTAGATGTATCAAATGTGAATGATCACAACAAAGATGGCATACATATTTGTGCCAAGAGTAAGTAATTCCTTTACTTCGATGAGTGCAATACTACCTTGAAATTTGAAACAAAACTTTTAATTAATGTCTTGTCAATTGAGCGTTAAAATTGGTACTTTACTAACATCGCCATACATGTTACCACTTATGAAGCTTCCACTATCATAACATCGGGCTATCACATCCTTTAAGAACCATGGAACAAGAGAAGTGTGTGCCAAAAGACTAACAAAGTGTGATCAATTGATATCAAACTAGTGAGGAACCCATTATCATAACACTATTAGGGATCGGGTATGGGATGGAACAAGGAACTAAGATCAAGAAACCAATGAGCAACACTTTCATTGAACATTGATACAATGATGAAGCAAGGGTTGGGTCCCTTTAAACATAAATGAGACTTAACACTTAAAAAGGAAAGATTGATTAATTGATCGATTAATTAAAGAACAAACAAATATGAAAAGATTGAGATGAAGGGGATTAATGACCTAAAAGGAGCTAATTCAAATTTGTGAGAACAATGGGTAACATGAGGGTAGCTTTCTTTTATACATTTCCTAACCATTTTGGGGTGTTAAACTTGATGAATTCTGGTGCAAGTTCAAAATCTCACTAAAATTATGTGACCATTGAGTGGGTTCAATTTGGGCCTGATTATTGAGGAGCAGGACACCCTTATTGACCTGCTCTTGGGAGTAGGGTGCCCTAATCCCAATAATGTGGCCTCAAATTGGGACCTAAGGTCCTATTTGGAGAAAGGAAGCCAAAATGAAATACAAAATTGAGCTGATAAAGCAAGACCAGATGTGAGAGGCTATACATGCTAAAAATAGGGGCTAGCTAAGTAATAAATTGTGTAGGGATGCAATTTACGATGCTACAATTTGACACTTTTTGTCTAAAATTTGGAGGGATGATAGTTTTAAGACTTCTGAGACTAGATATGACACTTGTTTGCACCAATACACCTATTAGGACCGTGACACCTAACTCCTTAGTTCTCCTATTTTGAGCCCAGATTTCAAAAACATGTTCCATTTTATATCTCTTTCCAAGTTCTGAACACCTTAGTTTATTTCCAATTTTGTATTTTCTATTGGGGTTGATGAGTAAACAACCCACAACTCCCAAGAACACCTGCACACATACACATGTCACAGAAAGAGAGAGAAACAAGAAGGTAGAGAGGCATGAATGCATGGATCCATGAAAGAGGAGACATTCTTGATTGCAAAAACAAAAGTTGCAATTCAATAAAATGAACATTTTTTAATCTGTTATCAAAACAAAGGAGATCAATCATTATAAAAGGAGACCAAAACCCTAAAGGGTGAACAAACCTAGGTTGCATGATAATAATTAATAAATCAATTAATTATTATATGCCTAAAGTTTAGCTTAAGTCAAAAGAGGTAATAAGTAACTTAGTAATTAAATCAAACATGATTTAATTAATCAGTAAACACTTTATTACTTTAACACCCCCCTTAAGATGAACTTTGGGAGAAGCTAAAAAACCTAGAAAGAACAACTGAAAGCAAATGGGTCCCGATAACAAAAGGCCTGATCAGGTACCCAAGTACAAAAGAGAGTCTTTGTAAAAGAGGAGAAATAGAGAAAACCACATGGGAAAAAATCTACTCCAAAAAGAGACAAAGACTAGTATAAAGGACTAAAGAAGCCTCCAAAACTATGAATGTTCTAGAAAATAGGAACAAGGATGAACATGTACAACATCACCGAAGTAAGAAGTTGCAAAATCTGTCAAGAAGTAACTGTTGATCTGAAGATCCTCCACTAAAATATGACCAGGTAGAGAAGACTGTAATCTGCATGAATGCCCTCAAATGACACTACTCGAATCAGGAGGCAAACAAAGGCAAACAACTGAAATCAAAGATACAAAATAATGTAATCTACACGAGTGTCCTCAAATGACACTAGTCAAATCAGGAGGCAAACAAAGACAAACACATGAACTTGAAAATACAAATGACATAAAAACACCAAAAGTCTGAAGAGTTGATCAATCAAAAACTGTAAGAGTGCTTCCAAAAACATGAAAGAAAAGAGTGTCCATATGGTAAATGATCCATCTCATTAGAATGCATAGGTACCCAACCACTACATTCGCCTAGTACATAGAATCAAATAATGAATACATAGCTCACACTATCAAACCAAGGAAGCGATAGAATCAACAATAGAAATCCCCCCATAATGCTAACAAGGGAGTAATGACAGGTACACTAAAAAGATCATCCAATATTAACTGCATGATGAAGAAGAATATGAAATATTGAAGGTGAAAAGAGAGTACAAACACATATAGAGATACCTGAGGCTAATGTCATCGGAGGAACACTCACATGACAAAAGTAGATGGCAAACAAAGGAAAACATCAAACCTCCCCTGAAACTTTATAATGGAGTGTGAGTACATAAAGCACAAACATGTGCAAGATCACATACATGCAATAGAATGGCACTTTATCTCAACGTGTGTGCATAAAAGAATGCTGCAAAAGTGAAGTATACATTGCTCAAAGAAGAGCGAAGGCTTCTGAAACAAAATAATAGCCTAAGAAGATCCATTCCACAAAAGGAAAAGATCCCAAGACCTATAACATCCAAGATATCCACTAGATTGCAAAAATGTAAGAAATTGAATAAAATATACCTGGAGCAAAATCCGGGAAAATGACTCACATAACTAGAAATGTCTCAGAACAAGCTTTCCAACGATATGTCATTTTTCCAAAATGGAGTCCAAATGTGCAAGATAGAGCTCCCAGAGTGCAAAACTGAACATCTAGCTCTGACAGTAAAAAATACCATCAAAAAATAAAAATAAAAAATTCAAACCTCCAGATTTGGATAGAGCTAGGAACAAGCTTTTCGATGATATCTCGTTTGCTCGATTTTGACACTGTATGCTCAAGTTATGAGCAAAATACCAACAGTTGCACTGGAGGGCCCAAAAAAAGTGCAAAAGAGGGCTGGTGTAGTGATGACGCCAGCAAATGATTGGCCTAAAATTGACGGCCGTATGGTCGTCATGGCCAAAATCCTACTTGGGGGCTTAAAAAATGGGCCCTTGGTTGCCATATGACCAGGGGTTGAGGCTGCATCCGCTAGTGGGTTAAATTTGACGGCCAAATGGTCGTCACTGCATTAATTTTTTTTGTTGAAAATCATCGTACAGCCTCAAGATGTGTGCCAGGGCCTAGTAGGTAAGAATTTTTTGCCTTAGAATGTAACGGCGTTTGAATTAGACGTGCCTTATATGGATCTAGGGATTCTTGGTCACTACGAGCTCAACAGTGAGGTCTATTTGAGCAAAAAAAATCCAAAATATAAGTGACCACCTTAGGATCCGTGTCGGGGTCGGTTGCAATTTTTTTTTTGCCACATATTCCAACTTTGTCTAAATTGGACAAACTTTATATGGATCTAGGGGTTTTTGGATGCTTTGAATGTAACCGTGAGGTCCGTTTGAAGCCAAGATGACCAGAAAGAGAGGTCCCCCCAGATTCAATAGAAAACCCTCTAAAAATACAGATCTGACAAACACGACCAAATATCTCAGAAAATAGACAGGGGCAAACATATCTGAAGCTCTGATACCATATTAAGGTTAATGAGTAAACAACCCACATCTCCCAAGAGTACCTGCACACAAACACCTATCACACAAAAAGAGAGAAGCAAGAAGCTAGAGAGGCTTGAACGCATGGATCCATGAAAGATGAGACATTCTTAATGTGCAAAAACAAAAGTTACAATTCAATAAAATGAACGTTTCTCAATTTGTTATCAAAACAAAGGAGATCAATCCTTATAAAAGGAGATCAAAACCCTAAAAGGGTGAACAAACCTAGGTTGCATGATAATAATTAATAAATCAATTAATTATTATGCCTAAAGTTTAGCTTAAGTCAAAAGAGGTAATAAGTGACTTAGTAATTAAATCAAACATGATTTAATTAATCAATATACACTTTATTACTCTAACATTTTCTTGTTTATTCATTTTCTAGTCAAAATACATATTTATTGCATCATTTCACGTTGTATCTTATCCAATCATATCAAAAGTACAAAAATAAAGAATATATCAATCACCGCATCTAACTTTCCCAAGGGTTTGATGTTGGGCCTATTGACTATTCTTTTAATGTATATTAACGTGAATGGGTTTGATTCATAGTTCACATGTTTAGACTACTGACCCCTATTTGTGCCACATTAAACACTTGTAAAATTGTGATCCTATCACAACTTTATAAACTTTATTGTGCATGTTACCTACTTTGATTTTCTTTTCTTTACTTCAATACATATGCTTGGTCAAGGAGGTGTTTAGGAACACCTTATATGATCTTATGAAAAAGTAAATGGATGCCAAAATGGAGGATGATGAATGCAATGATGTTTTTGATCTAAATTAGTTTGACTCTAGATTTAGACGATGTTTATAGGATGAGATGTTCATGATGATCTAAGAACACCTAAGAGTTATCTTTAACCAGTGAAAAATTTTAATTTAAAAGTTTACATTCAAGTCCTCTGGAATGAACGTTTTTGGGAATGGTTTGGAAAGTGTAAAATTGATTTTTTATTAAGTATAATCATGAGATAAGATAGGAAAAGGAGTGAGATAGGAATTTGGTCTAGATCACATAGATAAACTAGCTAAAGGACAAGTAAAATGACATAGTTATCAATATAATTGAAGTGAGTGCAAGGCAAAATAAACAAGTGCTAAATATACATTTTTCTCTATGCTCAACTAATATTAATGTAAATGATTTGTTATTTTATCTACAACTATCATTTTTATTTTTTTGATGGATATAATTGAATTATATCCATCAATATATTGTCTTTAAACAATTAATTACAAAATACTCGCCAATCATCTAAATAATCATTTATAAAATTAATATCTACAATTATTTATCAATTTTTTCATGAATAGAATTAAATTATATGTATCTATATATTTATCATTAAATAATTAATTACAAAATACTTAAGAAGTATCCTCCTTTAAATAAACCATCATCTACAAAATAACAATTATTCACACTAAAATGTATTTATTTCTGAAAATTAATTATTTAGGATAAAATAAATAAATTGCATAAATATCAACATTTCATCATTAGTATATAATAATAACAAGAGCTGTGCACAGCAGGAGTCCCTGCCTTATATTACGGAATAAAAATAAGTACCATTTGAAATCAATGTATTAACAAATCGGCTAGGACTTTGCATTGGATTGCATTTGAATTTTAATAATATGCAAAAGTGTAACTATATTTATACATGTCGTTATTTTACAAGTATTTGATGTTTCTATGACTAAAATCAAATATATACATATTCTGTTTAGTTTTTAATACTTTTCTATACTAAGTTTACTATAAGATTCATTAATTATATTTTTCGTTAATCATATATTTCTAAACTTTACATATTTATTTATTAATGTAATATATTATATAAATTACTTATCTCAATTAAATTTGGTCCAATTGATTTGGTCCTATAGGACCCCTTTTTTCGGAGGCTATACTTGATAAACTGCATAAATAGATTAAAAGTATAATTAAACAGAACAAATTTATTTATTTTTAAAATTATTTCATTAATTTAAAATTTTACAATATATATGAAAATATAATAATAGACTATTTTGTATAATACTTTTTAAAATCAACAAAAAATATTAAATATTTTTTTAATTAAAAATAAAAATAAAACAAAGTAAATTATACAAAGTAAGAACTCGAATCTCATGTTCTCATTTATTTCTATTCACTTTTACGATGACTTTTTTGAGATATTTGAGATCGAATTATAATTAAGAAACTTGCATCTCTTTTTGTTTGTATCAATGCTAATGTTTTTGTGCTAATTGCAGTCTTGTTGGAGCTCTTATAAAGCTAAAATCATTTCAACGGACTTTGCCGGTTTTAAACTATTTATGAGTTTGACTCCATTGGAAGAAATACGCCTACGAACAAACATCATGTGTTTGACAATGCAAATTTTCTTTATTTGAGATCATTCACATGTCTTTTTAAAATATATATATATATATAAAAGGGTTCAAAAGTCTATTTTGGAATAGCAATGTTTTTTTGGAATGAAAATTATTGGTAAATTTAAACAGTTTATAAAATCAAAATTATGGGTAAATTTAAATAGTTTATAAAGGGGTTATTAAGAAAAAATTTATATAAAGAATCTATTTTTTGGGAATTTTAAGTAAAATAAGAAAATTGTATTGATTCTTGTATACTATTTAGATAATTTGAAATACAAGTTTTGGTTAGTTTTACATTAGATGATCATGATATTGTTATTGAGATTCAATTGTATAGTTTTTAAATCAAATTTGAGATACAAGTTTTAACATCATAAACATCATAACAAGAAGAAGAGCAGGTTCACACAACAAATTGCCATCTCATTTATTTGCAATCCAGAAAACTGTGTTTAGCTTTTGCTTTTAAAAAGAGGGGATTGCTTGCTATAAGGAAAACATAGAAAAATTAAAGGTCTTTGTAAGTGAGAAAGAAGTAAAAAGCTGAAAACAAAAGAGGATAACAGATTAATTAAAAAGAGAACCTAAATGAACATCAAGTAGACATGACAGATCCATAAACGCTGCTAGGAAACCCTTGCAAAATAAATTAAGGACTACTCATTATACGATTACGATAAACAGGAAAAAAGAGAGAGCAGCTCCAATACTTACTAAGTTTGACTACTTTTTTAATAAGCATTGACTGCTTACTTTCAAGCCCATATTAGTTCAAACACAAGAATGCAACGACTGATGATAGTAAAAATCAGTTAGAGTCATGATTTTGAGTAGCATAGAAAGATTAAAATCAACTCAATGCATTCTACATGAACTCAGAAAGCCAAAAAAATGAAAAATTGGGATTGGGTTAAACTTATGCATCACAAGTTTGGAGATCAATTATATAGATCAAAAAAGAATTTAATTCATGTCATAGTATCACACAGTTATAAATTAATTTTGTCATATATTTTACAACTCTGTAAAAAATGGCTCCAAAATAGGTTTTTACAGTCCAAAACCAGAGCAGGGATCTTACGATGGCTGGCATTAATTCTGTCATATATTTTACAACGCCGTAAAAAATGGATCTTAAGATTGATGGCACTGGTAGGAGAAGGGGCAGCTACCCTGGGATGGAGTAGGCCTTCAAATCCAGACACAACTCAGATGCTGGAAAAAGCAGCTGTAAAAAATAATTAAATGATTCTTTAGGGGGCAGAAATTTCTTTTGGATCAATGGCTGAATTCAGTTTGGTGCCGTGAGTTATTGGTAAGTATTTTTATTTTGAGTAAGTTTGGCAGCCTAGTCCAAAAAAATTCACCATTAACTCATGGTCAAATTTGCCAGTGAGTAACTGTGAAGAAGAATCATTCTGCAAGTGACTAACAGGGACTATAAGTAACTGACAAATCATAGGGGATGTGAAAAATTTTGGTATTTTTTAAATCAATACAGACGACATTGTAAATCAGGTAGAGTACTGCATTAATGCATAAATAAATCAAGATTTCCAAAATACAAATACACTGCAAATAAAAAAATAAATCCAAACGATCTTTATTCTCTATTTAAGATGGAAGTCAGGAATTAAATATTTCTGGCCTAGTTGATACTCAACTATGTCATCATGATGCAGAATCAGCTAAATTAGACAATCATACACAATGCAGTCTATAAGGAACTTGAGTCACTCCTTGACCATTCTTTGCTACTCTTGTAAATATGCCCAAATTGGAATGCCCTTTGAACAAGTGCTAGATGCCAATTGAGAGTAGCTATCAAAATAGAAAAATTCACATGGCAACACTTGGAACTACTCATATTTAAGAAAAAACACACTTAAGCAATTGCATGAGAACATAAAGTTATGCAATCACTTGATTTTTTCAATGTGAAATATAACTTCAAGGGAAAAAGTCAAATTGACTAGTATTTATGTGTGACAATAATCAAGTTGATCAATTAGT
The DNA here is from genome assembly GCA_027943335.1 of Chamaecyparis obtusa. Classification (NCBI taxonomy): domain Eukaryota; kingdom Viridiplantae; phylum Streptophyta; class Pinopsida; order Cupressales; family Cupressaceae; genus Chamaecyparis; species Chamaecyparis obtusa. The sequence continues at coordinate 62,468 of BSBK01010777.1, read as the reverse complement.
TCAATGAAAAAACCTTATGATAAGAAATGATGCTTAAACAAGTCCATACAACACACCTACTTGACACTAAGAACAAAAGGTTAGGCTACTTTGTAGAATCACTAGATCTTTGCAATATATAAATGAAAGACATGAATCAATAGTGTACAGAGAACCAGTTAAACACATTACCAGTCACATAGAAGGAAAACATTGTTCAATAGATAAAAGCTTGATATTTTCAGTATCCATAAGCAAAGCATTAGCAGTCGATGGAACATTGAAAGCATATTATAGGTAGTAGAGTCTTAAGAGCTGTCTATTATTTATAACTAGTAATGACAAGTAAAATGTGTAAAACAGTATTAAGGCATGTTTTGTATGTCAGTATTTTAAAGTGGTGGTTGCCAAAAAAGACAATGAACATTGTGACTGTGTTTGTTACAACATTGTATTATTTTTCCTTTGCCAGGAAATATTGAACAGTACTAGTCGGTAAACTATATCTATTTTGATGGCATGAATGTGTCTGTCAAAAAATTGTTCTGTACATGTGCAAAATCTATTTTCTTTGCATTATGCTTAGCACATTTTTTCTGAAAATAGAAGACCGTATGTGAAGAGCCAAAACTTGCAGCGAACTGCTGGAGACTTAATGTACCTGCATTTGATGGTGAACAATTATGTTAAGAGCTAAGAACTGGATAACATTGTTCTGAAACTATAGTGTTTGTATATTGTAAGGAATACAAATCGGAAGGTATTCGAAGCTTACATTGTTGTATTGTGTTGCAATGGAGAGGATGCTATTGTTCATCGCTATTGTAAAGGTGCCTTCAATTTGAAATGCTCGTATGAGGCCAACAACTTCAGACAGGTTCGTATTGTAGTCTTCAAATGGGATTTCTTTAAGCCGGGGGAAGTGGGTCTCAAGGAGCTGGCCATGCATAGTGCAATCCACGATGTCATCTTTAGTTTGGACTATACATTGCAAAAAGGGTTCGTAACCAAATGTTGTTTTTTTTGCACATGAAATGCAGTGGGCATCGCTGGCGGTTGATGGTAACATGATTGAAGGTGGCTGGTGGCATAGAGTGCAGAGGAGTTGTTATGGTGCAAGGTAAGCATTTTTTATTTTCAGACTGCCAGTGACCTGCGATGGAAATCGACATCTAAGTATGGATTTGGCATGGTTATTTAGTTAGTGTGGAATGTAATTCTAACCATTTTTCAAATACAAGGGTTTGTTTCTTACCTGGAGATTGGACGATACAATATTTTGTAGAGTTGTCCTTGCATATTCATCATTGAGACTGCCAATGAAGGTGGATGGTGTTGTTTTTATGAGCGGTGTTCCTTTTGGACCGGTACGGAGAACATTTTTAAGTAGCAGGAGTGGTGCTTGTGTAGATGCAAGGATATTTTGAACTGTTGCATATGCGCGTGTATGGTAATCTGGAACTATAACCTGCAAAGGAATGAAATGTGGTAGGCAATGTTAAAAAAAGGATTGTTACGTGTCAAAAAGAAGAGGATTGAGTTTGATGTATGGATAGAATAGCTCACTGTAGCTATGTCTATCGTAGCTTCTCCATCTTTGACATGGAGTTGGTACTCTTTAGGTGCATGGTTATGCGCTGCTACAATGACACCCAATGTACCGATCGAGTAGTGGCTGGCTGAGTGGATAAGTTGACAAACTTTGGTGTCAGGCATCAATCTTTGCTTGTTGCAGACTCTAGGAATGGTTTCTATGGATGTTTGTGCAGTAAACTGTAGGCAATAATCAGCGTCGCCCCTTTCATATTATGATTTTCTCTTTATGTCAAATGCTTTTATACGGACACTGGCACCAGGCAAGAGCTGGGAAAGGAATTTGTCAACCAAATGGTTGGTAATATTTGCTGTAATGGTCATTTGGCCATGCATGTCGATCAGATCCACATGCAGTATTGGTGCTTTAGCTGGGCTTGATGGGTTTTTTGCATAGGCAGGGCCATAAGTCACGAGGACATCACCGTAAAAAATAGTGGCAAATTGTGATGTACAAATATCAGCAATGCTGGATGCGTGTTCTACTTTTATTTGGAGCCTGTTAGAAGACAAGGTTGTGTATTTTAGATTCTACAATTATATGAATCCTAATGCAAAGAGTAAAACAGGCTAGAAGAAGTGTGACCTTTTTGCTTGCTGATTGTTGTTGATGTTCTTGCCATCTTCTAGAAGGCTGTCCTGTTGACTGGAGGATGTGAATAAAGGCCTAGTAAATGGTTTTTGGTAAGTTAGTGTGGCCACTATATGTAGGTACAAGTACATGCAAGTGCAGTTGTATACATCTGAAGAGACGATAGCGGAGATGAAGGAAATACCTTTTTGCAGGTGTTGTGACTTTTGTATTTGTCAACCTGGTATGCATTTGCTGCTTGATACTTGATGGTTGTGTGTCTGGTTCATTGGGCATAGATCTGGCTGTAGTTTCTAATGTTGTTGCTTTGGAGGGATCCATTGTGATAATTGCAGCTGGTTGAACCTGGAACAGGCACTATAACATGAGCAGTGAACATATCAACAAGGAAATGAAGTCTGCCAAAAACCAAACATGTTACTTGTAATAAAATGAAGTCTGCTAAAAAACTGGGAAGAACTGTGTAATTCTACAAAAGCATAGTCTTCTTCTACTTTGTTGAGATACTATGGATTGTGTCTTTATAATGGACCATATAAAGTGCAACTCCAGTTCGCTGGGAGACAATTTTCTAGTAACAAATCGTTGAGAAGTCTTGGAAGGTGCATCTTTGATGTCTATATTCAGGTTTATAACAATGTGTTCGTATTAATCTAGTCATTATTCAGTGAATAGACTTGAGTGGGGAAAAGAGTCAATATCTATGACAGGTGCTATATCTGATTTGGGAACAAATTTCACATTTTAAAATTTATGCAGGGAACCAAGATGTTAAAATATTTTAACATAGAAGGGGCTGCTGGAGGAGCAGGAAAGGGTGTTGTTAAGAAATTTTCTGTGGATGTAACTAAAAACTACCTGGAGTTTCTTTTTTTGTGGGCTGGAAGAGGAACATATGAAGTGCCAATGACAGGGACATATGGACATTTGGTATTAGCGATTGTAATTACTCCTGGTAAACATAACTTCAACACAAATTTGGTTAGTAATATGTAGATGTGTATGTGGTAGCTAGTAGTTTTCTATACCTGTGTATAAATTTTTTTGCTAGGTTTTTTTAAAAACTCTTTTTTGCATTATTATCCATGAAATAGAGAGCTGTTTAATTTTCATGATGTTAAATGATTTGACATCTAGTAAGGTGAATGTACTTCATCTAATCTGAAAAGCGATCATAGTTTTCATATTTTGGCAATTATCTATACTAGTACTAATATTTTTGAAAGTTTTAAGATAATTTATTTTTGTGTCTATTTCCATATGCTTAATTTGGTACTATAGATTGGATGCGAGTACACTAAGGAGAGGTTAATCTATGGAATTTGATTTGTGAGTATATTCATATCATCTTCAGATATATATATATATATATATATATATATATATATATATATATATATATATATATATATATATATAACCACTGAAATTTTGTTTTAGTGTAGAATTCAGATACATATATCTTTAGATGGCCATGAATGAACCTATGATTAACTGAATGGACAAGTAACTCCTGTAAGAAGCAACGGAGACATGAATGCTAACAATTGCCATTCATAGTAATGAGATTTTATTGCTTCATAGGATATAATGAAAAGGCAATATTTAAGCTTTCTTTAGCATTTGGAGAGGGATGAAATGTTCACTACTTTAGGATTTTCTATTGACAAATGTCTTGAGACATGTATAACCTTCTAAGTCATCCTTATCTTCTGATTCCAACCAATGTGAAATTCACCCAAATAGAACTTGATCATGTACACATGTTTGAGGTCAAATAAGCATCGCCAATTGCAGTTTCTTTATGCATGGCAATACAAAATTCGAGCCCTAGTTAGGGAAAAAGTTGGCAAGTTTTTCCTGGATCCGAGTCTTAATTCTACGATTGTACACATGTGCACTGACTAATGAGACTGTAATATAATTCATAGGTCCCCATGGATTTAGCATTATTGGCGCACATGATACAATATTTGCCTTGGAGTTGTACGTGGGTTGGCATATCTACATGAATAATCTAGATTGAGAACTGTGCATCGATAGATCAAAGCTATAAACATCCTCTTCGATCAAGGTCTGAATCAGAAAATATCAAATTTTGGCTTGGGACAGTTATTCGAGTGGGGTAGATCTCATGTCAGTATTAGTGGAGATATGGTTTATGAATATGGTTTAAAAGTTCAATTCATTCACAAGGTAGACATGTACAGTTTGGGGAGACTTGCTCTTGAAGTAATCAGTGGCAAATAGCACATGGACAGAAAGTTGCAAAAAGAGATGATTTATTTGCCAGAATGGGTAACTATACAAATCGGTTTCTTTTGAGTTTTTTTAGAATTTGTACTTATATCAGGGCCATGAATATAAATTTTCAGGGAACCTAACTTTTTAATGTTTGTTTATTAACTGTTGGGTACATGTTAAATTGGATAAGCATTGTCATTTTTTCATGTGGAAAAGCTAGGATGAAGGTAATTTCATTATTGATCAGGAAATTTGTATTATTAGTATTTATAGACATCCTATAAATCATTATTTTCTTGTTGTGGAGGAAAAGGAATACAAAAGTTTTTCAAAGATAAACAATAGTATAAGACAACAACATTGCCTATGCAAGACCATGATCTACATCATTCCTCATAAGGAACTAAGATGACTTTCATGCAGGTATTATGCACATGTTCTTATCAGTTTGCTATTGATTTAGCATTGATTTTTTTGTAAGACTAACCAAGTGGTCTCCAAAGAGCAGGGCATCATGCAAGTGAAAATGGAAGTTCTAGTTGTTTCAATGACCTGCTTAAGAGAATTTGACTGAAGCTTGCCCTTTTTCATAATCTGCAATTGAGTGATCATGGCACTTCAACGACCTCCTTAAGAGAATTTGAGTGAAGCTTGCCCTTTTTCATGATCTGCAATTGAGTGATCGTGGCACTTTAAGTGAGCTCCTCTCATCCAACAAAATATGTCTTCGGAAGCTGTAAGACAAATACTTGTTCATGTTTTTTGACAAAGTGGTTATAGAAGAGCTTTCTAGATCACAATGAGAGCAACGAACCTATTCTTTGATTTTGATTGAAGCAGTTTCTAATGCTGCAAACTAGAGGCATAGCTCTAGAGCTATTGTATGATGGTCTGACCAGTATGTATCCAGCAAAGTGAATTTTGCTATGGAGAGATCAATATTGTGCAACCAAAAGTGATCCAATAGACTACCTGCATTTGTTGTTGGCTTGTCGACAAGCAAACTTAATTTGTGTTGTTCCATAAGTTCGGAAAGCATTGTTTGTGCTTTTGTAGAGTGTAGCATGTCAATGTTAAAGTCTCCGGCAATGATGAGTTTGCAATCCATTGGTAGTGTGGTAAATATGTTTATGAGTAGATTCAATATGTGATCTATAGGCGTACTTGGCGATATATAAACATTTGTGATACGAAGAGTAGTGTCAAGATGGAATATATCAATTGTTATGGATTCTAGGTATTGTGTTGCAAAAGTATCAGTTTTTAACAATGTCAAAGTTTTGGCATAGCAAGTCAACAAGCCATGAATAGATAGTGAAGAATGGAAATTAAATTTCTCATTTAGCAAGTGAAGATGTTGATGTATCTTGTCATTTGTTTCTTGAAAGCAAATTATAGTTGCTTTAAGCAAATCATAGTCGTGGGCTATTTCTTGTGCGTGCAATGCAAAGCTTCGAGTATTGAGAGAGCATACAAGGAAATGGTCTATTGATACAAGAGCGAGACTATGTTGTAGTTTCCATTGTGCTTGAGTTTGGAGACGTTGCATTTCTTTTTTTACTTTCTGGGACACTTTGAAGTTTTGATGTTGCAATTTGTGTATCAAGTACAATGTCTGAATGTTTCTTACCCGGGAAAGGGCAGTGTAGACAAGACCATGCTGGTATACTTTCGTAGGGTCAAAAGCAAGTGAATCCATTGTTAGGTCTTGTGATCTATGAATGGTTCGTGCAGATGCTAGTTGAATAGGGAATTGCGATCGAGTAACAACTTTTGTAGCTGTTTTGACTTTTCTAGCTATTCTCATTATCGGGGTCCAAGAAGGTGAAATAGAACATTTGTATATGGCTTGCTTTTTTTGGCGTCGAGATTTTCTAATAGCAGGGTCATTGAATTCTATCCATAGGATGTCCTCATGGTCAGATGTGTGCATTTGGAAAATGCCATCAGCACCGTTAACCAGTCCATCTTGTGTATCTAAATTGCCAGCTATTAACTCAACTAATATTCCTGGCTTTGCATAGATTGTGCTAGGCAAGGATGATTTTTCAACTTGGTAGTTGGTATTGTCAAGGGGAGACTCGTTCTTATCGATAGCCTCAAACACATAGAGCTTGGTGGGCAAGAAGTCCAACATTTTTTTGTTATGTTCATTAACAGCTATATTTCTTTGGAACAAGTATGGAAATTTTGGGTCCTTGGGAGGGGTCTTGTAACATGTCTTGTTGAAATAGGATATATGTTCGTCAGTTTGTTGGCCAATTCTTGTATGGTTTAGAATGGATATGAAGTGTCTATCTGTTTGTCTAACTACATTGTGCAATACAAAGCAAAGGACATTTTCTAGCCAAAATGTGTACGGGATTTTGTCATTGCCTATTTTCGGCTCCTCAAATATCCAAGCATCACATACAGGCTGTGCTTGGTACAAGTCACCACAAAATATGATATCAATGTTTCCAAATGGTTTTGTTGGTGTGTGTTTGATTTGGCATAGCCTTCTGTCTATATTGTATAACATTCTAGATCCTAATAGCGATGCCTCATCAATGAGTAAAACTTGCAATTGGTCCAATTTCTTGGTTAGACTGTCAAGTGTGTTTGAGTCCAAAGGTAGCATCTTTGAAGAGCTACATGGAAGGTGGAAGACAAAATGTGCAGTTGTTCCACCTGCATTAAATGCAGCCTTCCTTGTTGAAGCGACAATGATTCCTTTAGGCTTGTACGGGTCACTTTCAAGTTGTCTATCAAAGTGTCGAATCATTGCTTCGAAGAGCACTTTTACAGTGAAGGTTTTGCCAGTACCAGCTCCACCTGTCAAGAAAAAGTATAATGGTTTGTTAGGGGCAAGTCTCTTTGTCATCATTACATCTTTGACTATTGATTATTGTTCTTCATTCAACTGTCTGCGCAACATGAAATATTCTTGGTTATTGAGCAAGAACGGGTGAGCAATTTCTAAGTGTGTGGAATGAGGAATATTTGTTTTTTTTGTGCACTTTTAACATGTTCTATGTCATCGATGATGTCATATTTCTCTAGTTCTATTTTGGTCTGGGTCTGGTCATAGTCATTGTCGAGGTCTATTGCTGGATGGCTATCATTGTTAGCTTCTGTTGCTGCCAGTTCAATGTCACCCCATGTGCTAGGTATTTGGGCTGTGAACATGTTTTTGACATATGCAATTTGTGATTTATTTGCATCAAATGCTGAACTCCATGTTTTATGTCCTAGCAACAATGATTGTTCATTGTTTCTAAAAGGAACGTAAAGCATAAGTTTTTCTCTATAGTAATTTTCTAGATCTTTATGCAAATTGTATCTTACAAAGCGTATGATTTGTGGCTTATCTCTTTTTTTTTGTTCTTTTAATGGGTTGTACGAGTAAGAAGCAGTATATTCTGCAAGGGACAAGTTTTCATAGAGTTTTGGGGGCTGTATATATTTGTCTGTTGCAGACGCACACATAATGTTTTCAGATTCATCTTTTTCCTTTGCGAGTAGCTTGGGGCTTTTTAACATTAAAATTCTATTTTCAGGAGGGGTTGTATTGATGAAAATGGTTTTGCGTGAACTTCTACGTAAGGGTAGAGAAAGAGCTATGTGAACTGCCTGGCGACTAGACATTTGTTGGTAGTTGAGCAATGCATTACCTAGCTTTCGTATGAAGTGTATCTTATCATTGCAAGCATAAGTACATTGTTGCCGTATTTGGCGGAATGCAAGTGACAATGTTCTGTCTTGTTTCGTCATGTACGAGCTACAGTATGTTGCAGCAGCATATGCATCCATTATAAATTATGTATCCGTATTTGCATACCATAAGCCTGGAACTTTTTTAGCGAATGAATTTATCCAAATATCTAAAGGATGCCTTTTTAATAAGATAATTCTTCGTAACAACGTTGATTGCAACATTTCAATGTAATTTGTTTCATCAATTTCAAGCTCGTGCAAGAAGTCGTCAAATGAAACTTCTTTTGTGTAGTGTTTGTTCTGTAGTTGCTTGAAAAATAGCTTTGCGTTGGCCTTCAGTACAGGGCTGGTATTTTGCAAAGGTTCTAGAATTGTTGTTTGCCTCATGGGAGGCAAGGAAAAGCTAAATCGACAACTGGATGCTCTATATTTTTTGCATGTTCTTGTATGATGATGTGTCTGCATTTTGACTAGATGTGCGTTGAGCAATGTAGAGTCACATGAGATGTACTTGTCGATGAAACTTTCTATATCAATGTTTTTGCAATGTCCATATGTAGGTGCATCTTCCACCCATAACATGAAGTGTGTGTGCTCGTTGCCTTGGTTTTGGAATTCTGTAACAAAAAAGTAGTCAGAGACTTTACCAAAGAGTTCTTGGTTTTTGAGCATCATCTTTCGAAATGCATTAAGCCTATGATTGAAATGTCGGCTGCAAAGCACAGGATTTTTCCTAATTTCAAAGTCTAGGTCTTTGTCCTCTATAGTTTCACTGTGCCTACTATGTTTTGTGCTTGATATGTGTTGCAATGCTTTGTATAAGGGCTCCCATAAGTGCTCAGCACTTGTCAGTGTCACAAAGAAAGTTGGAGGTCCTAGCTGTCATATCATTGCAAATATGTGTTTCCTATTATTTTCTGAGTAGTCAGGAGACGTTCGAATACTTCTCAATGACCTAAAACCCAATGGCGATTTTAATATTTTTTCTAGGTTAGCAGGGTTTCGCACATCCCTGGAAAACAATTTTTCACCTTTCAATTCAGCTTTCCTTATACAAACCCATGCTAGCGAGGATATTTGGTGAATAATTATTTTAATAGCTTTGAAAAATATATTTGTCATATGTGTTGAAAAGTCATTGTCTTTATGCATGAGCTCCCACTTGACTATTTTTTGGTAGTTGAATTTTTTAGTGATGTCTTTCGGTCGTGCAAAACCATAAAACAATGTTGGGAAATTCATTTCTTCTGAGTAAATATCTTGGAAAATACCAAGAGGTTTAAATCCTTCAGATGGTGCAATCTCAATAATGGTGGTATCGAGGTCTTTGATTGAATGCGCTTCATTAAACCAATGGATGAGTGATTCAGTTATGGGCTCTTCCTGAAGCTGATCCAAATCATCATCCATGTCAGTTCCAGAGTCTGTGTCTATGTCTATGGCAATGTCTATTTGCATTTGTTGATGTTTGGATGTTAGAAGGGTTTCCCAATCTTTATTTATTGTGATATTTTCTTTTGTGTATAGTGGTGTTTTGGACAAAAAATTTAAGGCTTCCATCACAAAAGCAGGTCTGACGTTGCCTTGTGCATATGGATTTTTGTATTCTAATTTACGTTTTATTCTAATTGCAATTGTTTTTGTTTCATCTATAAGCCTAGGCAATGCTTGTTGGACTCTATCAAAATCGACAGGAACATTGATAATTGTACCGTTCAAGCCATATTGTGCTCTTTTGTAACCCAATTGCCTTATCTGCGCAAAATAAATACGTAGGGAAACTAGTCTTTCTTCTAGGGTTGTCAAGGAACAGACAATATCTATTTGTTTATTGCATCTTATGTTCCATGGTGCAGCGAACATGGGTAGTTTTCCAAGCTTAACAACTGCTATACATTGTTTACAAATTATTTGGCCTGCCACTATGATTTTCTTATTAGGTGCCATGGAAAGAAAAGAGAAATCATGAACAAATGCATTGTTTACTTTGTAAATGTCTTTATGGAAACATAACATTTCACAGATGACACAAGCATTATTAGGTGTATCATTAATGGCTAGCAGGTATTGCCTGATAGATTTTTGGTTTGTGTTGTTCACTGTAGTTGCATCTTTATGGATTTCTGGGTGGTGCTTTGTTCTTGGCTTACGAAATACATATCTTGTCTTTGTCTTGGCATGTGATGTTGTTCCATGCATAATATTGTTTGTATGAGGAGATTGTTGATGATCAGTGTTTGGCAAGAGCGGGTCCTTGTTGCGGATTGTTGCTTTCAGACGCCTTAATGAGCATTGTGTTTCTATTCTTTTGCTAGATAAAATTGTAGTCTGTTCAGTGTTTGAACTATCTACTGAAAAGGGTATTGTTTTTTTTGTCGGAAATGCATTTTCAGTTCGATTCAACAAGTTATGTCTTTTCATAAGTATTTCATTTGACAAATGTTGTTTTTCTTGCAGCGGCTTGTAATGGCAATGGCCTGAGCTAGTCTTGTAATATAATAAGTTTATTTATTGTTTGGGTGTTGTGCAGTTGCATAGGACATCTACTTTAGAGTTGGGGATGTTTTTCCATATATATATAGTTGTACGAAACAAGTATGAAATCCATAACAAGCAAAATTCAGAACCCTCCAGGTTGTTGCAAACGTATGGCATTCCCACTTTGCTAACTAGTGTTTGTTGCTGCAAGAGGCATTGGTTGCTTGACATTGCAGGTTGTTGATGCATGTTGAAACAACCCAATACAAAGTTATCTTGCACTGCCAATGCATTTGCCAAGGACTGTGCCATGAATAGTCGCAAAGCAAGTGCATCAAATCGAGCATCAACCAAGGTAGCAATGGCAGCGAACATGCTTTCACCACATGGGGCAACAAATTCAGGGAGTTGCTGGAGCCCAATTTGGTCAAGTTTTGCTTCTATTATGGTTGAATTAGTGTCAATTTCACAAGGCATAGTTGACAAATGTAGCTGCATATTGTACATTCTATTGTATGTGACTTTTCTTGAGAAGATAGGTTCATAGTGCCCAGCCAATGGATTGACATCATGGAAAAGAATAGATATTTCGCAATGAGAAGCATCTCTATTGAAATGCAAATATGGTTTCTTTCTTGTTAGAGACCAGATGCATATGGATAGGTTTAACCAACGAGCTAGCCAATGGATAGAAAATGTGTCACCCCAAAGACCAGTTTCGCCAATTGTGTTGGTCTTGGTTGTAGAAAGTCTCATCCTGTGCAAGTATGTGGTCTTGTCAGCAACTCCGTGCAAGTCATGAAGTATTGATGGGTGCAGCTCGTGTTCATAAGAGTATAATGCTGTAACACAACGGTTGTGAAGGCAATGCAAGAAATGGGTAACAAAACCATTGCGTAGCTCAAATGATGTATAGCGACAATGGAGCAATACATGGAGTGTGTCAAATAAGCAATCACCAACCTTAAAGTTGAAATTATCAATGCGGAAGCATTGCACATTGTCCAAAGCTGTGTCAATTGATATGTTCTATACATTGTCCTTTATTTTGTATGTTTCTATTACTATTGGATTATTCGACATTTGGTCCATTTTTTCACAATGCAATTGGAAGTGTATTTCTGAATTGGATGAGGAACATAAATGAATTTGTACTACGTGTAGTGTTTATATAGGTGCATAAAGAAAATTGTAAATATTCACAAAATAAGTAGGATGCAAAAGGATTTGCAAGTACAATTCTTTGTCAATGTTTTATTAGAGTGGAATGTGTACAAAGCATAAGAGTAAATAAACTTATAACTATGCACTAGAAAGGTATAACAATGTATACTAACCTTCAAGAGCAGGGGAGTAAATGTTCTTATTTTTTGTGCATGCAACGAAAAGTGCTGCAATAGAAATGAAAAGCAAATTGTAAGTACATATGATTTAATGTAGATCAATTTGCAACGAATGCAATATAATTTACTGCAGATGCATTTTCATATTTCTTATTCTAGTGAAATCAATTCTAGTTTATTCTGGTGCAGCAGACACGACAGTAGATGTGGATGTGTGAAGGTAACATATAATTCAGTCTTATCATACCATTACATGCCCTCAAATGTTTTATAAAAAACATTCTATATATAGTTTTTGTTTGTTTGGGTAGTTTTGACCAGGGCTTTGCCTAGGTGACCTGAGTATATCTGTGACATACTAAGCCCATCTGGGCCATCTCCATGGTGGACTGCAGCGGAATCAAGCCATAGGCTTGTATCTGTGTTCATTTGGTCTAGGATGGGAAAGGGAAGTCTCTAGCATAGTTTTTGACTAACTACTGATATCCAAGTTTTCTTGTTGGTGTAGATACACCATTTATTGGGTTAAATGTTCTATGAAGTGCTGATAATGGATATTGTTCATTGGCCATTCCATTATGAGACTTTTGGGTTGACTATATAATGGGTTTTTTATTTCTTTATTATTGATAGAATCATATTCAGATGTAAAAGTTGCCAAGATATCTCTTGGAACATTGGGATTCATCTCTGAAATAACCTTCAGATTGCAGCACATGTTCAAGTGCTCATTTTTAGCCATTGTGAAAGAGGATAATAACCTAGAAAATAAGGCAGAGAGTTTCCTAAGAGTTGGTAAATACACATGTGGCCACGCAATAAAGCTTAGATCTTGGTGTGCACGAAGTATCACTATAGGAAAAGAATGGAGAAACTAGTCATTCATTGTAGGACATTCATCATTTTAACATGCATTTAGAATCATCTGAATTTCTGAAATCACATCTATGCAGCGTAAAAATTGGTACAGCCATAGGTCTGGAATGTTTATAATATCTTCTGAGAAGATTATATGATATATTCTGTGAAGATTTTATAATATATTCTTAGAAGAAATTGTAGGTTGTGAGTTCTTATGAATTTTGATGCAGCAAGTTAACTCTTTACCAAGGGCATTTTTAATGAAGAGTGTTATATCTATTTAAAATCATAGGCCATAGGCAACTGCTCAAAAACTAATTTTGCTGGAATTTTGCCAATTGCATTGGCAACTCCTTCAGCAGATGTTAATCACCATAGAGTCAACTCCTTCAGATTTGAGGGCATGTAAATCATCTGAATTTCTGAAATCACATCTATGCAGCATAAAAATTGGTACAGCTGCAGGTCTGAAATGTTTATAATATCTTGTGAGAAGATTATATGATATATTATGTGAAGATTTAATAAGATGTTATTAGAAGAAATTGTGTGTTGTCAGTCCTTATGAATTCTAATCCAACAAGCTAACTCTTTACCGAGGGCATTTTTCAATGAAGAGTGTTATATGTATTTATAATCAAAGGCCACAGGCAACTGCTTAAAAACTAATTTGTTGGGATTTTGCCAATGCCATTGGCAACTCCTTCAACACACATTGATTCTATGGTGATCTGAGCCTTGGATCAAACAAAAGAAACCTAGATTAACACTACAAAAAGCCTTTTTCAAGGGAAATACATTGTCTGGAATTTTTAATACTAGAAGTTTGTTGCTGGTCCATGTTCTCTAATAATTTCGTATAGCAAGGTGTTGCAGAATGAGATGTTCTGGAAATAAACTCATCATCCAAAAAATTTGAGATTGGTGCAGTCACTTGATGTAGGTTAATGCTTCAGAGCTTATAATGTCTGAATACTTTTGGATGCCCTTGGTCCTAATCTCTAAATCTACTCAGAAAGAAAACAATATATTTGGTCCTGAAGAAGGGAAAACTATAAAGCTTATTGCTGATGGGTAGCATATTAATATAATGATTTCCACTATTGTCATTAAGGTTAATATGTTAACAACAAGAAGTCAAGCATGAAAGGATTTTATTATTGAATACATTATTGTTTCACTTTCTGAAGCAACAGGAGAATGCAGTCAACAAATCGCAAAGAACCCTAAGTCTATGAAATTACGGAATAACAAGTCAAATTTGTACATTCTGAAATGAGTGCAAGCAAACTCTTTTCCTTTAAGCTTGAGAGAGGCCAGAAAACATCTTGTTGTTTAGTGTAATCAGAAACATTTCTGGCCAGTCAAAATCTAACTATAAACCCCGCATTCACTTCCTCTTGCATGGAGGTCATCGTTGAATTTCTGGAGACTTGTCAATATCCTCCAGTATTGCCTCAGCTTATTACTATTAAATGCTCACTCCTCTACTATTGTATCAATAACAACACAACCCTATGACTAGCTCTGCAAAATACCATCCAGTTTCAAACCATTGCAGGCTTAGTATAGAGTCTCATGTAATAGCATTTAAAAAATTTAGTAATCACACTAGGAAAAGTGGATGATGAAAAACATTTGATGCTTTTTTGTAAGCCATGAGAAATAAGATTGAAAGTCTTAATTAAGGACAATGAGATGACTGATTACATTATCGGTTGATAGATGATACCTCTGAAGCAACTTGGTAGCTACATTAAGGATGTTCATAAACCGCACATGTTGTCATCCAGATTATAGATATTATTTTGGGGTGTCACAGATCATATATTCTATATACATGAATATAAGTTAATATTTCCTAAGTTATTATATCCCAGAGCATGTCAAGGTGCTCTGTAGAAGTTAATAAACCCCATAGCTTGATAGGGTGTCTCATAGAGACTAATATATCCCATAGCATGAAACTTAGAAGCAAATCCAGAAAGCATGTAATGGAGACTAAGTTCTTTTCTCTAAGCTTTGTTAAATCTGTTAATAGTTGTTACTCAATAAAGCTCATCTTATTCTAAATGATGTATACCAACATTCTTATTGTAATCAAATTTGTTTGACAATTTTCAAGCTTCAAATACTTATAATATGCTGTTGTGAAATTTGTTTGACAATTGATAGAAAACATTAACTCAACATAAGAAAACCTTGACAAGAGAAGCATTAGATTGATGTAGAATAGCCAAAGGAACAGCTGTAATTTTCAAATCAATCTTGATAAAAATACAAGCCATTGCATTTGACAGCCTTACCTTAGCCCAAACAAATGCATAATGATCCCAAAGCGCTGAAAGGCAGCAGACCCACAATCCTCCTACAGAAGCGACAGAAAAAACACACCAAATAAGTTCATATCAGAGAGCTGCAAAATAATTAGCGTTTCAAGAACTCAGCAGTGTGTCAGTAATGTTTTATCTTGATGGTTTTAGTAGCTAAATTACTCTTAGACCAGTGATGGATTTTAAAAAAAACCTTATTCGGCAACTTGTCATTGCTGGACAAGGTACAGAAAGAGAGAATACATTTTGTTATGCCACCATGCAGCTGCTCAGATACTAGTATTTTATTACCATTAATAAAACAATGATCCATATTCTGTTAGATTTTAGGATTCAGACCTTCAGGTTTCTCCCTATTGCTTCTTGTTAATCTTCTGACTTCTCTGCTATTGAGGCAGGTAGAGGAAGAAGTATATTAATTATTTTTCCACTACAGGGTTTTGGGCTTTTGTATTTCAGGATCCATGTCCAAGAAATGTTATCTTACTCAACAGTTCCATATAGTAAAAGGATGTACAGTATTCTCATATAATAGAAAAGCATTAAGTCATCTTTGAACCTATTTTAACACAAAGGAGACTTGGCCAAGCAATGCACAACTGCAATGGGAAGACACCTAGTATATCCTACCAGCAGTTAAACACTGTAGAAACAAGTTATAGGTTTCTAAATTGAAGCTAAATAGGCGGACAAGCACTGCAATGATAACTTATAGATGTCCAACTGGGTAAATGAATTTTAGACATGAACCCATGCTATAGAGATCTAGATGCCTAAGCTGCCAGGAAAGAATAAGAAGTTTGATATTGCTAAAACTTCAAGCGAATCCTTGAAAATAGACAAGTAAATCATTGCATGGCTACAATATTACATGACAAAAATAGAATCGAAAAGAACATGTAAAAATCCCTAACAGATATGAGGAGTTGCGACAAGCTTTGAGACCTACTTTCGTGGGGCTGCTCTCTCATGTCGACTAACAAGTGCTTTGGATTTTAAGTTAATTTAAAGTGACTCTTTTTAATAATAA
Organism: Chamaecyparis obtusa; assembly: GCA_027943335.1. Classification (NCBI taxonomy): domain Eukaryota; kingdom Viridiplantae; phylum Streptophyta; class Pinopsida; order Cupressales; family Cupressaceae; genus Chamaecyparis; species Chamaecyparis obtusa. The sequence goes on along the minus strand of BSBK01010777.1, from coordinate 46,319 downwards.
TTTTCAATCCACTATAAATGTATCGGTATATTCTTCATGTTGGCTAATAACAGAGTGGCCCATGTCTATTCACCTTCAAATAATTAATGTTGACTATTCAATCTCTTCAAGTAGCTTTCTTTGCAGTTAGTAATTGAATCATTTTTATACTCTTGTTTGTTTAAAAGTGCGATAAAATTTCAAGTTTCATTTTACCATATAAATTTTACAAAACTAAATTTTGTAACGTGCCATAAAATTTTAAGTTTCATTTTGCCATATAAGTTTTAGGAAACTAAATTTGTATATAAAAATAAGAATGAATTATATAGAAGATGTTGAATGATGATATTCGGTTTTAATTTGGACATTTCCATTTCTATTTCATAACATTTCAATTGCATCCATTTTTTGTTTCTACCATATACTCATCATTATTAAGCATCTTTAAAACTATGCAGATTTTAGAAGAATTCATTGTTATCCTGCATCCTGAGAACCAATAAGTTTAGATTTATGTACCAAAGTCCAAATAATATAAAAGGGTAGAAGAATTCATTGTTATGCTGCATCCTGAAAACCAATAAGTTTTTGGGAGATTTATGTATCACAGTTAGAGATTTTATTGTGTCCCAAATAATATAAAAGGCTAGAAGAATTCATTGTTATCCCGCATCCTGAAAATGAATAAGTCTTTGGCAGATTTTATTGTGTCCCAAATACATATTTCACTTCTTCAAAAGATGGTCTTCCATGCAACATTACATTTATGATCTCTAAACAAAGTTAAATCTACACTTTTTTGAATGTGCTTACAGTAGACTTCAACACTCTCCAAAAAGAAGTGAGCCATACTAACCGCTGAAATCAACTGTAGGGTTAATTCGATGTGGCAGGTTTGTGAGATAAAATTTTAAACATTAACTTATGTTCCGAGACCAAGTGAGCATCTAAGGGATCAAGTTTTGGATTTTATTTTATAAAACTTAGAGCTCAGTGTCAAATGTCCAGTACAGGATCAAAATCAGTAATGACTATTTATATCTGCTGAGCAACTCTACTTGAAAAGAAGGTTAATTTAATGAATCATCCATAGGTATTGATATTCTTAGTACCTACAGAAAAAAACTATTGAAAACATCAAAACCCTGTCATATGATATGAGTCTGTACTTGGGATCTTATCAAAATAATTGAGCACATAATTTTTTTTCAGTTTTGCTTACAATCCTCCCATTCTGAATTTGCTGTCACTTCTAAATCAATGCTTCCATCATCTCAACTTGCTCATAATGGAGGAGTATAGCCATGGTTTTACAACATATTGCACTGGAGTACCTGAGCAGTCAGACCACAGCTGGCAAAAGGCTTCCTAAAAAATGGTAACAATCTCTTACATACCATCATCCACTCAACACACTCTTCATTTGCAATGGAAACGCCAAGTAAATGATGGCATAAATGTAGTATCGGTATTTCTCTACCATGTCAGCATCATGATTTTATCAGAGATTTTTTAAGCGCAGCTCACTTTTGTTCAATGCATAGACCTTACAAAACTAAGTTTTGCTCAAATTAAAGTTGTGCAAGTATTTATGTGCATTCTGGGTCTTGGGTTTTTGCCCACCACTCACATTGATGTGCAAACCCAGAAGATTTATAGGCATGTCTATTTCTATATATTAGATTTGTTTTTCTTGCTGTGACTTTGGCTCGCGAGGTACAGTTTTCTAGCACTCTGCAAGTCACAAGCTCTACTTCAAGGAATCCCAATTCTCGAGGTTTTATGTTTGTTAATAACCTAAAGGTTGTTGCGTCAGATCTTTGTTAAGGAAGGGGAATTTTAGATTTATGTTCAATTTCTTTTGTATCTTCGTTTGATTTGGTACAATTGTTTTAATTTTTGTTTGTCTAAGGGCTATGTAATATGTATGTGGTTTGCAGGTCGTGTGTCCACAGAAATGGAGAATAATAGGGAAACATGTAGGTTGTCAGAGCAAAACAACTGCCTTTTGCGTTGACAGGTTCAGCTGCTATCGGTCTAGATTCAGTTGGGCCTGTCTATGCCGTTGGTGTGGGGGCGGTTTCTCTAGGCTAGTCTCCCAGTTGCAGCAGAGCGTCTGTGGATGCTCTTAGCTGCGTGGATGCTATGGTTATTTGACTGAAGCACACAATATAAAATCATTCCATAGCAACTAGACCTACTTATAACACTAGCCGTTTCAAGCACCCAATTCTAATGCAAAAGTGCAGCACAAAGATAAATTTAATGGAATTAGAAGTGAGTACTGTGGAAGTCATGCATGCAAAATGTGAGGTCCTGTCTAGAAGTGTTATCTCAGTATTTCACTCAGCATGGTCAACCTCGGGTTCAAAGAACCCGTCATGGTCAAGCTCGGGTTCAAAGAACCCGTTTGCATTGACTAGCACAGTCTCGGCCGAGGTGTAGCAGTGTTATAAAAAGCTCCTTGAGGAGACACTCCTATGAGAGAAAAATTTGGAGGAATTTGAGTTCCAATTAGAGATTGACACTCGTGATCAACATACAAATTTTCGTCAACAATATTAGATCTTTGGTTTTCGCAATGTTGATTCTGCCAATTTATGTTGAAAAAAAGTTACAAAGATATTATCAGCTAGTTCCGTGAAAAAATATAAATCAAATTCAACAATCCTTGCAAGCTTAGCACTATTTCTTACAAAATATTAGTGGGTGCAAGGAGTGCGGACTCAAAAACAAATTTTACCAAGAGTTTGAACAAATTTTACCAGGAGTTTGAACAAATTTTACAAATTTTACCTTGATCTCAACTCTCCTTGCCACTACAAAAGTTACAGTCTCGAACAGGTTAACTATCTGAGCAGATGATAAAATGCAGAATCATGTTCAGGTTAACTCTCTGAGCAGATGATAAAATGCAGAATGGCGGTCACAATACCCAGGGTACATATTAATAACAACTCAAAACCGACGGTAATAACAGCTGGAAATATTTAATTTTCACCGTCCGAATTGTACAAAGCCATGTGAATTGACAAAACAACTGGCGTTCATTTTTATTAGCAATTACTCTTTAAAATTATTTTTACCCCCACAAAAAATAGTCTACTCCAATCAAAAAATTTAGATTTTGTATTTTTAAAGAAAATATAAATTAAACGCTCAAAACATTACAAAAAACTTTAGAAACAAATTTAAATATTTGAAAAAGCAATGCAAACTAATACCAGATATTTGACCTGAAAACATAAGTCTCTGCCTATAAATAGGCAGGGACTAATAAGATAGATTATTTCATCAATGACGACTATATATCTAATTACAATCCTTAGAAAAAGTTTTTGGATAACCAATATTGACGAAAATTCTTCTACAGGATAACATTGAAGAGCACGCCAAGTCGTCCAAGAAAAACAAAAAAACAAAAATATTTTTTTTGGGTTACAACCGGTCAACAATTACCTTCCCGAAGAGAAGAGGCTGATTAGATAATCCAATATTCTGACTAAATATCTTATGACAATAAGTCATAAATCACTGAAGTGCCATTTCAAATCGTCCACAAGAAAAATATACACAAAATATATTCTGTCCAATCGTTGATGTTTCTCTGGCATGGATAGATCAAACCCTAACATATATACACACAAAATATTTTCCCCAGGCGAAACCATTGTGGTTGGACCCTGCAGGCATATTCAAACCCTGAAATATTACACACAGTAAATATTTTCCCAGTTGAATCCACCCCGGTTGGCTCCTGCCGGCATGTACAAACCTTTTGATTTTTAACCAATAAATGTATAAATAATCGATTGATTGCAGAGCAGGTGAAATTCCCCAATTGTTATAGGGAGAGTTCTGTGCAGAGCAATTAATTAAAGAGCAGTTGAAATTCTTATAAGTTTAAAGGAAAAATAGTGCACAGGGATTTGTTGTTGTTAGATGAGAGGAGCTCAAGATTTGTCATGGTGAGGTGCAGGAAAAAGATGCAGAAATTGCAATTCAATGCAAAAAACTGTTTCAGCAGATCTGTTGGTCCGCTCTTAGTTTTATGCTTTGTGACTCCATTGTTAATAATTCACCTAACGCCGTCTCTACCGATTGATTCGTTAAATCCCGCACCAGAGCCGAGTTGTGAGAAACCTGGGCCGCGCTTTGCTGTTGAAAACTCGGGGTTTTGCATTGGGGCGTGCAGATCCGAGTGTTTTCCTCGCGTTAAGAACCTTTGCATTTCTCGTTCTCAGGTAATTGCTCGTCCAAAATTTTAGCGTTTATATTGTTTGAACTTCGCAAATGTTTTGGGAGTTTTGAAATGGACATATTCAATCGTTATAGAGCAGGACTGAGATTATTGTTATTATGGAAACTAAGTTAACTGTGCGGAGTAGATATGAATAAAGATGAAATTATTTTTTCATTTGTTGATGTATCTATTGTAGGAGGTAATGGATGTTACAGAGTTTAAAGATTTATTGTGCTTTAAAGTTAAAAGTTTGCAAGATATATTGTAATAAATTCAGTCTTTAAAAAATATTGATTAAGGTTGCACTTTTATGGGGGACTTTTTAAATATTTCAGAAGGCGTTGTTGAGAATTTTTATTAATTTTTGTAAGCAAGGTTTGCATGAATTTTGTAATAATGGACAAACTTAAAACTTTAAGTTTCAAAATTTTAGAAAGCTTAACAACAAGAATGCTAAATCTACAATTAAATAGTTAGATATAAAAATTATTTGAAGGAATTCAAAGAATAGAAAATAAATGAATGACATGTGACAACAAAATTTTAAGAAGTCTGTGAAGAAAACTTTTAACCTATTTGTAACCCACCTCCTTAATAAAAAGTAGGGACATCTATTTCCTTACACAGGGTTCTAATTCTTAAATATCCTACAGCATAATTTTTTTGTTCTCAGAGAACCCCTCCACAAAAATAGTTCCTCTATGGAACTCCTTTCTGAGCCACGCCCAAAAAAAAGTGGAAATTTACTCTCTTATATTTGCCCGGATAATATGTTTATTTGAAATCAATTATGTTATATTCTTTAGTAAAAGAAATGACTCGAGATCAAGTGATGATAATCTTTATTTCTCTGATATATCTCGCAATTTGAAAAGATATATAGATTCCAGATTAAGTAACAAAAACCTTATTTGCCCATTTCTTGGTCGCATTATGCAAATTTTCTTTAAAGATTATTGAGCAGGTGACTCTGTAGAGACCTAAAGTTGAGATTGTTATGGTAGAAATTGATTTAACTTCCAGAGAAAGATATAAAGGAATATATGCTATATACACTGATACATATCAGTGAGTCACGGTAAATTAGACAAAACTTATAGATCTATTTGTTCCTTTGTATTTCAATTTTGTTCCGAATCTGTTATTTTCAGCCAATAAAAAACAGTGAGCAGTTTTAAAGAAAAATTTAACTGACGATTTTTTTTTTTCTGAATTTTAAGCACAAGAAAGGTTGGCTTTAATATGCTAGCAATACTTCTAATGACATAAGTTCTGCCACCAATTTCCTGTTGGATCCAATTCTGCCTTATATAGTAGCATTTATTTGTAAACATGAATTTCTAATTGATTCCCGTATCATCCTAAATGACTGTCTGAAAATTCAAATTGCTACTTTACATTATTTTTAGAGAACAGAGCAAAGCTTTTTTAATAAATCAAATCAAAGTTCTTGCTCTGAGATCTCAAACCTGTTTAACCATATTTGCCACCACAAAAATAAATTTTAGATATCAAGAACAGACATTTCTGGAACAGTTGAGAAGGAAAATAGAGTAAATATGATCGCAAACATTTGTCAATATCTTCCTCCATTGGAACTTCTTGAAACCAAATGAATAAAAAATTTGTTAAATTGGCATGTTCTGAGACAACAGCCTTTCACTGGCATAAATTCTTGACAGTTGTTCTCCATGTTTTGCATCCTTTGATTGCAGCCCTTGTCTCTGGTTTATGTCTAATACAACAACTTCTCGTTCAATACCTTTTTCCTAGTTTCCCTTTCTAAAAAAATTCTATAAAACATGCAAACTAACAAAATCCCTAATCCTATATCGTAACTACCATAACAGTTTTCCCTATTGCTAGAGGCAACATTGCCGGAGTCGATCACATTTTATGGAAGGAGTTTTGAGGTGGCGAAATTTCATTGTTTAGAGACCAAAATAGGAGATTATTATTGAAGAAATTAGTTTTATTCTGCAGAATAGAATTAAATATCAACGGAGTTGCTATTCTTATGGCAGGATTTAGTTTTTCTAAGGAAGGTACATTTTGTTTGGAGTTTTGATCAAATTTTTCCTATTTTAGGTTGTGAGTGCCATTTTCTTTTCTAAAATATTACTTATCCTGATTCTGGCATATGTACACACTTACATATTTCATTAATTCACTGTTTAGAAATCAATATTCTGGATTTGTTTGGAAGAAGTTGAGTTCATTTTGCCAAATGGAACTAAATGTCAAAGGAATTACTGTGCTATAGGCCGAGAAGTGGTTTGTCTGAGAGAATGAAAAACAGATAATCTTATCTTAAAGATTTATTGTCAATTTGCATTTTGTTTGGGTATTTTAATAAATTTCTCTATTTGAAATAGTAAACATTTTTTTTTGATTCTTGAAAAGTTTGCAGAATTCTTTTAGTCTGTTTTTTACATAGATTCATATGTATATTTTCTAACCCTAGATTTGGATGTATTTCATGAGTTATATCTACATTATTGTCTAATCTGGTTGCAGGTTTCCAAAACAGGCTGATCTCTTCTTATTCTCCAGTATGGATTATATCTTTAATTACATTTTGCTCTTTGTTTTATTTAGGACAAAATATAAGACTATCCCAAAAGGGAGACATTACAAGTGGTATCAGAGAATTGATCCTGCCAGCCTATAGGGTGAAGATAAATCAGTGGATCAAACAATATGTGTATTGTGTGTATACTTTGTGTAAGCTCTGTGTCTTCATACATTCATGTGTATACTTTGTGTTTTCTTTGTGTATGCTCCGTGTCTGGTTGATTTAGAGTATGAGGATAACTAGAGTGAACCAAAAAGATATAAATATATTGCATTTGAGTGTTGAACACACCTGGATGCTTGGGGGGGGGGGGGTAAATCAGCATCCACTTAAACATCTATAAATCTCAACTTGTTTATTAATTTAGTCACTTCATGGAATATGTGAGAAAGCATCTGAAGTAGGTAAAAACATGCACACAAGAAACACCAGAATTTTGTATTGGAGAGCTAACTACTCATATCTTACAACAAAGGTTCACCACCTATAGAGTAAGATACAAAAGAAAACCTTGCAATATGAAGATCACTTCTCGAGAGCAAGAAACATAATATCAATTGATGATGAATGAAAATTGAACTGATAGAAGTAGCATCCGTCATGCCTGATTACAGTTCACAGTGAATACACATCAGACTCTGTCTTCATTCTTGCATTGCACAACATTTGTCCTCCGAATTACTGTTCTGCACACTTCTATTCTTGTCATCTCTACATCTTTAAACGCTTATCAAGATGTCCATATATACTTATCCGGATCTTAGAATAGGTCGGCCCAAAAGGAGAAGTAACGCGTAGAGGTTTACCTGAAAGGGATTGAAAGATGATGTACTACAACATGTTAGAGAATGTTTGACTTGCCAGCAGAACAAGTCAGAACACACATTCCTTGCAGGTCTTCTACAACTGCTTCCGATACCTGATAAGAAATGGGAAGGGATATCAATGGATTTTATCGCAGGTCTTCCACGAGTTCAGGGGAAAGATTGTATCTTTGTAGTTGTAGATAGGTTGACAAAATATTCCCATTTCTTCACCATTGCTACAGATTTTTCAGCACCTCAGGTTGCAGAATTATTTTTCAAAGAGGTGTTCAGGTTGCATGGTCTACCTAAAACCATTGTTAGTGATTGGGACAGCAGGTTCATCAGTATGTTTTCGCAGGAATTGTTCCAATTGACAGGTACAAAATTAACTCCAAGCACCAACTACCATCCTCAAACGGATGGGCAAACAAAAATTGTAAACAAATAGGTTGAGGGCTACCTTAGAAATTATGTTTCAGGACAGCAGGGTGCTTGGGTTAGATGGCTACACTTAGGTGAGTTTTGTTACAATAACTCCTTTCATATGTCGATTGGTATATCTCCATTCAGGGCTTTGTATGGATGTGACGCCTTGTCATTCATAGACTTGGCATTTGATGGCAGTAAGGTTCTTCGTGCAAAGGAGACAATTCAGAGTTGTCAAGATATTCTCAAGGCACCGAGATAACATCCAACAAGCACAAAATCAACAGAAAATATATGTAGACATGCATAGAGTTGAGAGAACGTTTCAGGTTGGGGACTTCGTTTTCTTTCATCTACAACCATACAAACACTCTTCATTAAAAGCTAGTGGCATGCAAAAACTGAAGTCACGATTTTATGGGCCCTACAAAATTCTTAGGAAGATTTGTGAGGTTGCATATGAGTTGGATCTTCCCGAAGGAAGTAAAATTCATAGCATTTTCCATGTTTCTTGCTTGAAGAAGGCATTGGGTCAACACACAATTGCATCTCCAAAGCTGCCTCCGTTTGATGAAGAAGGGAAATTGGTATTAGTACCTGAAGGTATTGCTGATTGGAGGGAGAGGAAGTTGAGAAATAAAATGGCTCAGGAATATTTGCTTAAATGGAAGGATTTACTTGTTGAGGATGCTATTTGGGAAGGCGAAGAGATTTTGCAGTATCCTAATTTACGATTGCTAGTGGACCAACAATCTGGGGAAGGGAGGACTGTAATGTTTTCCCTCTTGTTTAGCATCTTTAGTAATGAGTAATAATAATGCTAAGCCTTCATATTATTAAGTCCCCAAAGGCTAAATAGTTAATGACAAATAGTTGTTGTAGTCTTGAATTTGGCATTTATGGATTTCACACATTTCTTGATTTTGTTTGTTTGCGCTGTATTGCAGGTTTAAGTTTGTCCTTGCAACTTAAGACTTTTGATTGCCTTTGTTGCCACTTAGATGTCTTAATAGTGTGCTCGTTTGAGCATGTGTGTCCATCTTTATAATGCTATACTGGGTAAAATAGTTAAACTATCCATCTTTAGTATTTGTTTTCACCTCGCTTTGCCCTAAAACATGAGCAGCAATAACTGCTCAACTTCTGATATACCCCATTTTCTAGTTCTTAAGAAAGCTTAATCAACAGTGCTGTCATGATATTTGCATTGAATTTTTTATGCAGTGTCACCTCATCTTTCCCAAGGATTACAGCTAGCTCTGCAGTACTAAAATAGCTACAGCTTAATTTCAAGTTTTCAAGATAGCTACATATATTTCTCTTAATATGAGCTGTCATATAAAGCACAACATCAAGAATTCATCTCTAGCATTCTTATTGATGTTCATGTCCCTGAGTACTCACATTAGCATTTTAAGTTGATAATATACAGTCATTTCTGGTTCTAAACAGCTAGAATTAGCATTCATATCATAATTTAAATTCTAGCCCCGGATATCATCTTTGTTAACTCTTTGTATTTCTGAAAGAGTTTATAGGTTGACAATGTGTAGATACAATGAATTAAATCTAATGCTTATAAAATTAATATTCTCATCTTTTGTCTACAATTCGTCATGCCTCCCATCTACATGTGTTCTTGTTTGTTTGTTTCTTCAAATGTTTCTCACTTTGTGCATAGGTGTTTTGGTATTTCTGCTTTAATCTATATACATGTTGAAATGAATATTATGGCAAATATATCCTTAAAAAAACATAATTAATCATTCGTTCTTTTGCAGGTGGCCTACTGTAAGATGGTGGAAGAAAAGGAAGATATTGCATCAACACAATTTATGCACCCATATGGAGATGAAAAGGAGTCGCTTCAACCTAAACATTCCAGAATGCCAAGTATCATGCGTTTTAATGGAGAAACTTTGACTGTACCTGTAGAAAATTCTTCTTGTAATCAAGAAAAAAAGGGAATTATTGGCTTATCTTTGGTAGCAGATCAACGATATCTTCCATCCCGTAAGCCAAATCCTCATCATGAAGCAGAAAAAATTATCCCTGCTCTTTTATTTACTCAAAGTCAACAAGAACACAATCACACTTTTTATTGGTTCTCCACTCCTACTGAAGTCTCTACGTGGGGAAAGGGTTTCTTAAAGGCCTTCAACATGGATAAAAAAGTGAAGTACATGAATTTTCCTGAAGGGAAAAACAGTACTATTTGCTTTGAAGATGCCGTAGTATTCTCAGCTGGAACAACCCTTTACTATGTACCTGACCAAGACACAAATGACTGGCTACGACATCATGTACTGCAATACTGCTCCATACCAATTGTAGGTAATAGTTCTTTTAAATTAGCATATTAATTTCAGTAATATGCATTCGTACTTTGTGAACTATTTTACTTTATTAAATGAATGTTGTGCATGATGCTGTTAATTGTATTTATAATAGTTCTTATTCATTTATGATTATTAATGGAACAAGTGTTGGAGCAAGTTTGAAATCATAGTTAGAAGACTTGGATTTGATAGGCCATTATTTGACTAAGACTTGGACTCGGACAAATTGGAAAAAATATTAAATATAGACATTTTCAAGGAACTAAAGCATTCTAATCAACTTTAAAGCTTAGTTACCGGGTTCATACCCACAGGCCCTGTACCGGGTTCGGGTATGTCTGTGGGTACTTGCTGGGTACCTATGTGCTTATTTGAATATTTTTCCACTGTCAATTGGTATTTAATATTTATCTTTAGCATTTAGCATTATTCAATGATCAAGTATCATACTATGAAATGATTTAGTTTTAGAATTTTGTATTTTTCTCTAATTTTTTTGTATATATAATGCGCACACACACACACACACACACACACACACACACATATATATATATATATATATATACACACACATGTACCCAAACCCCTAAATGAAGTTTTCAAGTACCCACATACCGGGTTCTTGTACCCGCACCCGCAGCCGCCCCCTAACCCGAACCGGTAACTTAGCTTTAAAGGCATTGTAATGATAAGTTAGTGGTAAAGAGAATACAATCACATGATTAGCTGCATGTCGCTGTTTACTCCCGTAGGCAACTTACTAATTACTATGCAGAGTAAACTGAGATATCATTTACAGAACATAATATAAGTAACAGAACTCGATATTGCCAACACAATGTAGTCTCAGAAAGATATTTTGTTTATTACTGTATGTAATGTATACAAGATCAGAACTGATTCCTGATACTATCATGTCCCACCTGAGGTTAGGTTTAATAAATAATAAATCACAGAACTAATGATTAAGCTCAGAAAGAAGGGAATAATCACATGAATAGCTGCTTGTCGCCGTATACTCCTGTAGGGAACTTACTAATTACTATGCAGAGTAAACCAAGATATCATTTACAGAACATAATTTAAAGTAACAGAACATGATAATGCCAACACAATGTAGCCTCAGAAAGATAGTGTCAACACAATGTAGTCTTAGAAAGATATGTCGTTTATTGCTGTATGTAATGTATACAAGATCAGAACTGGTTCCTGATACTATCATGTCCCGCCTGAGGTTAGGTTTAATAAATAATAAATCACAGAACTTAAGATTAAGCTCAGAAAGAGGGGAATAATATATATATATAAGAGAGGGCCGACTGAGTTTATGGAGGTGACCCCCCTATAGAGCGCCCAGCTTTGGGCAAGGGTTTGAACTTTGGGAATGATAGAAGTTGTATAATCGAACTTACTACCTGTTTGGGAGGGTTGCAACCTTTGGTGAAGAGGTGTTGTTTGAGAGGTATAAATAAGAGGTGTTTGTGGATCATTCAAGGAACAATCTATAACATATCATTCCTATTTCTAGAGCAGATTTACATAGAAGGAGAATTAGAAAATAAATAAAATAAGCATCTAATCCATGGTTGAAAATAAGACCAATCAGGGGAAGAAAAGAAGTGGTGGTGATTACCTTTGTGAAAGGCAGCAATCTACCATTAAGGTTAAGCAGTGATTATGAATAAGCTACGACCCATAAAAAGCAGGAAATCAGCAACACACAGAAAACTGTCTTAGGAAAAAGACTTCATGCTTTTCTAAAGCATCGAATAAAAGAGGAGCAAATAAGATAGCAGAAGCCATCAGATATACAGTAGAAACAATCATCAGCAGCAGGAGAAATATATATATATATATATATATATATATGTATTCAGTGACTAGCATTGATCAAATCAAAGAGCAGTTTTAGTACAGTAGACACATGATTACATGTTTACACCAGACATGAATGTATATAGCAAACACATGAATACTACAGAATTGAAAGTAGAATATGCAGATTGAATAAGGGGTCATCAGATCATCAAGAGTGATTAAGCTATGAAGAGGTGCGGTTGGCAACAAGGGTCACAACCTGGCATTTATCAAAAGCAGAAGCAATCGCATCAACAGCAGGGCGATCCGATCATAATCCCTTAAGTTGTGGTATGAGGAAGTAGTTATTCTTATGTAATTGTGTTGATTATAAAATTATATGCAATTAATAAATAGATTTTCACATGATGGAGGAGAATGGTGTAAATCCCTCACTAGGTATGCCACCTCATGATGATGGTTAAGGACCATTGGTTAAGGACCACATGAGGCCACAAAGGATAAGCCCTTCCTGTTGGGCCTAGGGTAGAGGATACTTGGGGCACCTCATCATGTCTCCCATCAGAACCCGAGAAGGGAGTGCAAAGAGGGAGAACAGTGAAAGATTCCTAGTAGGTATGGCACCTCATAAATATGGTTAAGGACCACGAAGCCACCTCATGATGATTCAGGACCATCGGTTAAGGACCATATGACCTTGGGCCTAGGGTTGAGGTTCAAGGACACCCTCTGCGGATCCCTTACTAGCCCCACATTGATCAATTGTTGAAGTGTGTCAATCATAAGAGGCGAGAGGATGACATGATGGAGGAGATCTTGATGGTCTAGGTATGGTCATGAGTTGCATCTGGCACTATATCTCAGATTTAGCATGTTGGAAAAGAAAATAGGAAAATATTACAAAATTTTAAAATATGTTAAATTGAATAAAACATAAGATAAAAGCACATGGCTTATAAATATAGTTAGAATGCCTCATTCCTTGCATATTTTTTTTTTGTTGTGCATTGTATTTTCTATGATTGATGGTATTTTTGTGTGCACACACATAATGATAGATTGATATGCTGTATCCAAACCATATCAGGTACCATTGTAATGTCCCCCTTAATTGGATATCAAAAAATAATTAAATAATTAAATTAAAGTTGTCGAAATATAATATATTTTGTGACAACTTAATTTAATTATTTAACAAAGTATTAAAATGACTTTAATGGCAAGTTAGAAAAATTAACAAAGTTATTTTTATTATTATTTTCCTTAGTTCAAATCAAATTAAAAGGGGGAAATAAAAAGATAAAAAAGAAAGGAAAATGAAGAGACAAGCAAAGGGAAAACAAAGTCACTACAATGGGCTTTAATAGAGCCCATTTAATAGAAAACAATAACCAAACGTAAACCAACCATGCATACAGTGTGCTGTAAACATTGCAAAAGATCTCAATGACCATACATTGCTGGTGGTCTGCTCTATAGGACTATCAAGGATGCACAAAGAATAAAATCTCTTCAAATACTGCTCATTGTCTTCTTTTGGAAAGTGGAATTAGAGATCTCCACTGGTCATGTGAGTTAAGTTGTGTTATAGGATTCACGCATTGACCCCCTACCTCCGGATGCGAATGCGTCTGGGCACAGATTTGGAGGTGGGATGTGCCCAGATACACATAGGAAGCACATCCACCCCCTATGGGTGCATCCAAATGTACTGTCAAGTGCATTCGGGCACATCTGGAGAGCATCTCGATGCCAACACCCAGTTTTAAATGAAAAAAACTTCAAAAAAGTGAAATTTAACTTAAGACGTGCATTTTAAAAGAGTTTTTTATTATTTTTTTCCACAAAACCCTAAAAGGAGGCCATTCATTGTTAAATCATATCATTTTGTTTGCTATTTTTCTCTCTTCTCATTTGGTCTTCATTTTGGCATGTTGAAGGGTAGGTCATTATTTGCGAAGGGGATTGTTCGTGGGGTGCCATATAGCTTCCACAAAGGAGATCTAAGCATCTAAGGTAAGCATCTGACCTTATTCTTGAGTCTTTTAATGAATGTTTTTAAGATTTTGATGAATTTTTTCAAGTTTTTTCCAATTTTTATTGAGAAATAAAGAAACAAGTTTTAGCTCTCCGTTCTAATGTTTTTGTATCTTTTTTTTGCACTTGTATGCTTGCATTTCTTAGATTTTTTCTAATTTAAATCTATTTAATTTCATATAATAGCAAGAAATCAGATTGCAATAATGGCCGGTAGTGAAAGTTCAGTGGGTGGGGAAGGAACTGATAAATTCAAAATTGACATAGGATCACCTTTATGGAGACATACCACAGGAATTTCATAGGTTCCAAGAGGTGGAGCATATATTTGGAGTTGTAATTATTGTAATACTAAACCAAAAAATAACGCATATTTTGTAGTGAAACTTCATTTTATGGGCCCTGCTGGTAAATGGATGGAATGTGTCCAAAGCCCAGATAAGAAGGGGTTGTCTCCCACACAAATTGCAGGATTTGTAAAAGAACAAGAAGAGGCCTATAAATTGGTTCTAAGATCAAAACAAAGTGCTTATACTGGTGGAGCCGAAAAGGAAAAAATAATTAATTTACCCACTGGTTCAATTGCAGCCTCCAAAAATCCACTCTTGCCTATAGCGGAAGATGAAGATGAAGTGCAAATTACCACCCGCAAAAGAGGTCTATTGGACAAGGCATTTAAAATGGAGGCAAGAGACACTATTGAACAAAAAACTGCACATTGCCTCTATGCTAGTGGTCTTCCTTTCAGCTTGGTGAGATCACCATATTTGTGGGAAATGGTGTCGGCAATCAAAAGTGCACTTGCTGGTTTCATGAGTCCTGGGTTTGAAAAGGTGTCTACCACCTTGTTGCAAAGAGAGAGTAATGCTATAGAGACCTCCCTTTGACCAATCAGAGATTCTTGGATTGATTCAGGCGTTTCTATTGTTTCCGATGGATGGAAAGATACTAGAAACTGTCCATTGATTAATGTTATTGCTCTGTCCGCTAAAGGAGCCTTAGAGGGGCAATGTTTTTTTGGGTTTGAAAAGGTATCTACCACCTTGTTGCAAAGAGAGAGTAATGCTATAGAGACCTCCCTTTGACCAATCAGAGATTCTTGGATTGATTCAGGCGTTTCTATTGTTTCCGATGGATGGAAAGATACTAGAAATTGTCCATTGATTAATGTTATTGCTCTGTCCGCTAAAGGAGCCTTAGAGGGGCAATGTTTTTTTGGGCAGTTGATTGTGAAGGGGAAGTGAAAGATGCACAATTCATTTCCAAAATTCTCATTCAATACATAGAGATGGTGGGTAGTGAGAATGTGGTCTAGGTAATCACAGACAATGCAAAAAATTGTAGGGGTGCAAGTGCTTTGGTTGAGGCAAGATATGGGCACATTTTTTGGACACCATGCACTGTACACTCCCTCAACTTGGTGAGACAACAAATTAGCACTCAAATAGAGTGGGTGAGACAAATATATAAAGAGGGCAAGGAGATCCAGATGTATGTGAGGAACCGCCAAATGTCACAATCGATATTTAGATCTTTCTTGAGATTGGAGTTGTTGAAGGTAAATACTAAATTTAATTTATTTATTTTTTATTTGTCATGCTCATTTATCAATTTATTTCATTTTCATTTGTCAAATTGTATATAAATTTGCTTAATATTTATTATTTTTTAATGTGTTATTTACATATTGATATTGTTATTGTCTTACTTCAGTTGCTAATACCCTACCCGATTTGCATCTCATACTATTATTATGAGACGACTTTTGAAGGTGCGAGATGCATTCTGTCAAATGGTTATTTGCAACCAATGGGGTGTATGGAAGGCTTCACATTTAGAGAGGCCCAAAGGGTCAAGTCATTGGTCTTGGATGACAATTGGTGGGCTTGTGTGGAATATGTATTGGAATTCATCGAGCCTATCATGACTATGCTCCGATTTGTTGATACATATGCACCTTGTTTGTGGGATGTCTTTGATGGTATGGACATAATGGTAGAGAAAGTAAAACTGACAATACAAAAACATGAGAATGACCCCATCGAATGTGAAACCTTATGCAATAAGGTGGAATCAATCATTCATCATCGTTGGGAAAAGATGACCACCCCATTGCACCTCCTTGCATATGCCCTATCTATGAGGTACTATAACAAGAAAGTACTATCTATGCCAGGAAGATTAGCACTATATAGAGATGAAGAAGTTGCTAATGGGTACAAGCGGGCATTTACTAGACTCTTCCAAGATGAAGAAGTGGAGAAAGAAGTTAGGCAAGAATTTGGCATTTTTGCTTCAAGAAGTCATACTCCAACAACTATTAATGACCAATATCCCATGGAAGTTGTCACATTGTGGTACATCCATGGTCAAGAATTTGGGTACCTCCAACCTCTTGCAATCAAGATCCTCTCACAAGTAAGTTTATTTTAGTTTTTTTACCACATGTATTCTACAATTTAGTACTTAACATTCTTTAATTTACTTCACATTTTTTTTAAATTTTGTGAAAATTATCTAGGTTGCTAGTTTTTCTTAACTAAACAGAATTGGAGTACATACTCCTTTATCCACTTAGTGACGCGTAACTGGTTGGGCTCAAAAAAAGCTGAAGACTTGGTTTATATTCATTCCAACTTGTGTCTTCTATCACGTAAGGAGGAACACTACAAGGATGGGGCAGCAAAGCTTTGGGATGTAGCCTCTGAATATGCCAACTTGGATGCAACCATTGAGGAGCTTACTAGACTCGCAACAACTTATGATGATGATTATGATGATTACATCCCTACACACGGTGCCTTTAGTGCGAGTGGAACTGCTCTAGGTTCAAATGATCCTCAACTTGCAGCAACTGAAGATGAAAATCAAATAGATGATGATTTTTATGACAATCCTTTTGATGACAGATGGATCATGAACTACATTTTGTAATTGTAATGATTTTCTGATTTTTATTGGAATCGTGAACATAGACATATATGATATGGCTTATTTCCAAGTAGCTGATCTTCATTCTGGTTCGGATTCGGATTTGGGGATTTGACAAAAATTTTTTTGGGCCGGATCTCAATTTTGTGGGTATATTTATAAACATTTTTTAAAAATATGTGTATATATATATGTGTGTGTGTGTGTGTGTGTGTATGTATGTATATTCATAGATTCTACACACGTAACATGTCAATGCTCATTCATCATTAGTTCAAAACTTCAAAGTTCAAACATATAATGATAATAATAAGAAGATAGAAGTGTGATTCTCATAAAATGATAAATCCATAATTGTCAATATATGATTATATCATATTCATACTTTCCAAGAGTCTCAAAATGTCATTACATGCTGAAAATTTAAATCACAAGCCATATTTCAATGTTTCATATTTAAAAATTAAAACAGTAAACTTAATATCCAATTCCATATTCTTCTTCATCATCTTCATTGAAATCAAGGTGAAAGTTTGGTTCCTCTTCAACTTCATTTGAACCAACAGCTTTGGCATTAGCCATGTCATGTGAAACAATTGCCTCTTGATCATATACAGAGACAAGGGCAAGTTGTGCAACCATGGTCTTTAAATCAGAACACTCAGGGGCTAGATCCCAATTCTTTGTTGGACCCTCATTGTAGTCCTCTTTCTTATGTGAAAATAGGCGAAGGTTGTAGTGTATGAAGACCATCAAATGACTTTAGGCAACCTTTATTGGTTGAATTAGGGTTTGGATGGGTCACTTTAGGGTTGAGTTTCACTTTAATGTAAAAAATATATTAAAAAAGTCAAAGTGGGTCTTCTTTCCTTGCCCAGACATTCAGATTCTTGTGCGTCCTCCCGGACTCTGCCTCAATCCCAGCAGGATTTCGGAATGGAATCCGGATTCTCTGTGGATCCCTCAGTGGACTCCAAATTCTCTGTGGATTCCTCAGTGAGGGATCCACAAAGAATCTGGATTTCATTCCGGAATCCTACCGGGAGCCGAGAGGAATCCGAGAGAGATCTTGATCTGGGTCGCTTTGAAATCAGGATTCAGCGCTTTTTAGAGGGATCCGGTATCTCAGGCTTATTTGAATATTTGTGAACTATCAATTGGCATTTAATATTTATCCTTGGCATCTGGTATTGATTAATGATGAAGTATCATATTATCAAATGATTTAATTCTATATATCTCTTTAACTTTTTTTGTATATATATATATAGACACACACACACATGTACCCAAACATATCCAAACCACCCCCAAAAAACTTCACTTATCCATGTACCAGGTTCTTGTACTCGCATCCGGATTCAAACTGATAACTTAGGAGTTAAGGGTTGGCGTCAGCTAGGTTATATTCTAAATTTGTGCTGAATCATTGGAAGCCTACTTCGTTTTCTGTAAGCTGCTATACAATTTCCATATCTGCTGTGAGTACCTTCATTCCTGAATACCAAGGTGTATGTTGAGAAAGGGAAGGAAATTGTGTGTTGTAAAGGGGATTCTATCTTTGCTGTTCATTTCAGAATGCTCTAGGTCCATGTCAGGGAAATGAAACATTTACGCTTTTTGGACTAGTTTCTACTATGAATTTGAATATTCATTTGCACACTGTTTTTTTGAATCAAAAATATCAGTTGATAAATTGCAGCTCAGAAATTAATGTTGCAAATTTATTCATATTTTCTCTTGCACTGTGGCCATTGTCCTGAATTATGTAATCCATTGAGTTGTTGATTGCTGTTATGATTATCTTTTGAATTGAAACATCAAACATATTGAAAAGAAATACGTATGACTGCAAGAAAATTATTATACATTAAATGCACACAAACTGTTTGACAAAAACAGCTTAGAGGACAAGGCAAAAAAAAATTAAAAATTGTATCAGTTTAGGGGGGGGTGTTCCCACAGTGGTATCCTGCCATCCCGAAGGGTCTAGTAAGAAAGATGAAGACAAGGGCAGATCAAAAAAGTGTTTTCTTCTTAGAAGAATTTAATGACACATTTAATGGGGAACAATTGAGGGATTTGCAGAAAGGGAAGTAGGGAATTGGCTTTATATAATTGGATTACAATTGGAGTCCATGAAATTTCTGGATGGTGTTCTCTGTAAGATGGAAGAATTAGATTCATATTTGTCCAAAGTAGACTAGTCAGATTGTAGGCTTTGTAGCGGGCCACTACATTCAATTCCTCCAGTCAGGAATTGGGCATTAGTTAAGCTGCTTAGGCAGTTACTTTCTTATGCAGTTTCTCGCAAACGACAACCTATAATGCACGCACTACTAATCTACCTCTGCACTAGAGGGGGCCGGGTGGGGGGAGATAGAAGTTGTCCGGGAAGGGTGGGTGCGCCCCTACTATTCTAATGGGCAGCGAAGCCCTCAATGCTCTGTTTGGTCTAGTACAAGTTTATGAAATGTCCTTATGAAGAGGTGAGACTTGTAGTTGCTTCTTGTCACAATGAGATCATAAGAATAAAAGCTCTTGTAGCACCCTATAATGATGACACATTGAAGAAGGTTATACAACTAATTGTGGAGAGCCTACATGGGTTACATGATGTGAAAGCCCCTACCTTTGGTAAGAGGGCCAAGATTTTAGAAATTATGGAAAGAGCCAGACCATTTATCATTATGTTGGATCTCGAATGTGATAAAATGATTCCACAAATGTTTCAATGTTTTTTAATTGTGAGGGCTTGTATGCAAACTATTTTGTCTTTAATTGTGGATGAAGATGATGATATATGCAAGAAGTTGTAATTAGATGTGTTAGCCATTTGGAGAAAGGAGCATAACATCTCACTTTTAGCTTATGAGTTCTCAAGAGGGCTGATTGAGGAGAAGATTGAAAGGTTCAGAAAACAAATGGCTGAATGAACTAATCTCAATGGGCTTATAGGTTGCAGGGTCTCCCAAAAAGAGTAAGAACCAAATGAGGAAAGAGAAGAGTTGTTTCGCATGTTAGAAGGTGTGGACGCTTGATCATATTTGTGGAATTAATAAGGGAAAAGACATATTGCAGCCAGGTGGTGATGAGGGGAAAGATATAGGTGAGAATGGTGCCATGACTCACGAGGAGCAAGCTAAAGCAACAATTTTAAATGCACCTATTTTTTTATCGGTAAACACTTTTGATTGAAGCTATGAATCAGTGGGGTCACATTTGGGGGACCCCATCCCCGAGGTGATTACATTTCAATGTTGGAGGCATTAACACCTCTCATGTTTATCTCGTTCTCTGGTCACCACCAATTGGTAGTGTCGCGCCCTCCTTATGTCTCCCTACGCGAAGCCTACCTCTGTTGATGTCATCCTTATCTTTCTATAACCCCCTTAGCGGTTCTAACTACAGTTTGAGCTCCCTCCTTATCGCTCTGATGAGCTGGATCTGCCATTGAAGCACCTTATATCTCCTGATCGGTTGGCAATGACCTTCGTAAGACAGTCCTCTGTGGCCGTTAGCAATCGCCATCGCTCAGCCATGATCATTTGTGTTTTGACTGCGTGGGGCCTTCACAATCCAAACACCATCCTTATACTTCCCTTGAAGTCTACGCAGCGGAGCTTGCAAGAGTCTCTAATAGGCCGGTTGATTTTGCTAGCAAGAAACCGTTAACAATTGTCCCGTCAGCAGCACTTGAAAGCATTGGTATCGGACTATGGACGTTCAAACACCATGCTTTTTCGTGCATTTCAAACCTGCAACCTCCCTCAACTGAGGGCTCGTGACTTCCTGTCACACTGTGGGCTCAAGCCCTTTAAATGCACTTGTTACTGTGAATGGTGACAGCAAAAAGGGTAATGGTTTCCAATCAACTAAGGTGGACAATATGGAGGAAGAATCAATCACTATAGGTGAGAAGTATTCAAAACTCTTTATAGGTGATTTGCAGATCCGTATTGATAGAACATGTGAAGGGAAAAACTTCTTTGATGAATCCATATATGACCACAATGCTGTGCCATTAGTGCTACATGAAGAGTGCACAACATCCTCTAGAGAGACAACTGAGAATGATGGTGATATTGTTCTTACAATTGAGAACAAATCAGAAAGTTCAATGTTTGACAGATCATGTATCTTAGATGAAATTGAACAAAGACCTTTAGCATTGCAAGATTTGAAGGACAGATTAATGGTCACAAAAGAGAAGGTTGCGCAAGTATTAACAAGGGTAAATGAATCTCACAAATGCATTGAAGATCTTTTTTGGAAATCTCAAATTAAGGAGACATAGGGGAGTTGCAAGTGGAGTCACAAGTACTCAATTGCACACAATCAAAGAAGCATTTGAAGAGATGAAATCAGATTACTTGCAGCTGTTAAGGGATAAGGATCTTGCCATCAAATTTGCGAAAGACAAGGAAAATGAGGTTGATGATCTCTGTTACTAGCTAAGTGTGGCTCATTTTTCTCCATACAAATCAGAAAATCAGATGTTTGTTATAACTACAACCAAGGAACAAGAAGTTGGTACAGGGGAGATGGAAATCAAACAAATAGTAGAATGGATCGATAGATTCCTTAAGGACAAAATGGGGCATAATGATTCCAACAATTTACATACTAAGAAGATCCAAAATGTTGATGAAAGGATTGAAGAGTTTCACAAGGAAATACCTTGCAGCCTTGTGACATCACTGGAAGAAGATTTTTTTGAGACTCCACTACCTCTAATCACTTGGGAAGGACATGTGAAAAGTCAAGATTTGGTGATAGACTAAGAGCCCAAAAATTTGATTTGGAGCAGCAGAAGTTTACCTTCCCATTCACTTGAGTTTGCAGCCCTTACACAGGGAAAAAATAATGAGGGGGGTCTACAAGTGTTGGTACCCAAAGTGCAAGTATTGGCCATAAAATTTTCAGTGAAGAGGTGTTTGAAAGGGTTGAAGATATGATAGAAAGGTATGGTAGCAATTCTGATTTTTGCAACAGCAGTTAAATTTCTTCACATCATCATGAGGTAACAACTTTTTCACATAAGGATGATGATAAGCAAAGTTTTACTAGTTCTGAAATTTCACTTGATGGTGATCAATTCATTGGAAAAGTTGATTTTGTTGATGACACTTTAGTGAATTAGACACTCAAGAGTTGTTTTTCAGGGGTGATGATCTGCAATTCATTTTCAGATTTGTCACCAATTTCATATGATATGGCAGTTGTTAATTTATTGGTTGCAGTTGGCGATTTTAGCTTCATAGATACTTCAATTGTAGGTGGTCATCCTACTTGGGCTTCGATTGTACTTTCAGATTTGGCATGGTCTACAACAACTAGTGATTTACATGGGAGTTTGTGGAGACATGACTACTTGTTAGATATTGCTCATGAGATGGATATCTTCCCTATACATGGGTGCAGTAACACCTTTGACATCTTTTTTATTGCTAGCTTAAGTTATAGCCGCAACAATTGGTGGCCTAATGAGAGGATCTATGTGCATATTGGAGTTGCTTTTGACATCTTTTGGGTGGACTACTTATTTAGATGGATGATACATGAAGATTATACAATGATAGACCTATATTTCTACTCCCATGACCGGATGGATAGATTGGTTTGTGATCTGGGTGTTGACAGGATCGGTGCACCGTTTCTTGTGGATTGTGATGAGTTGCTTCATAACTTAGGGCTTAGTGCTTTTATTTTTAGAGTGGCGCAGTGGATTGGTGGAGCAGTGTTTTTTTGAGGTTAACATGGGATCCTGGTATTGGCATACCAACCCTGATTGCTTGAAGACATGCAGTCTCTAGGAAGGGAGGACTATAATGTCCCCTTAATTTGTATATCGAAAAATAAAAAATATAAAGTTGTCTAAATATAATAAATTTAATGACGACTCAATTTAATATTTTAACAAAGTATTAAAATGGCTTTAATGGTGAGTTAGAAAAATTAACAAAGTCATTTTATTATTATTTCCTTAAGTTCAAATCAATTTAAAACGGGGGAACTAAAATGACAAAAAAGAAAGGAAAATGAAGAGAAAGGCAGAGGGAAAATGAAGTCACTGCAATGGGCTTTAATAGAAGTAGAGGCTCATTTTGGGCATGCTTGGTTTATGTTTGATTATTGTTTTCTCTTGGAGAATTGTGGGAAGCTTTGGCTTTTAGTTTTGAAAACCTGAGTATGGAAATCTTCAGGATTTCTTGGTGGATTGTACGGAAACCCAATTCATTACATTGGTGGATTCGCGAAGGAGTTCACAACTGAGCTAATTTGTGAAGTATTCATCTAAAGACAAACTTGTAGTAACAAAGGTATTTCAAATCTGTTGAGAAAATAAGGTTTTAATGATTTATCTATTTGATGGCAATATTCATATTTAATTTCAGAACTCTATTTCAGTCTGTTATTATATGATTTTCAAAATAATCTAAGCATGAATAGAAACTAGTTTGCATGCAAATTGTTTGTTTAAGTTTATGTGGTACATTTGGAAAAGAATTGAGCAAATATCCATAGGGGGATATTTCAACCATACATGTTTCCATACTTACCTATTTTTTGTAACTCTGTTTGCTGAAATATAATTCTATTTTAATGCTTCTATTTGCAAATGTACAAAACTGAGATCAGTGAAACAATGTGTTATGGGACATGACATCGTGGGACTAAAGTTGAGGCTTTTCCTATAAGGAACATGTTGCTCAACTTGTTTTTTATTACATTATATGGCATCCTTGTTGCCTCTATATGACCTGAACATAACTTAAAAGAGTATAAATGCATGCGAAGGAATCCCGTTTCATTGATAATTTTGAGAATCAACAGAATCCTTCTCCACATTCCATCTATGTAGGATTGCAGGTTTTATCTGTTACCATACTAATCCCTGCTCATAACTATTCTGTTGCAACTTAGTTTGACACCACACAAATTTTCTTTTGATGTTCCCCATCTACCAATGCTCAAAAATAAAATTAATCAAGCAATGTGTTGTGAATCTCTGACATTGTTGGACTAAATTAAAATCATTTAGCTTTCTTCATCTAGGCTACTTTTCCTGAAACTTTCTTTCTATGACCTTTTATGGAAACTCTTGTCAGTTTATACATCCTTAGCTTGGTTTACAAGACTGTTAATTTATGGAATGAAATCTATTCTATTGGTATGTTTAGTACTAACTGATCTGATTTCTTTGTTACTGATCGTAAGTGGTAAAATCGAATTCTCGAGAATTTCCATCTTCTATTTAATCTCAGTCTATGTATAATCTCTTGCATAGCCCAATTAAAACTATAGCGAATTCTGTTTAGTACACGTGATTGAGTAGAATAGATCATGGACTCATATAAAGAATTAACATGGACTTTTTTCTATACTTGATGAAATGAATGAAATTTAATCTCTTTTTTATTCAGGTTAATGCATCTTGGCCCCCCAAAAAGGTGGCGATTTTAGATCGAATTAGTGGATCACGCCAACTTCAAAATAAAGATAAGGTATTTATCTCCTTAATTGCTCTGGATGGACTTTATGATTCATCTGCACTCAACCATTTATGATGTTTTCTTGTATGTTAGGAAAATGCATGTTTTTTTTTGTTACAGTTTTGGTCCGATTTTCATGGAAAAGTATTTACACTGAAATTTGCCCTTGATGGGAATATTGGATAAATTTTCAGATGTGCCAATGGGACCTACAGAAGAGTTTTATGGGTCCTTGGAACAGGTTTCTTCTAAGAGTGGTTATTGTGAATATTGTTCAAAGAAGTAAACAAGGGTAGTTGGCTCAATAAAATTGATAAACTCTCTGCGTTTGGTATATAACAAATACTGCCCATTACAGCTAGTCTTTGACAATGTTTGACAGCTTCATCTATGTATTTCAATGCTTCTCAAGTACCTCTTGTTGTCATAATTACAACAAAATCGATGCCCATTAGAAGCAAAGAGGAATCTATAATTCTTCTGAATATGAACAAAATTAGGATACAAAATCATTTGCACAAATGGTTTTGTTTCAAAAATAATTATTATACCAATTCAATTAAATAAATAAAATGAAGCAAAATGTTTTTCATATATTTGTGTCAGTTTTGTAAAATTTTGTCTGTTCAGTAAATATAAATAACCCATTGACTTTGAGAATCATAAAATCAGTAGCCACCTCAACATTCTAACCAAAAAATCTTTGTAACATTTGTTGTAATAATTGATTTACCTTTGGATGCTTAAATCTTTTTTTCTCAAAAGTTGTTTCAAAGCATTTTTCCACTAAAGCTTGCATACTTTAGGATGCTATTTCATATTTAGACAATGTTGTGACAGCCAAAGTGCATGATCCACATAGACACTCTTATTGCATAGAAGTTTCCATATTTTTTCTGTTATCCATTTCTTGTTTCATTTGCCTATTTCTTGGTTGTTGGGGAGGTTTGCATTTCCAAAGGTGTTTCCATGTTGTTGCATCTTATCATTATTTTATCAGAGGAGTAGTTGAGGTATTTTTTAGATAGTTTGGCAAATAAACTGAAAATAAAAATTGTCCTCAATAAAATGAAGTTAAGAATGTGAGCATTATGAAGAAGAAGATAATGATCCATATCCCTGAATGAAGTATCCCATGCAGACAAAAGAGTTTAAAAGGTTTTCTTCCTAATGTAACACTTGAAGGGGAGTATTCTTGTCTCTATAGCTCCTAGCAACAGGTATAACTCAATTAATATTGATGTCATCTTTACCTCTTGGAGAGATCAAAGATGACAAGTTCATTGGCTCACTGGACATCGCACCATGTCTCAACCATAGCTCACAAGAGTATAACAGAAGTTGGCAGAGGCAGATGCTAAGGCCATGTAATATTTAAATTGATGGTATTTTGGACAAACATTGTTACAATTGACAATCTACGAGAATTGTTCAACAGAGAAATTCATCTGACCTAATTCTCTTGTATCTATTGTGGCTAATAGCTATATGTTCTCTCCAGCATTTCTATTACTTATCCCTTTGTGGAAAGGTGGTGAGAGTTGGTGTCTAAGGTTTATTTGAAGAGAAGGACCCAGTAAATGTAGATGTCAATAGATTGAGGAAAAAAACAGTCAAAATGACATATTGTTCCCCAAAAATGCAACCTACCCTTGGAATCACCAAGAGACCTTACTCCGTGAAGATAGAAAATAAGCTTGAAAGACTCCTAAGACAACGAAGTTTGGAATCAAATTCAAACTGGACATTGCTTTGAGGGACCCTTCACTTACAGTGGATCATATTAGTTTGCACTTCTCAACCCTTGTGCAATCAATTTGCTCTATAAATAAGGGCCTCAAACCTGCAACTGGTACATAATATTTTGATATAGAAGACTTGAAACTTCGAAGGGATATCCTTGTAATGTATCTTAAAGCAATGATGCTTGAAAATAGCAAGTGAACCATATCACTTACAACTTATTGACCCAGAGATAGTTCTCAAGCATAGCGCTGAACCTATAAGATGACCTGCCAATTAGATGTAGGTTGTTGCGATTCATTGTCTTGTTTTTGTAAAAAACATGTTAAAACTTCAAAATTTCTGGAATTTTAGATGTTTTTATTTTTGTTGGATTTTTCACTGCATGGAGCATTTTTGTACACAAGTCCTCCCTATGATGGCTATTTTTTACTTGAATTGGATCAGTCAAGTTAGTAAGTGCGGCTAGCTTAGCAATTTAATGTTCTCATTGAAGCTAACCTCCTGATTATGCTTACCACAACTTGAAGGCACATTGTAGAAAAATGACATATAAGTTGATTTGTAGAGACTATCCATCAAAGAGAACAGAGAAAGAAGAAACTGAAGGAATTGACTGCACAAAGTAACTTGACTTGAAAAGAAAAAAATTGGTGATGTGTCCAACTGTGGATGAACACATCTTTCTAGTTTGACAGCAGTCAAACCTACCCTTATCAGAACTGGATGTACAGATTGGGATCAGTTGTAGTCGAACATTTTGCAGAAGATGACAGAGACAGAGCCCGCAGGGTCTGAGAGCTCCAAAATATGTCACAATGATTTCTTTCAGTTACAAGGAGACTTAGGCTTCCTTCTTTGACTTTTTTTTTTGTAATTCATCTTCTTATAGTCTTCCAACACAGGTCATTGTATGGGGACATTTCCTTGACGTTCACAAGAGTTGGTTGTAAGATGTGTTAGTGGCAGTCTATCAGTCTTGGGAAGTTGTAGCATTGATTTTGGGAGTGAGACATTGCTGTTGTATGAAAAAAGTTTAACCTTGCATGCCTTTTTTTAGGAGATAAAACCATTCTAACAGCTCATGAAATAGTTGATTGAGGGGGAACAAGATGTCACTGTTAAGTTATCCTTCTATTAGTGGGCTCCTCCAGGTCATGTTGGTCTTACATCTCATTCTTAGCGTTGCTTTATTTGTTTGGGTTGTATATGTATTATTTGGGTTATCTTATTCTGCAGAGTATTTCTATACTGAAAATCATCCCCGCAACAATTATAATTTATATTCCATGAGCAGTCAGTCATTCTCAATAACCTTTAACTTGTGCACATTGATGGATAAGCAAAAGATGAGGGCTCCATAAAACACATAATCAACTTTTAGAGTTTTTCATATGGGGAAGGAATTGTGATTCTTAGTGATTCTTAGATGCAATCTCTAGCTGTTAGCATTTAGGTGCCATTTACCTTGTGATCCTATGTATAATTTAGTGTCTCCAACAATCTTGGAAGTGCCCATGGATGCCTAGGGGGTAATTTGAAAATATTTTGTAATCAGGATTCCCTGAAAATTTGGCATTAGTTGTGATGTGCATTCATGAAGAAGGTGGAGTACTACAGTGGTGGTTATGGTTGACTTTGGACTCACTTATTGCATTTTCTCAATTCTAGGCATTAGGATTGACAAGTGGAGAATCATGTATGACAAACAGGACCTGCATGAGTTGGCCTCTGGAAAATGGAGTGCTATACTTGGGGGTGCGAGTCTCACGAATTATTAAAGCACAATTTCTTTTGCAGTTATTAGCTTAATATTTTTGGAAGACACTCCAAGGTGGGTGCAGGGTTTTGGTGAACCATTTATGGTTTTGTCCTTTCTCCATGCCCATGTATTGAGGTTATGAGAGTGGTTTTCATGAGATTGTTCTACAGGTACATAGGTGTTGCTCAAGTGTTGTCAGAGTGAAGAGAGTGTTAGTGTGTTAGTTTTTCTTTTTAATACTTCTACACTTAAAACAAATTGATAATTTCAAGAATAGGGCACTCAACACATCAGAATTGATAAAAATAATTGAGCTTAGCCGAGCTGTACATGCACAATTTTCAGGTCCAACAACTTAGTTGTTATGTAATTTTTTCTGTTTAATGCTATAGTCTCTAACTATTTATTAGTTTTTAGTATTTACAACAATTGGTTGTTTGCAGTGTTCTGAGACTTGGGGACTAGGTGAAGATGTCCCCCCACCCCCACAGAACCACCTCCTTTGCCACCTCCGCTCAGGATGCTCCCAGATTGCTTGTTATATGGCACATGTCATTACATACTAAATGCAACCTTTAACTTCAGAAAATTAGTTTTCCTTTCATTGGGCACTCACAGAGATGTTAATCGCAGATTTTGCCTTGAAGATTTCAATTAATCTGAATTTGTATATCAGCGCCACTTCCTCAACCACTGCTCTGCTGCCATCCCCCCTGTTGTCCCCTTGCCGTCCCAATTTTAGGCCCTTGGTCCCACAGTCTCTGAAACCCATCCCCACGTCCCCCATCCCTCCCCATCAGGAAACTCCATGGAACTATGGTTATTTGTGAACTATTAAGTTGTTTAAGGGGTACCCCAAGTTCAAACCATCAAAACTCAAAAATTCCATTTTTTGAGTATGTGTTGGCCGTTTCAAGGTTTATATGTTCACAAGCATCACTGTTACCTAGACCTTGCTTCAATGGGACAATTAGTTGCTATTTGTGAACTATTAAGTTGTTTAAGGGGTACCCCAAGTTCAAACCATCAAAACTCAAAAATTCCATTTTTTGAGTATGAGTTGGCTGTTTAAAGGTTTATATGTTCACAAGCATCACTGTTACCTAGACCTTGCTTCAATGGGACAATTAGTTGCTTTTTCTTAACAAGTGAATAACAATGAATCAGACATAGTAAGGTTAGCACAAGCTCCAACTTTTCACTAGTAACTAGTATGACTTAAAATTAAATGTAGAATCCAGTTCTCTGGGAATCAGTAAATTTGAAAGTTTCTATTCTTGATCATTAATTAATATTTTTTTATAACTCATTGGCTTCAATCAATCATTAAGAGGAATGATTGTTTCTTTAGGGTATGCTAGCAAGTTCCTGTCTTGTATTACTGTAATGGACTTTAAAGTGATTCTCTGACACTTATTCATTTACTCATTTCATAGAGGCTTACTTTTGAGAGCAGAAAGGTTACACTTTCTAATGTCTTTTCTTTCTCTTCTATGTTTATGTTAGGTTGCACAAGTGTTATCCCAGAAACTGGGAATACGTGCAAGGCAAGGCTACAGTGGCATCGGTTCATTTTGTGATCAGGTAAGTTTGACTTTATTCTCATAGTTGCCTACATACTCCCATGTGTTGTGGATAAGGAATAAGATTGGTTACGATATTAAACATGTCAGGATCAGCATTCTATTATCATATTAGGTGATTTTTAGTTACAATTTCCATATAATGGTTTTTGATGATGTCTTGAGAAGGAAGGATTGGTAGACACATATTTTGATTTTATTATTCTATTCCAAATACATAACTGGTGCTACAAAGCCAAGAGGTTAAATATAATAAATTAAAATATGAGGTGCTGATTTCATTGTTCAAATTCAGAATCCAGGAGCAAACAAATTCCATTTGAAGGCATATTGGGGTTTATATCTTCATGTCTCCACATCCTTACATTGCATTTCACAACAATTCCATGATGATATTTGACAAAATCTGTTCAAGGAGAATACTTTATGAAACCTAGAAAGCAAGACCATAAGGAGATTAAGATCATTTGGAAAAGTTAGAGCAAAAATGGAATTCAAGATGGATCCATGAATATTGGAAGTCAGAAGAGAGAAAATTGAATTTTTTTTTGGTTCTTTCACAAAGTACATTGCCTGATGCTTTACTTATGTGGCTCTAAAACTAAACATGCACCCAGTTCCTTCGTGGATGAAGCTGTGTTCGCTGTCAAGCATCTTCGACAAGCTGCCCAGACTGATTGCAAGGTAGCTAGAAGCCTAATGAAGCTCACTCTGTTTTGGTAGTTCTACATTGTAGTAGTTAGCTACATATACCTCACTCAGATAGTTGTTTTTTCCCTCAAAACAATTATATCTTACCAATATTCCTGGACCTGTGATTTGACAACGGAACTGGCTACCTTGGCCTTCTACGTTTTCACAGGCTACAAGTTCAGGGCAGACTCACACAATCCATATTTCAGACTGATGATGAGGAAGCTGCTGCTGAAGAGGCTATTGCAGAGATTTTGAGCTATGATGTGAGATGTTTTGATTCAGTCCGTTTAGTATAAATGAGAGCTAGGGTGAGAGCTTATATGATGTATAGGGGCAAAAGTCCATTAGAAGTTAGAGAGTAGTGTCAGGGTGCAGAAGTATCATTAAAGAGTCAAGAGGCTAGATATCTGAGGTAGGTTTATGACAACTGAGATAGCCTTAAATGCTTACAAATCATACTAGTGACAGTTTTAGGCTGGAAAATGGGGCAAATGAGTCATGTGCATGTATGCAAGAATGCACACTAAAATGAGTTAAAAAATGTATGGTAAAGATTGTGAAGTAAAGAACACAGTTGTCCACCATACAATCATAGAACTTGTACCTACCAAATCAACATACAGAACTCTTTATAGGTACGAGTACCAGCCAAGTAAATGAAAAGAACACGCAAACAAGGATATCCCTTGTCACGTCTTAACATTTGGCTTGTCAAGAAGCTTGCACATGGAAGGATATAGAAGATGCATCCTTGACATGCCAAAAACAAATCGGTCTCTTTGCCAACAAAAATAAATGATGAACAAAGATGGCTGTGCAATCCATAAATATGGCTAATGCTTTATTATTTATTAGAAATGCTTTTATTTCAATAGTTTGATAAAATATAAGCATTATGCAGACATTCAAAAATAGAAGGAAAAACCAACTAATAAAGCCCAAAGTCAAACTTAGGCTGGTGAGTGGAGATTCAGAAGATCATCCAAACCATCCCAAGTTTCTTGCCTCTAACTAACCAGAGCTGAGAAGAGGAATGTGGAAGAAAACACAAGTAATATGTAATTTGTTATATCTCATAATGAAGTATTGTTATTTCTCAGCATGTGACTAGTTTTTTCGCTTCTCTTTATTTGTTTGAAGCACATGTTAAGTTTTCTCTGTTTATAATGAATTTTTTTGTTTTAGAACCATTCAAATTCATGGTCAAACTGATCTCCTATGTTTTTTTATTTTCACTTTTGATATAATTAACATCTCAAAGGATAGGTATAGAAACTCAACGCTTGTTTTGAGCAAATAAAAATTTGAAAATAGAAAAAAACAATCAGCAACTAATTTTGTGTTGGATGTGTGACATGCTTGCACTGTCACCTAAAAGTTAGAAAATTTGGGTTTCATTTCTTCTCTTCCTCTTGATATTTGTTATCCACATACATATCACAGGCTGTCTATGTGTTCATGCATGTGCGTGAAAAGCAGTGAAACACCGGCGCGGGGGTATGTTGGAATGGGGGGATGCCAAGACGAGTTTCGGGTGCGGGGAAAAAAAGGGCCTCAATTTCGGGATGACGGGGGGGGGGGGGAAGAGGGGGGGGGCCTGCATACTATACATATATAACTTGAAATGTTAATTATAAAAATATGTTTCAATTTAACATACCAAATTGAACTACTAAGTTACATACCAAATTGAAATATCAAATACACGAACAATAACATTCAACATAGTAACATAATCATTTAAACATAGTAATATAAACTTTAAAGTTTAAAGTTATAAACTATTAAACATACAACTATCATGTTCTACTATCAAATGACAAAGATTCAAAATTCATTGTTCAAATATGAAACATAAATTAAAATATCAATATGTCATTTATCATAAAGATGATCATGATTACAATGAGCAGAGTAGCATGATATGATATAATGAATCATGATCAATCATCAATATCAAAATGAGTACAAAATCAAAATGTCAATCTGAAATCATGTCAAAATGTAAGAATGAGAGGCGTCAAAATGTAAGAATGAGAGGCCTCTAATCATCTACCAAGCCAAAGTCCTCATCACTAGAACTACTGGACTCGGAGTCCTCATGGTCAAGGTCTGCCAAAGGAACACCAACTAGCCCTACGTCGGCTTCTGCTGCAATCTCGTCCTCATTGATCTGTGCTAGATCCTCTGGCTCTACATCCCATCGTGCTGCTGGGCTCTCTTTGTACCCACGTGTCTTGCGATCTACAATATGCAAGGCACTGTGTACAATAACTAGCTTCTCCGCTCTCTTAGAGGTAAGTTTGTTCCTCTTAATAGAGTGGATGAAGCTATAAGTAGACCAGTTCCTCTCTGCAGCTGAGGAACTAGAAACCTGAGATTGCAAACAAATTTATAAAATCAGAAAAGTAAAACTAAAATTAAAAAACTCACAAGTTTATAAAAAAATTAAATTATTAAAATTTAAAAACTTAAATAGGTTCTAAAGATGAGGAACTACAAACCTGAGAAAGCAATCAAATGGCTAGTGTGGTAATCTTTGCCCTCTGTGCTCCACGACATTTCCACCACAATATTGGATGCTTCTGTGCGATAGTTTTTATGTCCGTCTTTGCCAAATCTAAGTATCTTGGAACATAATAAGTTGTAACATAATGTCATGAGTCATGACTCATAAACATAGTACATACCCAATGGGCCAATAGTAAAACTAAAGTTACCAAACTCTAGATACTAAGATAGTAAAACTGTAAAACTAAATATTAATAAGTAATAACGAACGTCGAATATTGAATTAACAATTACCTGTAAGAGTGGCAAATTCCGTCCACTCAGAGCGAATCTGACTAGCAGTCTCAGCATCAAACATCTTACCAATGCACCGAAAGAACTTGACCTTCACCTCATCATCCTGAAGTGGTATAACTCTACCAGGCCTAGACATGTACCATTTAGGATTCAATGCATAGGCAGCCATGTGCAAAGGAGTGTTCAGCTTCTCCCACTTGCGGTGAATGATAGGCTGAATGTGCTTAGTATAGAATGCTAGAGTGGGGTCTCTCTCACGCACAACAACCCTCATCTGGCCAAGCATGGAATCAATGCACTCATAAACCTCTCCAAGGGTAGGTGCATCCTCATCACCATATCTGATGACCATGAAAACTGGAGTAATGATGGAGACCATGTACTTTGCATCAATCCAAAATTGATCACTCTTCACGTCTCCTTTACCCTCTTCCCCTGCTCTGTTTTGGACTCAGCCCACTGATTCCACCTGTGTCATAACCATGAGTTGCAGTGGCTCTTGCAACTCAACCATTCTCTCCAAGAGAATGTAATATGATGCATATCTAGTCTCAACTAGTTTTAGGAACTCCTTCGCGAAGCTCTTGAACAGTGCATGTGAAGTATGGTGATTGCAGATAAACATCTGCACCTCTCTCGCATCATTAACCACTTGTTTAATCTAGCCAATTTTTCCCATGTCCTTGAGTGCATTGTTCATGGCATGCACACAACATGGAGTCCACCAAATATGTCTATAGGCTGCCTCAACAAGCCTCCCTGCAGCTTTGCACACATGTGCTGCATCTGTCACTACTTGGACCACATTTTGTGGCCCAATCTCCTCAATGGCATCCTTAAGGACGTGAAACTGAAAATCAGCATCTTTACAATGCCCTGAACAATCAACTGCCCTCAGAAAGTATGGGCCCTCAGTGCATGTGACCATGATGATGAGTGGACGATGTCTAATGTCCGTCCACCCATCCATAATAATGCTGCAACCCGACTCCATCCAGCATGCCTTCATCTGCTCCATCAAAACCCCGATCTTGTTATACTACCTATCCAAGATATCGTCCTCAATTTGTGCTCACCTAGTGGCACATATGATGGCCCTCCCTCTTTCGCCACCAAAGACATCATCTCCCTGTAATAAGGAGATCGTGTAACATGCAATGGGATGCCATTGGCAAATAAGAATATACCAATGGTATCGTCTAACCGATCCTTCGCGTGCATGTTAAATAAATCAGCAATGGGATTAGTAGTAGAACTTCTTGTCTTCCGTTTCCCCCTATTGCTCTCCCTTGCTGAACTCTGAATGGATGAAGGAATGGAAGCTGAATCTGACAAAGTCCATGCTCTCTGATGCAAGATACGTGAAGTATCTCGCTGCCCCTGTAACTACCGAATAGCCTGAACTTGTTGCCTACCAGCCAAAGATTTAGGCACTGCAACTGCACTATCATCAGGAATGCCCCACAGTTCGTTTATTTCGATTCTACACTTCACATTTTCAGCATCCGCCAGGAATTTGCATGAACTAACACCAAATCCAGTCCAAAAGAGGTGTTAATTGACCCTAGTAATGCTGTCAAACCATTCTGTGCCACAAAGATTACATTTCCATTTTCATGTGCCACCACTTGTAGCTGTAGGTGGTGAAATTCTGGTTGCAAATTGTTTTAGAGGGGACTTTGGATCAAAAGGACCCCTAGCAATTTGTGCCAAAGTCTCTGAGGGGCAGTCAATAGAAGGTACTCCTGGTGCAATATAAGGAGGTTGAGATTGGACTTCTAGATCATCCCCATGCTCACTTCCCTCATGATCAGGCTCATACTCAGCTATACTAGCACTTCCCTCATACAATCCCATTTCTTCTCCACTTTGACTAGAGGCCATTTAGACACTGCATTTAAAATAACAGCCTAATTAGTAATTTAAAAAAAAAAATTAACTAGTTTCAGCCTAGTTTAGAAATTGAAATTGAAATTTATAACTAATAAGCAGTTTTCAGCCTAACTTAATAACAAATAAAATTAAAAATTTAACATAATGCTTTGACACAATGCATTCAAAGAATCAATGTTGAAGCACATTCAGCATATTCAGCCTATCAACTAAAATCTAAAACAGTAAAACTAAAACTCAAACAATGCATTCAAAAATGAAAATCTGAAAATAAAACAAAGAAAATAGTAAAAACCCTACCTTGTGCTTGATGAATCACTTGGAAAATGGAATCTTCTTGCTCCTTTTGATCTTGCAATCACTTGCAAAATCAGTCTCCAAGCTCTTTCAAACTCTTTTTCTCACTTTCCTCTCAGCTATTGCAAAAATGTGGATGCCAAATGTGAATACCAAATGAAACATATGAGCCTTATGAAGGCTTAGAGGGCTTTTTATGGGACCCACACCCTTTTAGGGTTTCTAAACAAGCTATAATTATAAAAAAAAATTTAAAAAAACTTTTTAAAATTTGTTTTTGGAGCTGCCACAGCTGGCCGCACCCTGTCGCGTCCCGGGTGTGGTCGGGGGACGCCTGGGCAGCACCCAACCCCCACACGCAAGACCCCGAGCACCCGACCGGTGCGGGGACGGGTGTGGCTGCGCTCGGCCGCTGGTGGGGGTGCTCGGGTGCGTGGTGTACCCGTCTCGGGGACGTCCCCGCACCCGGTACTCCGGGGTTTGGGGGGGAGGTGCGCGTCCCCATGTTTCACTGGTGAAAAGTAGTTCCACAGAGGCTGTAATTGTTTGAAGGATCACTAAATAGGAAAGGAAAACTGTCAAGGTTTGGGGTAATGTTTCTGGTCCTAAACAAACTAGAGAGGAATATGTGTATTTGTTAAGACCTTTTTCTTGTAATTATTTTAGTTTGATTGAAATTTTGTACTATGTAATTCAACAATTAGTACTGTTGTTGTAAGATTCAAGATTAGCTATATACTCAAATTAATTTTCTATAATACTTTTCATGTCTATACTAATTATGTTTAAATAATGTGATATAGTGATATAGGAATAATGATATTGTTGAAATTCAATAACATGCATTGCAAAATTAGTGGTAGACCATAATACATAGGCCTAATAATGTCAAATTTAGATAGTTGTCAAACAAGTATATAATAGTGATATTGCTATCAGGATTGAACCTCCAGGGACCTCTCTACTTCTGATCATTAATATGGAATATTAATCTCGTTTAAGCTCTTATTGTATCATGTTTTTTTCCTGCTATATTTGCTACACTTTGCATGCTGATTGAATTTCGTGGTTTGGAAGTTTTCTAAATAGTGCCTCTCTTTACTGAAATGATTAGAAAAAATCACTGTACTAAGTATCTTGGAATTTGTACTTACGATCTGTCTCTTTTACTGCTTTAACTTTCTTTGCAGTATCCTCATATACAGCCCCTTAACTGGCTGTATCTTGAGCATATTTTGTAATTTTTCACCTTTTTCAAATATATTTTGCATGAAACAGAAGTAAAGAAAGGAAACATCTCTAAAAAAGGAATCAACTTTTGTGCTTTTAAAGATTCCTTCGTTGGGTTATTTATCTGATTTTCAGAAGATTTGCTCAATGACTAGTAACTTAGTGAAAAGCATCTCAGCAAGTACATGAGGATTTGGAAGGAGACAACTCTGCAAAAGGATGCAGGGATTATGTTGTTTAGGGCATCTTTACAGGGATATTTGTCTGATCTCCACAAGATCTGTGTAATGAGTACTGTGGTAGCCAAAAGTGTTCCTGCAAGACATGGGGGTGAGAGGTAGAGAAAAGCAACAGTGTTCCAATGTGAAATTAAATGGGTGTTTACTAATTTATTTAGATTGTGCAATCTGGAATTCTTTAGTTTAATTTTTGGCACTTGGTCTTCACACTTGGTCTTCATTTGTTGCATAATGAATATTTATTGAAAATAAACTTGACTATACCTCTTTTTAAGTCTGTCAAAAGTGATATATTTCCTTTTGAGCTCATATTTTGGATCCCATCAATTGGCAAATAAACTTTTAAAAAAAGCTTGTGCAATCAACAATAACTGATTATATATACATGCATTCATACCAGGTCCGTGAAGTTGCAGAAGAGGACCTTATAATTGTCCCTCACGGCTCGCAAAATGTCAATCTTCTTTTTGCTCGTAAAGGGGCTGTAGTGATTGAGGTAGGCAAACATTAATTTCTGTGGACATTTATGATAGATCTGTTGATAATATGTTATTTAATTTCTTTAACTAAAATAACTTTCCTGTCCATATTTTCTTTTGAAAGGACTACTGACATGTTATTGAACTATTTATTTTATTCAAATGTACAAGTTCACATAATTTGGCACTTTTTCATGTTTTCAAACTTGCAGATACTCTAGCTTATTTTTGTTTAGCTAGTTTGTATTTATCTAACTATCCTTTCAATTGCAGATTTTCCCTTATTTATATTACACTTCTGCTTTGAAGAACTACACACATGCAGCACAGTTGCATGTTTATTCACTTCTTGGAGATATGCCAAATGATAGCTTCTTCATGCGTCCTCTATCTTTGTTGGGATGGGATTCTTGCTTTAAGATACGATGGTGCAAAAACTATGCTCGTAAACATTTTGTTCTTGCTGATATTGAAGTGCTAAAGAAGTTATTGGATCACATCGAAAAGGATAGTTTAGGGTGGAGAACTTGACTTTTTGTGTAAATATTTGTTGTTGATCAATTAAATCGTTTCTGCCATCTTTCCATCACTAATTCAATTCAGTTACTTGACTTTGAAATGTGTCATAAAAGCAAATAATTTGGTCTAGTAGTCTGAAATTTATCCTCACAAGTTTAGGAGAGCCAAAAAAACAAGTGTAAATATCAGCACCGTGCAGGTTCACAATACAAATTATGTATGAGACTTGATTTAATGAATTATGCCATGGTCTTTTAATTCTTGCTCTGACCTTACAAGTATTTACAAGCATAGCAACAAAATTCATTCTTGGAGTTGGCCTGGCAAACCAAATGATATAGAATTATTTTCAATCAATCAAGATTTTATCTAAAAATAAAAAATGCTGTAAAATTCATAAAAATATAGAACAAATGCTGTTTTTAATAATATCATGCCAAATTGCAAAATTTTGTCAAGTTGTTGGTACCCCGGTTTGGGCCCGAGTATGGAGGAAAAAATGGTGACATGTGGAGTGCAGATTACTTGTGAGTAATAGTGATTTTTGCAACATTATTTAAAAATACATCTTGAAAAGACAATTTATTAATCTATAAAGTGTACAAATATATAGGAATAACAAGAACTACACCTATCATATAGTGCATCTGTAGCTTATTCATTTTCACATAGATTGTAAACAAAAGTTTTATCTAGTAAATTAGCCATTAAGCTTTATCGTATTGAATTTCAGTACACCAAGAACAGATAAATCTTTTCAAGATTTGCACACAACACTTTTTATAATTTTCATCATTGATATTTACCATGCTCTGCACCGTTAGAAAACTTATTATGTTAAAATGATAGGTTGAGAGTACATTTCGACAGGCAATTTGAAAAGCAATTATATGTTAATCTTACAAGCTGGAAATTAAGCACCATCAGAAAACTTATTATGTTAAAATAATAGGCTGAGAGTACATTTCGACAGGCAATGTGAAAAGCAATTACATGTTAGCCTTACAAGCTGGAAATTAAGCTAAATATACCATGAGACAGTTTGTTATGTTAAGGATAGTAGGTTTAAAGTACATTTTAATAGGCATTTTCAAAAGCAAATACATGTAAACCCTACAAGCCAGGAATTGAGTTCAATATACATATGCTTGTAAATTTTTTTGCTAAGGGTACTATTTGGTTTGAGAAAAAAATTACATTTCAACAGTATTGCAGATCTCAGATGCCATTTTATATGACTGTTGAATAATAGAGTAAAGCTAATTGATTGGTCTTGACTTGCTCCCTGAATCTTAGGTTTTGGGCCAGGGCTTTATTTTTGAGGTTCTCATTCTCCTCCTCGCTAATTGATTGTTCTTGACTTGCTCCCTGAATCATAGTTTATTTTGAAAATGCTTTGGATTGGGTCCGGGTGGTAGAGACGGTGTGGTAGCCACAACCTCTTGAAAATAGTGTAGAAGTGGTCCTATTGGTGGAGATAGCGTGGAAGTTGTTGTACAACCTTTTGTGTGGAGATATTGTGGCTCTAGCTTTTGATTCACTTGGGAAAGTTATTGCACAACCTCTAGTGTCTTAGAAGATGGCCTAGTTGAAGGATACTTCTGGTTCTTTGCTTGCATCTCTGAAACCCCCTTTGTCAGGGTTTATATTGGTTGTTGGAACTCCACAAACCTTTTCCATCAATGCATTGATTTTTGCATAGGGCACTTACTGACCTTTGGCTCTAAGGGGTATGCGCTTCTATGGATTTGGATATTTTGCTCTCTATTGTGCATGCAAAGGTTGCCTTGCTTTCCTCCAAGCCACCGCCTGATAGCTTTGATCTAGATCCTTCTTGCACTATTCCCATTGAAGACAATGTGGTCATATTGGCAAATGACTCTCTGGATCTCCACATCTTTA
Organism: Chamaecyparis obtusa; assembly: GCA_027943335.1. Taxonomy (NCBI): domain Eukaryota; kingdom Viridiplantae; phylum Streptophyta; class Pinopsida; order Cupressales; family Cupressaceae; genus Chamaecyparis; species Chamaecyparis obtusa. The sequence goes on along the minus strand of BSBK01010777.1, from coordinate 6,512 downwards.
ATAAAGTTGTCAAGGAAATCTTTGAGGATGTGGGATCTAGATCCAGTGTCTTCAGGGATTTAGGCATGCACCCTTTGCTGGAGGCTTTCTTGTTCCGGTGCCAAAAATCTTGGAGCAATGTGGTAGCTTCGTTCATGGATTTATTGGACCATGGTTTTTCCTTGGTTTGCTTTTAGTATTCAAAAGATTGAAGGTTTGTTTTGGATGATGACCCTTGGTTCTTCAGTAATGTAGGTGTATCCATGACACCTTGGTTCCTTACCATGTTTGCAAGCGTATTCTGATTTGGCTACATCTCTATAATCTTCCAATAGTCATCAAAAACTTTAGACTCATTCAAAAACTTGTCAACCTGATTGAGAATTTTATTGATATTGAAGAGGATACTATCGATCAAAGTAGAAGGTTCGTAAAGTTTGTGCCATGATTGACATATCCAAGCCCATAAGATACAAAATAATTCTATTTTCTTCTCATGGCTTATGAATGTAGTATATTAATTTTGAAGGCATGCTAGGGCGTTGTTTTAGATGCAAACACTTCGGTCATAAAATAGTTGGATGTAATACCAAGTCTGTTCAAGAGCTTTGTTCTTGCAATCTCAAAAAATGGCTCTGAAAACACAAGACATCCTTGATAATGATTTCATTTGGCAGAATCATGGTAATTTTTTGGCCCATTCTTTACCTCTTCCCTTTGTGATGTTGTGACTGGTGTTGCCTAGTGGATCCTCCTAGTGGCGAGGCTCCTTCAATGGCACCGTCTAACAAAGTGTAGATTGATAAGTAGGAGACATTTTCTACAAGTCAAATTGTGATATTATCAAGATTAAATTGTGTATTTATTTATTTATTTAAACTCATTGACCCATGTCATGAGTAGTGGTTCACAAGAACCCATCTCTCATGATAATGAATAGAATACTAGCACCCATTGCATTTAGGTGATGCTTACGCATCCCGGTATTGCTCCAACTCAAGCATGCTTAACCATGGAGCTTCCTCAAAGGTTAAGCCCACTTAGCTTGATGCCCCATTTGCAAAACCTTCAACAAGCATTGCGACTTATGAATCATTCATTATAGAGCCCCTTTAGCTCATCAATTGACTAGTGGAAAATGTCTCCTACTCATTAATTGATGAGCTAAAGGGGCTCTATAATGAATGGTTCACACGACACAACACTTGGTAAAGGTTTTTCAAATGGTGTAGCAAGCTTTGGGCTTAATCTTGGAGGAAACTCCATTTTTTAAGGTGCTTGAGTTGGAGCAATATTAGAATGGGTGACCTCCAGTGAAGGCTTGATGCTTCACCCTTGTGAGCATCACCTAGATGCAATGAGTGCTAAGTGTTCTAAACATTCTCATGAGAGATGGGTTCTTGTGAACCACTACTCATGAAACATGGGTCCATGAGTTTGACTCAAAAACTACACAGTTGAATCCTGATAGAAAGATCACAAAGTGTAGATTGTTAGCCACCCTAGAAATCTTTTGTTGTACAAGATTTTGTCTATAACACAAGGGCCTTTGTCTCAGGAGTCTATAGATGAGGATGATGTCCTCAAAGATCTCCTTGTTAATAGGCTAGCCACTACCAAATTCACATCCATCTCCCAAACAAGCAACAAAAAGTCTAGTCCCGACTACCTATAGGGAAGGCTTCTATGACCCCTAGTATTTGAAGGGTTGGGAGGGCTATTATAGAAGCTGAGAGGGCTGCTATGGCTATTGCTAGTGGCGAGGGTTGTGACCACTATGGGAAGTGAAGGGGTAGGAAGTCTGAGGGAGAAAAACTTAGATTAGAAGCCCATGATGTTGTGGGAGAAGGAACACAATGGACAATGGATGCTCTCCTCACACAGAGCAAGAGTAAACAAAAGGCAAAATGAAGTTTTTTGGCCTTGTCCCTTCATTGCTTAAGGGCTGATTTTGACTTGTGACTCTATTATCCTTTTGTCTTCTGTAGATTTCCTCCTATTTCTCAAGTGTTAGTTTGTTGTTATTATAGTCAATGTATAAGGTCTATTGTTATGTTCAATAATATTGGCTATCCGACAATGTATTAATTATTCATGTTAAGTTGTTTGTCACTCTTTGGTAGTTATAAGCATCGTTTGGTGATTTTTGTGTTCCTTTGGCTATCATCGGGTTCTTTAATATTATGTGTATCCTCAATGAAGGTAGTATGACGTAGTCAAATGGACTGTAATCCTTGGCCAACCATTTTTGGTCTTCTTTGTAATAAATTCATGAGCAAATACAGATATATTTTTAGTCTTGTATTTGGTATGCATTGTCATCTTCACTATTATTTCATTTAATCAATTTTTCAGATTTTATAGTAAACAATTATCCTTTAGTTTTCTTTGCTCCCCAATTTTTGGGTCTAAAGCTCTCATTTTTTATTTGAGATCTTTGATGGGAGTGGGTCATTACCCCACAACTTATGGACAAAAATATATATTACATATTAAAATTTTGAGAGGCAGAAAGAATGCAAGCAACCACAAGTTAGACTTACAATCATTTGCTATACGAGGACCACATTAAGTCCCCTACAAAAAGTAAATGAGAGAGATGTGTCAAATTTGAAATATTTGTACAAGTCTAAAAGATTCAAGATTAATGCCACCAAAAGTTGAGACTATTTTTTTTTTATCATTGTGGGAATAATTGAAAATGTTTGTATTAATTTGTTGTCCTTTTTTCTTGATTTAGAATTAAAGCTGAGAATTGATGTTTTTTTGTCTTTGAGTGATTAATGTATTCTAGCACATAGGTAGATGAAAATGAGTAGAAAAAAATAGTTTCCTAATCTTGAATGTTACATTCATAATTTGTAATTACATGTTACTAATAGAAACACGATGAAAATAAATCTTAGAAAGTAAAACAAACCCACTTACGATGGGAACCATTGAATATCAGATAAGCTACCATAGTAGAGTTAGATGACGACAACTACTAAGGTATAGTAGCCCACTCCATGGTTGGTTTTCACAATTTTCTTCTTTCAAATAGTTTATCGGTTGCAAAGGTCAAAATCAAAATTAAAACCTTCCCAAGGCTTCTCGTACCCGTTATTTGTCATATTTATTATGTAATTCCTTGCTAAGGAGCTTTCAAGGATGTGAGCTAAACAAACATAAACTATCATGTAATGTTTTTTTTTGGAAACATTAAAGTCATTCACATGCAATATGTGAAGTTCTAAAGCTCAAACTCAAATAGGTCTAACTGTCGCTAAGCAACACTACACAAGAAGAAGACTAAAAACTAAAAAACTCAACTAAGTAAGGGAAAAAAGGTCATCTAACATCTCAAGAATGATATACTTGGTACTTTAAATCATCAAAGGACCTTCCTTAAAGTCTTGGTACTTGACTTGTAAAACTAGGACCATTTCCTAGGTCCTAGGCATTGCAAATGAGCTCTGTTAAGAGATGACTTGCACTTTGATGCCTCAACCACCATCCAAAGATATTCTAAATCTTCCTAAGCCTCCTCCAAGGGTTCCATGATTCTCTTAGCTTCACAACACAACTAGAATGAAGTAAAAAAGATGCTCCAAGCTCTTGGAATCCTCTCCAGACTAGATTGCAGATGAAGGGGACTAAAAATACATGTGAAGTTGTCAATTAAGTGGAGGCACTGATCAATGGAGGCATTGATCTACAAGTAGAGGCATGCTCAACACGTGAATGCACCAAAGCAATAGAGGTAGAGGCACTAAATTGCAGCAAGAAGGCATTGAACTACACATAAAACTTTCAAAACACAATATTAAACTTGCAAGTAGTGACATCTACTAAAACTTAAGTTGTAATTGTACTAATCACGTTAGGGAGTTAATTTCAAAATCGTTAAAGTTACAATGCTTGATCAAGTATTTATGATTACAACTTAAAAGAATGAGAAAGTAAGAGAGAATGAGAGAAGAAAGTAATGAAGTAGCCCTCCAATGTAGATCTTGAACCAAGTCCATCAGTCTCCAACTGTGATTTTAAACACCACTCAACCACGTGCTACCCTCAGGTCCACCCTACCATGCTCGTGGAGATAATCACATGGTCCCAAATAGTCATACAATAAAGGTATGCATGCATAAGGGTTTACATTAAATGCCAACATGGAGAAGACACTCAACATGAACATCACATTCCAAACATGAATCAAAATGCATATGTAATAGAAGGATGCCAAAACAAAGTCATGATGTGCTTGTTGGAATGACTACTTTTCCCCTTTGGCCCTATGGGTGTTCTGATTGCTTACTTGTTGTGGTAGACTTTTTTGTCATTGTTTCTTATGGGATTTGTGGGGCTCACCGTAGACCCTCTTTTTTGGGGTTGATGTTTGCTCCACACCCTAGGTGGTGATTTGGGAGTTTCAACTATTAGTGGAAGGGGTCCATAGTCTTTTGTTAAATGTACTGACAACTATTCCTTGAAAGGAGAAATCTCTACCTCTTGCCTATGCCAAGACATCCCCTATGGTGGCGCATAGTTTGGATGTGGTGGAGAATGTGGATTTCTACCAACACTACAGATTGGTCTGTAGATTCGCTGGTTTCTAGCCTTCCCTTCTAGATGTACATTGTTGGGTTTCCAATTCTTTGAGATCCTTAGTCTCTGGTAACATTGATATTTTCCCTTGTGCAAAGGGGTTTTTTGTTGCTCTTTTTATTTCTTTTGAAGACTGTGATTTGGTGTTGAGCAAGATTTGGGGCTAGGGGAATCACTCTCTCTTGGCCAAATCCTTGACAATCTCCTTTAACCCTCTTATTGAACTTCTCAGTGTGTGTCTAGTGTGGATTTGTCTCCCAAATCTTCCATTCATTTTGGGGGAGAATTCTTGCTTTGAGGCCATGGAAACTCTATTGGTCATTTCTTAAAGGTGGATGAGGTTACAAAAAAATATGGGCCTCTCTACCTTTGCTCACATTCTAGTGGACATTGACATCTTCAAACCCGTTATGGGAGATATGGTTCTCATGGTTGGGGATAAGCCTTGGGACTCAATCACTAGATTATGAGTCTCCCCTTTCGACGTCAACGATGCTTCTGTACTTTTCATTTGGCTGTTGATTGTTCTCTCTTGCATCGTAAAGGTGCTTCCACTTGGTGGAAGGATGCAAATGATGATCATTTGACCATCCTAGCATGTGATTCTTCCTCTAATAATTTTGTATAAGGTTGATGATGAATTCACCCTAGGGTGATGCTCCTGTTGTTTTGATAGACCTAGTGGACCTGAATCCACCTCTTATTGCTAGTGTGAGTCCCTTTGGCCACACAAACCCTCCTATACTAGCTTCTCCTTATCTTCTCCAGCCTTTGTCTATGGAGGCACAACATTTCCAACACTCTATTCCTGGTGTTGATTGTCTTGAGAAGGGGTTTCCACCACCTCTGCCTGGTGGTGAGGACCCTATTGAAAGTATCACCTCGACAGTTATTTGTAGGTGTAGGAAAAAAAAATCGTCAGTCCCTCATTCTCCCCCATGAAACATGTGCATTGTGATGTGGGTTGCTTGCTATTAATACTATGTTCTAGACCTTGTTGTATTTAATTATTTTTATTTTTCCCTTAGGGATGGTGTAAGGGCCAACACCCTTGTTTTAGTGTTTTTAATTATAAAGAACACAAGGATGCCAACAATAATACATCACCATATCATAGAGAAAAAATAAGAATGTAATGTGCCCAATAAACAATAGTAATCATAAAAGAATAATGAAACATCCTTTGAACGACAATAATAAAGAAGAGAATGCACCAATAAGAGCAACACAAAAATTGTCATTTGACATATGTCACAATGCAATAAACAAACGCTCAAGCAACAATAAATCCAAGGGGTGCTATTTAATCTACCAAGACCTAGATACTAGAGCACTAAGTGTAGGGAGTGTCATCATGTGTGCTCATTAGGACCACACCGCACGAAACCAAGCATTATTTCATGTGGATGAGAATGATGATCTTGCAAGTCCAATTTCTACATTGGTGGCATGTCCCATAGACAAGTCTTATCGTTCCATAGCGGGTATGCCTTCTCAAATCACACATATATTCATGAAATCATTGGCGTGCTTGAGGAATCTAATTATCTTATTAGTGTTTAACCCAAGTTAATTAGTATGCTTTCACTTAACTAAAAAACTCTCCATATATGATTGCCAAGTGTACTGCTTGTAGGCCAGAAATGTGAGTGGGAGCCACTTCCTAAACCCACCTTAGTACCTAGATCTAAGCTCATCCCATTTAGTAAAAAAACAAAACAAAAAAAGAACTGCTATAATTCAGTTGCCAATAATCCAATGCAATGAACAACTTAATACATCAAATGTTTCATTCACACATTGTCATTTTCAACCTTAAGCGTGACATAATTAATTGATCTCAATTCCAAGAAAATGGATTCCAACAATCCCATAAAGAAACTTCCATAAATAATCCAATTTTCTCAAAAGTTTCACACAAAGAATGCATCTTAATGCCACTATCC